>CM024760.1:65062960-65391653 GCA_014218235.1 Colocasia esculenta | reverse complement strand
TTTCAGTCTTTGAAAGAAATCTGAATCTCTATAGTTTTGAAGAATATAGGTGAGAGTTGACAAATGAATATCTTCCTCCTAGGGTTTGCAGATGTCCTCTGGGAAGGACCTCGACTCAAAGAGGGTGTCCTACCTTTTTTGGAAGGTGTAGGAGATGGAGAGGAAACACCTGGCGGCTCTACAGGGTCATGCCTATGCGTGCTTCGTCTCTCAGTTGGTGGTTCATCAACTGCAATGGGCCTGGCATTTTCCTAGAACGAGCACCACGACGAGGCACTTGCTTGGGGGGCATCTTGCAGAAGAAGATGAGAAACAGGGGATGATGGAGAAGATGAGAGGAAGATGGAGACAGAGATGGTAGGAAGAGGGAAGGAAGAAGAAAATCTCTGCCTTTTGCAAAGGAAAATGGCGGCTATGGGTCGACTTGCGGAAGAAAAGAGCCTTTGGGGTAAGATAACATGCGGGAACACCAAGCCCCAAACCGGCACCCACAAAAGAACCGCCTGTAACTGTCTTTGTGTTGACACATGATATGGGTGTGTCGACCTGGGCTATGACTGTGTTGACACAAGAGTGAGGGTGTGTCGACTTGTCCTGAAGAAGTTTTGAAGATAAGAGCATGAGGAAAATTTGTAAATTATGGGAAATCTTTAAAATGATGAAATATGGATGGAATCAACTGGACAAGGATTTTTAAGAGGCCAAAGAATTCATTTGTCATATTTTTACAAAAATCCAACAATACTTCAAGTTTTACACAACAACCTATAGGATATATTCATTAAGTGACTTGAGCCATTAAAATGATAGTTTGAGTGATATAGGACATCCAACAGCTAATGACAAACTACCATATTCTCCAAATCCAACGAAATAAAAATGTCTTTTAGATTGAAATCAATTATGATGAAGTTAAACAACTTTAAGCAAAATGATGGAAGACAAAAATGTTTATTTTAAGCAATTCTCCTTGGACACACACACACACACACACACATATATATATATTATATATATATATATATATATATTTTAATCAAACTATCAAATGTAGTAAATCTTGTTCACTCAAGAACTAATGCTTTTTACACACCATAGTCCCTAGTTACTGAAGATTTGCTCATTATCCAATTTTAAGGGGCAAATGACAACCTTTTGACATGAAAATACGTTTATCAGACGCCAATATTTCCAGTTACTCAGTCATCATCAAAATGTATAGAACATCTTTTGTTTTTATTTTTGATTTGTTGAACCCCTTTGAACAGAGATAGCAATAAATACCTCATGACGTACATGGCACTTCATTCATTGCGAAGGTTTGTAGTTTCTCAGCATTTGTGCCATTGCTCTGTTGAGTAAGAAATGTAAGGAGAATTTTATAAAATTGAGATCATTTATATCTCACATCAGTTGCAAAAGAGGTGTTTAAATTCAAAGCACACATTATCCTTCAGTCTTTGAAAGAAATTTAAATTTTTGTAGTGTTGAAGAGTATAGTTGAGAGTTGACTGTAAAAATATAGTAGATCAATCAAAAAATCAATTTGAGGTTCTAGACAAACTTAATAAGCACATCATGAGTGGAAGTTGATATAACTCAAGAGGAATCTTGAATTTTGAAAAAGAATGAGTAGTGAATTCATTAGCTCCCCCTGAAATGATGATTCCAAAAAATTTTCATCAGGATAAAGATATGCAAGAATTGGGAAAACTGAAATGTTTCTTTTGGAAGAACAAAAACTCCCCCTCAACAATTGCATATTTAATTCTTGATACTTGGCGGAGACACATACTCTAGCATCGTGAAAGTGTCCAGACAAGCAGAACTTGTCCTTCTTCAAATGACCATTTGATATACCAAGAATTTCAACACAATGTGAGTTGAAGAATTATTGACAAAAAGAAATGGAAGTTGATTTGTGAGAGATGTGAAGAACATGAATCAAGGAAGCAAAGAAGAATGATGGAACAGTGACTCCCCCTCTGAACATGCCTAAACACTCAACCCTATGAGAGATATCAAGAAGATGGACATTTGCATACATCAAGCTCTCTCCTCAAAGGATCAAAATCTGCTGTCAGGAAGAGGTTTAGTGAAGATGTTAGCAATTTGTTTTTCAGTTTCAATAAAGAGGAGTTCAAAAGATTTCTTTACTACCTCATCTCTCAAGAAATGATGCCTAATTTCAATGTGTTTTGTTCTACAATGCTGAATTGGGTTTTTAGACAGATTTATGGCACTTGTGTTATCATAAAGAATGAGAATACAACCTAATCTTGGTTATAATCAAGAAGATGATGTTTCACCCAAAGAATTGGGTGCCACATCGACCAGCTGCAACATACTCAGCCTCTGCAGTTGATAGAGCAACTGAGTGTTGCTTTTTGGAAGCCCAAGAGATTAGGCATCCACCTAAGTACAAACATAAGCCACTTGTGTTTTTTCTATCAAGTTTACACCCAACATAATCAGCATCGCAATAGGCAATCAAATCTAATTTACAACCAGTAGGATACCAAATACAAAGGTCACATGTTCCAACAAGATATTTAAAGATTCTTTTAACAGCTAACATGTGACTTTCTTTAGGATTTGCTTGAAATCTAGCACACAAGCATACACTGAATTGTATATCAGGTCTAGAAGTGGTGAGATAGAGTAGAGAACCAATCATACCTCTGTATGTCTTTGGATCTACTGACATACCAAGTGAATCTTCTTCTAGTTTCACATTAATTACAATGGGTGTGCTTGAGTTCTTGAGGTTCTAGAAGTCAAACCTTTTCAGAAGTTCCTTGACATACTTGGTTTGGCTTATGAAGAGTCCCTCACTAGTTTGGTTAACCTGCATTCCAATAAAAATTGTAAGTCTCCCATCAAGCTCATTTCAAATTTAGTTTTCATTTGATTTGTAAATTCAGTGCACAGACTTTTATTTGTGGATTCAAAAATTATGTCATCAACATAAATTTGGACTGCAATTATTTGGTTATTTATAGTTTTTGTGAACAAAGTTTGATCAACATTACCTCTAGAGTATCCTTTTTCAAGTAGAAAAGAGCTCAAACGATCATACCAAGTTCTTGGAGCTTGCTTAAGACCACAAAGAGCCTTATGAAGCTTAAAAACATATTCATGATTTTTTTCATTTTCAAATCTTGGAGGTTGTTCAACAAAAATATTTTCTTTTATGTATCCATTCAAAAATACACTTTTGACATCCATTTGGTAAACTTTAAACTTCAATGAGGATGTAAAAGCAAGAATATTCTTATAGCTTCTTGTCTAGCTATAGAGGCATATGACTCTTCAAAATCAATTCCAAATTCTTGACTCTACCCCTTGGAAACTAGTCTAGCTTTATTCCTTATTACTTGACCATTTTCATTCAATTTATTTCTAAATACCCATCTAGTGCCAATGACTGATTGGTCACTAGGTCTAGGTACTAATTCCCACACTTGATTTCTTTCAAATTGATGAAGTTCATCATGTATTGCATTTATCCAGTCTGAACTCATTAGAGCTTCATCAATTGATTTGTGTTCAATTTGGGAAATTAGTGCTAGTGGGTCTTCATAAATGGCATTTAAGAATGATGATCTTGTTCTAACCCTATCATGCACATTGCCAACAACATTTTCTATTGGGTGATCTCTCAAAAATCTGTGTTCAGGAATTACCTGTTGAGGTGCATTTAAATTTGGAACAACATTACCTAATCCACTTGGAGTAGGTGAGTGATTGTTCAAATTTTCACCAAGGTCTTCATTCTCCTCAACAGTTGGTGAAGAATCAACAATGAAGTCATCCTCTTCATTATCTGGACAGTCCCTGCAAGATCTAGAATAGTGAGTTGAAAAGGAATATTCATCAAAAACTACATGTGGAGATTCTTCAACAGTTTTATTTTTTAGAGAGTAGACTCTAAAAGCTCTTGAAATTTCAGAGTATCCAAGAAAAATGGCTTCATGACTTTTAGCATCGAATTTATCAAGGTTTCCTTTATTGTTGTTATGAACAAAATATTTACATCCAAAGACTTTGAAATAAGACAAGGTTGGCTTTTTTTTTCAACAATTCATAAGGGGTTTTTCTGATTTTTTGTCTGACCAATGCTCTATTGAGAATATGATTTGCTGTATTTACAGCTTCAGCCCAGAAGGATGTGGGCAATTTGCTTTCCAAGAGCATGGATCTTGCCATTTCCACAAGTGTTCTATTCTTTCTTTCCATAACCCCACTTTGTTCTGGAGTTCTTGGTGAAGAAAACTTGTGAAATATGTGAAGGTCAGCACATAAATTAGAAAAGATTTTTTTTCAAATTCACCCCCATGATCAGTCAAAATATTTTTGATTTTATCAGGAAAACTAGTTAAGGCAGTGGTACAGAAATTCCTGAATTCAAGGCAAGCATCACTTTTGTGGGATAAAAAAGATAACCCATGTAAATCTAGTAAAATCATCAATAATGACAAAACCATATATCTTGCCACTAAGACTTAGAATTCTTGTTAGGCCAACGAGGTCCACATGAAGCAATTCTAGTAGTTTAGATGTGAGTACATCATTCAAGGTTTTAAAAGATTTTCTGGTTTGTTTTCCTTGGGCACAAATCCCACAAAGTTGATTCTCTACATTTGAAAAAGATTCAGGAAGACCTTTGCCAAGTTTAGCATTAAAGTTTATTTATTGTTCTGAAACTTGAATGACCAAGTCTTTTGTGCCAAGTCCATGCAATTTCATTTTTATTTGCAACAAGACAAATATTTTCAGAAAAGTTTTTATCAAGGTTGATCATGTAAATATTGTTTTCTCTTTTCTAATGAATTTTACTTTGTCAGTTGAGGAGTCAATTATTCTGCAAAAATCCGATTCAAACCCAACTTTGTGACCTTTGTCACATAGTTGGCTAATGCTCAGCAAATTGTAATTCAGACCATCAACTAATAAAATATTTTCACTTTAGTTTGAGGAAGTTTGACCAACCTTTCCAGATCCAATGATTTTTCCTTTATTTTTACCTCCAAATGTCACAGAACCTCCCTCCTTTTCGATCAGGAATGAAAATTTTACTTTATCTCCTGTCATGTGTCGTGAACACCCACTATCAAGAAACCACACATTTGAGTTGGGTGCACGATCTTCCTACAAAAACAATCAGTGAAGAGAAGATTTTGGTATCTAAACATTGTTGGGACCATCAGATTGTTTGAGCATTGACAGCAAATCTTTTCTAATCCAAATCTGATTTGTTTTTTGCTTTTATTTTGTTTCAGTGGTGTTTTTTGCCTTTTTCAATTTATCCTTTCCTTTTGGAATAAAAACACCAGTGTTCGTTTTCTCATTAGGATGGGAGTTATGCATTTGGACATGATTGTTCATTTGTGGAGGTCCAAACCAAGGATTTTGTTGGTACGTAAAAAAGCTTGGATAAAATAATTGAGAGTGGTACCAAAAAGGATTGTGATACCATTGGTTCCAAGAATTAATCCAATCAGCTTGATGTGTTGTCTTGGAAGTCCAAGGTTTATCATGAATGTTTTCTTTTGTGTTTTTCTTATTTTTCAAGTTTTTATTTGATTTTTGGTTGACTGGTTGGTGGTTTTTGAGGTTGAGCAGGTCGACCTGTCTTTGACTGGTGTCGACGTAACAGTCACAGATTTCATCTTTTTGTTGACTGGTGTCGACCTGTCAGGTGAGTGTGTCGACCTGTTTGGTTTCTTTTTGTTCTGGTTTTTCAAAGTTTTTGTTATGTTGCTTGACACTTCTTGTTTTTGTTGTTTTCAGGGCTAGGACTTTTGACAAAATTTATTAAGGGTGCTTTTTCCCTCATTTCACCAGATTTGTCTTTCTTGGATTTTTGTTTTGTAAATCCTAGACCATGTGATATAGATTTCATTCTTGCACCTAACAAGGCATCCAAATTGTCTTTTCCTTTGGTGAAGGTTTCAATGACTTGTTTTTTTCTTTCAGTTGGATTTCTAATGTTTTGATTTCATCAACACTTTGTTGTTTTTCTTTTTGTTGCAACTCCAATTTTTTAGACAGTTTTTTAAAGTCATTGTTGGCTTTTTGAGATGCAAACTTGAGCTCATCAATTTGATTTAGAAGACTTTCCTTTTCTTCATTGAGCTCACCTACTTCATTTTCCAATTCAGAAATTCTTTTATTTGTGGATTGGTTATGCAAGATGTTTTCTATTTTCTTCTTTAGATGCTTGTTTTCTTTTCTTGTTTCAGAATAGTTCTCAACTAGTTCGGCATAAGCATCTTGCCAATCATCAATTGTATAATCTTCAAAGGATGTACATACCTTTCCATCATAACTGTTTGCCATAAAGCAAATTTCCTCACTTTCAGAGCTTGAGGACTTCTCTTCTTCATTCTCACTTGGATCTTCATCTGACCAAGTGGCAACCATTGCTTTAGGCTTCTTGAATTTGTTGATCTTCTTGTATTTTTCCTTCTTGTTCTCAGGACATTCTCCTTTCATGTGTCCTAGTTTATTGCACCTGTAACAAATAACAACTTCATTAGTTTTTTGATTTCTATTTGAATTGGCATTTGAAAAGGAAGAATTTCTTTTTCCCAGATGAGAATTTCTTTTTCCCAGTGAATTTTCCTTTTCTAGATTTAAGAAATTTTCTAAATTGTCTAGTCATGAGGGCAAGCTCATCCTCATTGGACTCAGACTCATCAGAACTTGTTTTCTCTTGATTTTTATCCTTGTTACTTGATGAAGCATTTAGTGCCACTGGTTTGGTCTTGATTATGTGCTCTTCATTTCTTTTCAAGTTTATTTCATAAGTCATTAAGGATCCTATGTGTTCATCCAAAGAGATTTTGGATAAATCTTTAGAATCTTCAATAACTGTGGCCTTGGTGTGCCAAATAGATGAGAGAGAGCGCAAGATTTTTCTTACCAAATCAGCATCAGTGTAGTCCTTACCTAGAGCCTTCAATCCATTTACAATAATCATTAACCTAGCAAACATTTCAGAAATTGATTCATTAGATTTCATCATGAATAATTCATATTCAGAAACAAGAATATTTGCTTTGGTTTCTTTAACTTGGGATGTTCCCTCATAAAGTAACTCAAGCTTATCCCACATCTCCTTAGCAGATTTGCATATGGAGATTCTTGAGTACTCTTTTGGGTGGACTGCACATTGAACCATGTTCATGGCATTGTAGTTTAGGGTGGCCCTCCTAATTTGTTCCCTTGTCCAGGTTTCCTCTTCTCCCTGGTTCTCATAAGGACCTACCTCAACTACCCTCCAAATCTCATTGTTCTGGGCTCTAAGGAAGACCTGCATGCGATTCTTCCAATATGAATAGTCAATCTCATTGAATAAGGGTGGCCTATTGATGGAATGGACTTCAGCAATAAAACCTCGAGAATCCATTGATCAACTAAAGTATAGTGAAAGAAACACTTAACAAACAAGCAAGTGAAACACACAGAACAAACAGAAACACTCAGATCAGATATGAACCCACTCTGATACCAATTGTAGGATCGAAAATAGGATGGACCAGATCTAGATGGGGGGGGGGGGAGGGGGTTGAATAGATCTAGTCCAAATACTGTGGAAGCTTAGCCAATTTAAAAGATTCTTTAAATCAGAGACAAATTAGAAATGCATTCACAGATCTGATGTGTGATTGTGTGATTTGAGTAATTAGAGTGTGTGATCAAGTCAATCAGTAGTGTAAGCGAAAATCCTATGCATACATCTAGCACAAAGTGAAATCAAATCACAGATCAAACCACTGCACAGAAGATTTTTAGGTGGTTCAGAAATCACACCAGTGATTCCTACATCCACCCCTCACACATGAGGCTCCACTACTCACTTGAGTACACCACACACTGGAGCTTGACAACTCCAACACACTGAGTTCAACAACTCACACATAACCTCTAGAGCACAACCACTCTAGAAACCTGAGCACACATGCTCAACCACACACTGAGTGTACCACTCAACACAACTGAGCACAAAGGCTCACAAACAATCGGCTAGATAAAAAATAACAAGATCCAGATCCTCTAGCAATGATCTGATCTATAAAGAGTTCATTCAAAGAGACTGGTGCAACAATTCTATGCACATCTCAAGAATGACTCAGAAGAACAAATGGAGAATTGAGGAATAGTATGTAATTCTTGTTCTTTAGAAGAACTCCCTGTAGAAGGCTGACTTGAGAAGGTCCTTGATTGCTTGAAGTCCATGGGCGATGCTCTGCAACTGGTGCCTCTGGATCTTCCTTGAACTCTTCTCATTGGCTGCTTCTACTTGATCTGCTCCCTTGGAAGTGATCTCACATCATCTTCATGGATCAATCTTCACTTCTTGTGCTTGCAAGGATAGGAATTGGCTTACAGCAGCACAGGGAGAGCAAGAACAGGGAGAGACCTCTTCTCGCCGCCAAAAAGACTTTTCTGGAAGGCTTTGAGGTGTTGTGTTCTTGGATGGCCAATAAGAGGGGTAATTATAGCCCTAACATGGCCAAAAGTACCCTTGGGGTGCGTGGGCACATGATCCAAGGCCGATCAAAGTGATCCCTAGAATGCCACGTGTCTAGGTGGGACTTAAGATGATAAAGTTACCGGAGTGTGTCGACACAGTCACTGGGTGTGTCGACACACTATCCCAATTCCACAAAATAGGTCTTCTGGGAGATGGCTCTAGTGTCGACACACTCACTGACTGTGTCGACACACTGTCCCAGTCTGGCAAAAGGGTCTTCTAGAGACTGGGTGTAGTGTTGACACTGCCTGGGACTGTGTCGACACAGTGAACCCTGTCTTCATGAATTTGCCCAGTGTCGACACTATCAGTGGGTGTGTCGACACTACCATGACAAGAAATATATGTCCCTAAAAATTAAACACATAAATCATTAGAACAAGGTATTGTCATGAATGTATTTGATATAATGTGTTTGGAAACATGCCTTTTGAGCATTGTCATTACATATGTGATGTAATTAACATGTTCCATTCATTAAGCATTAAAATCACACCATGTCATCATCAAAATCATGAGGAGAAATATATTAAATTCACACTCAACCCACAATACCGATGATGAACTATACACTCAAGAGGACGGGAACGATCAGGAGTGATGTTGTGAGTACACTAGCATCCTAGCATTATAGTCGAGTCGTAGTTTAGTCTTTTGCTTATTTCAATGTATTGGGCATTATAGATTGGCTGTGATATTAATGGTTGTAACTAGATATTTGAAAGATTATAATGAATGAATTTTCTTTAGTATTTATCCTTGTCCAATGGTTAGATGTCTAGTACTCGCTCTATACCCGTTTACTTGCAACTGCCTCGCGTTCCGATATTCCGCGTCGGGGTGTGACACGAACGGTCAATACGCTACATTACTATCACCTAAAAGAAATTTCGTTCCTTAAAATTTAGAAAGAAAACTCGACACAAAATTTTCAATTAACAAGCATGGTACTATCACCTAAAAGAAATAATGGCTTACTCAAACAAGTATGGATATGCTTTCTTCATTCCTCTGCTAGTTCCCATGTGTCCTCTCCACCTTGTCGGTTTTCCCATCTGATCTTTACTAGCTCAATCTCTTTATTTATCAACTTCTGGGTCCTGCGTCTTGTAATCTATACTGGATACTCTGGCATAGACATGTCTAGCTTCGGATCATCTCATTGATAGTTGACTATCTGGGAGGGATCTTGAATATACCTTCTGAGCATAGAAACATGAAATACATCATGTGTGTCTCTGAAGTCGGCTGGTAAATCTACTTTGTAAGCTGTTTCACCAATTCTTTCCACAACCTGGAATGGACCAACATATCTCATACTTAATTTACCTTTCTTGCTAAACCTTAGCACATGTTTAGTAGGAGAAACTCTCAAAAATACATAATCACTAACATCAAACTGCAATGGCCTGCATCGGCTATCTGCATAAATTTTTTGACGACTCTGTGCTACTTGAAGCTTTTCCTTAATAAAATTGACCATTTCTGAGCATTGTTGAATCAATTCTGATCCCTTGACTTGCCTTTCACCTACCTCATGCCATTCAATGGTGTCCTGTACGGTCTTCCATATAAAGCTTCATAAGGTGCCATTCCGATGCTTGCATGATAACTATTATTGTATGCAAATTCTACCATACCCAAGTGGTGCTCCCATGTACCTCCCCATGCTAAACAACAAGCTCTCAACATATCTTCTAGAGTCTGAATTGTCCTTTTTGTCTGCTCATCTGTCTGTGGATGATAAGCTGAGCTGTACTTTAATTCTATGCCAATTACTCTCTGTAGACTCCTTCAGAAACCTGAAGTAAGCCTGGGATCTCTATCTGAGACAACTCTCACTGGAATTGCATGCAATGGTACTATTCTATCAACATATAATCTATTTAATCTATCCACAGTCCATGAATACTCTCTGCTAATAACCTGCATACATTGGTAAATCTATCCACAAAGACCCAAATACCATTATGACTTGTTGCTGTTCTGGGCAAACCAACTACAAAATCCATGGCTATATCATCCCATTTCCACTGTGGAATGGGCAATGGCTATAACAATCCTCCCAGCCTCTGGTGTTCTGCTTTAACCGACTGACATATCAAACATCTGGATATAAATTCTGCAATTTTCCTCTTCATATTTAGCCACCAAAAATGCTTCTTTAGATCTTGATACATCTTGGTGCTGCCTAGATGAATAGTGTACCTCGACCTATGAGCCTCCTCTAGTACTTTCTGTTTTACTTCCGCATCTGTTAGAACATATAATCGACCTTTTAGTCTAACCATGCTGTCATCATCTAGTGTGACCTCTTCCATTCTGAAAATGTCCACCAGATTCTCATCAGTTCCCTGTGCTTCCACTATCTGTCAGTATATAGAAGGCTCCACTGCACTGGTTGCTAATACTGCTTGTTGCTGATTACTTGGCACAAATAATGAATTTTTTGCCACATTTTCATATAGTTTACATTCTCTGATCATTATGTAACTCATAACTACTTTTCTGCTCAGTGCTTCTGCTACCACATTAGCTTTACCTGGATGATATGCCAGACTGAAGTCATAATCTTTCAAATATTCCATCCATCTACGATGCCTAAATTTAAGTCTTTTTGCGAGAAAATGTACTTTAAGCTCTTATAATATGTGAAAATTTCAAATCTCTCTCCATACAGGTAATGCCTCCACAACTTTAATGCAAAACCACTACTGCCAACTCTAAATCATGAGTAGGATATTTCACTTCATGCCTCTTCAGTTGCCTTGATGCATATGCCTCTTCAGTTGCCTTGATGCATATGCCACTACTTTACCATGTTGCATTAACATGTTGGATTGAGTGTGTTTTGGAATTTCCTAAAGTTGTATTTTAATGATGACCAATGAACATCACTCATAGCTTGATTTTGATGATGACATATTAAACATGTTATACATTTTATACATATCATAACAATGCTTAAACAACATGTTTTTGACGTTTAATATCTCACATTTAATGACAATATCTTGTATTAATGGTTTACACTTTATATTTTCAGGTTCACACACTTTTGTCATAGTGGTGTTGACACAGTCCACCTATGTGTTGACACTAGATGACTGTCCTAGAAGCATGTTCTGAAAGAAGAAACCTATGGTGTCGACACAGTGCCCTATGGTGTCACACTAGATTATTGTCCCAGAAGCCCAGTTTAAAGACAATGCCTGTGGTGTCGACACAGTGCCCTGTGGTGTTGACACACTTCGACTGAAACTCAAAAATGTAAATTTTTCTGTACACGTGTCTGCTTGGGAATCAAGGGATTTGCCTACATTTCTATGCCCACGCACCCCAAGGCACCACATGGACACATGGGGCTAGAAATACCCATGTTTCTTGTACTCCAAAGGAGAGAGAGACCAAACATCTCCAGAAAAGGGTGTGGCGGCTGCAGAAAGGGAAAAAGGGAGCCTACGTCCAAAAAGGGAGTAGAGCAGTGCTGTTTGGAAGGAGAACGTGAAGAAAAAGAGAAGAGAAGAGGAGAGAGGATAAAGTATCTTTATCCAGAAAGGGAGCAGAGCAGCGCCATCAGATTGAGGAGCAAAAAGCAACCAAGGAAGAAGAAGAAATGGCAATCCGGATGCCACTGAAGCAGAGCATTGTGGATTGAAGAAGATCTCCAACGAATTCCTTCAGGCGTCTTCAATCCAAGCTTCTGCAAGTCTTCTTCATCAAGGAACATCTAAGTCACATCTATTTCATTTATTTTCTTGAGTGTTCATTCAGTTTTTATTGTGTGATCTGTGTATATGTTCTACACAGATCACTTAATTCTGTTTGTTCTATTTTTATCATTGTATTGAGATAGATCAGGCTAGAGGATCTATTCTCTTACTGAGCTTGTTCTTGTAGAACTTGGATCCTTCGTGGTCCAAAGGTTTGGAGTCGTAGTGCTCTAGTTTGGAGCCATTGTGCTCATATGCTTGTGAGTCGTCGTACTCACAAGTGGTTTATGGAGTAGGTTGTCGTGCCTTTCTCCTGAGTTTTTTTTAAGTCATCGTACTCAAAGGGTTTGGATTCGTCATACTCCGGTTGTGTCTTGAGTTGTCGTGCTCAAGGGTGTTTTGGATTCGTCGTGCTCCAGTGTGTGTTGTACTCAAGGTTTTGAGTAGTGTGGCCTCACTGTGTGAGGGGTGGACGTAGGAGTCACTGGAAGTGATTTTCAAACCACCTAAAGATCCTCTGTGCAGTGGTTTGAATTGTGGTTTGAATTGTATTGCGCCAGATGCATGCATAGGGATTTCGCTCACAGTACTAATTGATTTGCTCACACACACTAATCACACATATTGCATCTATTCAGTGGGGTTTTATTTGAATAGATATCTTAATTCGAAGTAATTTTTAAATTGCTTTAGTTTCCGCTGCAAATCTATTCAACCCCCCCCTTCTAGCTTTGCCATTATCTATCTATTCGATCCTACAATTGGTATCAGAGCGGGTTAACCACTTTAATTGTTAGATCTAGTTCTTGTTACATTGATTCACTGTGATTAGACCTAATAGTCTTTTGAGTTTTGGTATAATGGCAAATACTTTAATCTGTATGAATTTCCTGTTATTATTTCAGAGAAATCCCAGCTCATTTTCATCGGATCTTTCAGAGGATTCATAAAGAAAAGGAGCAAAAGAAATTCACAAGTACTTAATGGCAAAGAAGAGTTTCCATGAATTCAGAAAATCAACAATTCAAAAGACTTTGGCTCTAACAGCACATTCCATGAGCTCAGAGCATTCTTCATCCTCTTCAGAACACAAGAGTTCAAATGGGTCTACAAGGTCAGGTAAATCAATTCTAGATCCATTTATGTATTCTAATTCTGATTCTGATGCAGATGAAGGCATGTCGTATAATGAATTGATTGAATTCTATGAGAAGATACAAAATCTTAATGCAAAGCTGAACACTAAAAATAATGATTTGAAAAGGACTCTAAAACATTACCACAAAGAAAGTGAAAAATTGAAAAGTACACTTGATTTGCTCCAGAACAATGATAAAGATCCTTCACAAGAAAATGAGAATTTGAAAATTGATGTTAAGAAACTGAATTCTAAAAAAGAAAGTTTGAATGATAAAATCAAAATTTGTGAAAACAAGTTGAAAGAAAATCATGATCAGTTGGAATATGAAAATCTTGATTTGAAAGATGAAAATGAAAAATTGATTGATCTCAATGAAAACTTCAAATTTGATAATGATCAATTAAACAAACAGATTTCTAACATGGCTCATGATCATCCAATAAATGAGGATGCAAACAACTTGTTGAAGAAAATAGTCACCCAAAAAGGAAGATTTAATGCTTGTTACATGATAAACCATTAGATAATGAATGTAGCAATTTCAGTAATAAAATTGCTGATATGGAAAAATAAATTGCTCAATATGAAAATGAAAAGAACAAGATGAAAAATGGTATGGATG
Source organism: Colocasia esculenta (assembly GCA_014218235.1). Lineage (NCBI taxonomy): Eukaryota > Viridiplantae > Streptophyta > Magnoliopsida > Alismatales > Araceae > Colocasia > Colocasia esculenta. Next base: position 65,377,635 of record CM024760.1, on the reverse strand, counting down.
TCATGCTAAATAAACTTCAAATTTCAAAAAAAGAAGTTTTTGCATTAAAATTTGAAAAACAGAAACTTCAACATGAATTGAAGAATACTAAATTCACAAGTCTTACTACTGTGAGAGATGAGAAAAATGAAAATAAAACAAAATTAACATTTGTTAAAGCTGCTGCGAATAAGAACTCTGCTAATTCTAATAAAAAACTAGTCAATGTTCTTGTTCAGAACAGACAGAGAAAAAGAAAATGCTACTGTCAAGAAGATTCATCTACTTCTTCCATTAGTCCAAAAAGCTCCAAGGCAAGTTCTAAATTCACATCATGCCAAGAGCCGCCAAAACGTACCTCCTTCTCCTCATGGTAAGCCTCCTCATATGGAAAGGAGATTCCAGCAAATGCATATATGCTAAGGTAAGTACCAGGTAAGAAATGATCTCATTTTCTTTAATTGTAATAAGCCCGGTCATTTAGCCAATTTTGCTAGAATAGAAATCAAAATTTCAATAAACATGCCAAATCAGTCCAACACTTTCATTATCATAAAATTGGTCATATTTCTAGGGACTGTTGGTACAGAAATGATTTTGTTGTGCACGCTCAGAAATTTCAGTCTAATGCATATGCTCATACACACAGGAATAAATATCATGTTCATACTGAAAATGTTCAGAAATTCCATGTGTATTGGCATAGAAATGCTGCACAAACTCATTCTGTTTCTGCTTATATTAAAAATCTAAAAATTAAAAAACTTTATGAAAACATAGATGCATTGAGCAAGGCAAAATGAAAATCTGGAACTAATTCTGCTCATAGTTCCATCAATGAAAGAAATGCATCTATACCAAAAATAAAATCATTTTGGATTCAGAAATCTTTATTGCACTCTAACATTGATTTCATTGCAGGACTCAAGCAAGTGTGGGAACCAAAACCAGCTTGATCAGCAAGCTGAGAAGTCTTGCAGCCATACATTGTAAATGGATTTAAGATATTGGCTGTCTAAGGCAAGAAACGATTGGAGAACACAGGTAAAATCTTTGAAAAATAAATGAATACTTTTTAGGTAAAATTTCTTTATCATTTCAAATGTAAATTGTCTGAATTGAAATGAATGTTTAATTTTTATCTGAACAATGAGAAATGTGGTTCAATGCTGCTTCCAACAAGAAATTTATGTCATAACAATTGAAATCATGTTTGTTGTTTGTACCCATGACTCCTTGTGCATATCTTCTTTTTGACTTCTTGATATATCAAATGATGACATGTGGAAAAATAAGTTATGCTTGTTTAGAAACATTCATTATGCATGAGTAAAATACTCCGTCAGGTACCAAAAGTCATGTTATGCTTAAATCTAATTGTGTGCATAATCATGTGTGAATTGCTTGCTAGCTTTTTAATTCCATGCACATATTAAGAGGGAGTAAATTTGAAGAAGTGCCAAAATGTTCTTGAAAATGCAATGAATTTCATGCTAAAACTAATGAATAATTGATCTTTTTGCAGTGACTATGTGGTATATCAAATGGTGAAATGTGAAAGGACAAGTTAGGCTTGTCTGAAAACTATCATCATGCATGAGAAAAATTCTTCGCCAAGTATCAATAGTCTTTTTCTGCATAAAGGTCATCAAGAAAAAGGAAAATCTAAAAAAAATAATTAAGTCTTTGAAACAATTTTGTGTTTTGAGAAACTTTTCTCCTTCAATAAATTATCTGTTGATATATGCTTCATCATGTTCATACTCTTTCTGTGCAAACTGCTTTGAATGAACATATCTGAATTGCTTAAATGATCATTTCATATCATGAATATCTTATGGGGGAGTGAGTCAAAAGAATCTTTGAGTGAAATGCTGGAGAAATATTCTTTCATATCTGATTTATCAACAATTCCCATTCAGTTTGTTGACAACTGTTCTTGCAAATAAATTCCTCACTCTCACATTGCATTCGCATTCTTAGTATATTAAATAGTGACTTGAAGAAAGGCATGTCAAGCTTGTCTAGAGACTTTCACTATGCGTGAGTATAAGTCTCCGCCAAGTATCAAGAGCCTTTTTATGCAATTGTTGAGGGGGAGCCTTGTTTTTCTAAATCATTCTTGATGATTCTACTTTCATTTCACTAAATGTTCCTTCTTTAATAATCTTCATGTTCTTGAGAGAGGGAGCTATATGAAAGGGGAATCTATCAGTATCATAATTTTTGCTCACTGTCAACTCTTTACTCAATTCTCTTGACAATTGTTGCCCATTTCGAGCCCCAATTATCAAAATTTTTGAGTCATTATGCTATTTTCTTGTGAGAGAATAAATATACTCAAATTAAAATCATTGTGCATTTAGTTTAATTTCAAATATTCATTTTCAATTCAAGGTTGTAAAATATTATTACTGAATGTCCGTAAAATAACTTGCAAAACACTTGTAGGCACATGAGTAGCTTTATTATTAACATGTGCATGTTTAAGCTTCATTTTTACCACATGTTAAAAATATTTTTTCTAAATTCGTAGTCATGACTTTTCTGGTCAAAGCAAACATATTCCTACAAAATATCAAAAGAAAATGATGAACAATCTGGAAAGTTACAAACAGAGCTATTCAAATTCTTGAACCACTGAGTAACCTGCCCATTTCACCTAAAAAGTGATTTGTTTCGCGTCAAAATGTGGAAATCAAAATTTTCAACTCTGTATAAGATAATGAAAGTTAAACCACTGAGTAATCAGGAGGTCTGCATCTGATGAATGTGATCTCTTGCACTGAAAAGTGAGATTTAACTAATTTATTCTTGTATTCTTTCCTAGTTAAAAATGAAAGAAAACCAAATTGACAGGATGTAAAAGCTTAAGACCTTAATAAAGTTCATGCATACTGAGTTTAGAACTATTATTCTATATTGTGTTAAAATTAAAGCTCCTAACATCCTTGTTAAATACTTATGCTCACTCATATAGGTCACTTTACTTCACATTTGCATCATTATTTTAACAACATTCAGATCATTATATCTTGTAATACCTTGTGTTGAGTGTGTCTTTGTGGTTAAACTTTGTTACACAATAACCAAAACACAATAATTTCTCTCATTTGACAATATCACTTTGCCTCATTTATTTTGATCATTTCTGACCATTCATTTCCTACATTTAATTTCTTGATCTCCTACAAACTTTGTTTCTCTCTCTTATCTGTCTTTTGATGCTGTTAAAAATGGGGAGAGAGTTCTTTAAAGCGGAGAATGTTTCTTATGGGAGAAACTTGTTCAAAGGGTGAATATGGTCAAGGGGAGTTATTGCAGTCAAGGGAGTCAGGCTATTGGGAGATTATGCATATATTTGTCATCATCAAAAAGGGGGAGAATGTTGGGTTGAGTGTGTTTTGGAATTTCCTAAAGTTATATTTTAATGATGACCAGTGAACATCACTCATACCTTGATTTTGATGATGACATATTGAACATGTTATATATTTTATACATATCACAACAATGCTTAAACAACATATTTTTGATGTTTAATATCTCACATTTTAATGATAATATCTTGTATTAATGGTTTACACTTTATATTTTCAGGTTCACACACTTTTGTCACAGTGGTGTCGACACAGTCCACCTGTGTGTTGACACTAGATGACTGTCCCAGAAGCATGTTCTGAAAGAAGGAACCTATGGTGTCGACACAGTGCCCTGTGGTGTCGACAGTACATCACTGTCCCAGAAGCCCAGCTTGAAGACAATGCCTGTGGTGTCGACACAGTGCCCTATGGTGTCGACACACTTCTACTGAAACTAAAAAATGTGAATTTTTCTCGACACGTGGCTGCTTGGGAATTAAGGGATTTGACCTAGATTTCTGTGCCCACGCAGCCCAAGGCACCACATGGACACATGGGGCTATAATACCCATGTTTCTTCTACTCCAAAGGAGAGAGAGACCAGACATCTCCAGCAAAGGGTGTGGCGGCTGCAGAAAGGGAAAAAGGGAGCCTGCGTCCAGTAAGGGAGCAGAGTAGTGCTGGTTGGAAGGAGAACGTGAAGAAGAAGAGAAGAGAAGAGGAGAGAGGATAAAGTATCTGCATCCAGAAAGGGAGCAGAGCTGCTGTGACGGCCCTGGATATTTAAGCCCAATAAGGCTCCATATCCACATCTGCCACCCGCGAACAGACCAAAGTCTCGCAAGGGATATGTCACACACACGTCCAGGAAGAATATAAAAGACAAACCACAACAGTATAAGACACAAGAAAGTACATGTGCTCATATCTATTCATATATTTGTATAACTGTCCCATTACATTAATACATGTCCAAATAAAAAGTACAACTACCTAGGGCATATCCCGAGGGAGCATAAGCTCACACAACACTACTACAACACAACTGCTGGTGGTAGAAGTCTATCACAACGCCTCCTCAAGCCACACAAACGGCAAGCCCTGAAAAGCACTGTAGGGGAGTGAGCCTCAACAAGTCACAGGCTCAGTAGGGGCTACCTAAAAACAACACACGAACTACGAAAAATCCTCAACCCTGAAGGGTCTCACTGGCAACACTGATAGCCAAACCATGGCATGCTCACAACATTCACAATAGATAATAGCTGAACTTAAGTATAACAATAAATAACAAGTACTCGGAGAGAGCAGGGAATTACTGGACTAGTATAACACTTCTAGTCCGCTCAACAACAACAGCGCCTAAGCCATAGCCTCACAGGCACTACAACAACAATTAGTCGCCTAAGCTACAGACCATACATGCATACCATTGCCTAGGCCACAATCTTCACAGGCGAACCACAACAACAACTAGTTGCCTAATCTATAAGCAGCACAGGCGCAGCACTGCCTAAGCTAGTAGCTTCACAGGCAACCTCTAGCATAAGGGTAATTGGACTACAAACCAAGAGTTGGTCCATTATACCCCAAACCACAATACGTCAAAAGCCATACATAAGGTAGTAGGACTGGCTCCAGCTAGCTAGTCCATCACACACTTAAACCATAATTGAAACTAGACCCAAGAAGGGTAAAACACAACAAGTGGAAGGTCACACCACACAACCTCCACCTCAACACTTGAAAAGGGTGGTACACAACGTATCACCACAACACACTACCCACAGGGTACAGGTACCTACTACTATGAGGTACCACCATAGAAACCACAACCAAACCCGTGCTATCACAAGGCACTCAACCACGGTAAAACCATAACACAATTGTGTCAACGACGAGGCACACTACACGAGTCAAATTACAACTAGTGAGTCTCCGCTCACAAACCACAACTACAAATGTGCCAACACCAAGGCACAGCGGGTAAACCACAACTAGTGACAAAGCACGAGTCGGAAAGGAACGACGCCACCATACGGAACGAACTACTGGCTGATCGGGCCAGTATCCAACCCGGACAACACAACACAATAACAACCTCTCAGTCTCGCAGTCACGGACGAAAGGTCCAACTACCGCTCCACGAGAACAAGTCAAACAACTGTGGAGACTAACTAACACCACACCTGCAGACACACAGCTGCTGGCCCATGCCTGGCACCTCTAGGGTCTCTGTCCGGAGCACCCTAAAGTGAGGCACTGGAAAACAGGACAAGCTGGGGACCAGTGACGTCTACTGGTGTTCGTACCCCCAACTACGAGCGTGGTAAGTGCGACTGCACACCCACAAACATAAGCCGCTGCCCTACTGTCGTCTTTCCCTCAGCCGGACGTACAACTCAAACACAGGAGTGAGGTGTCCAGGAAGACGACACAGACCTCGACGGTACCACACTGTACCAGGACAAACCCCGGGCACAACAAACACACATGCCTGGCTCACAAAAAACCGGGGTACCCGACTAGAGAGGCATTCCGGAATAGGCACCGGACCACCACACTCGGCTAGCACAAATCACAATACTTACATGTTCCATCTTTATCACAAACCATGGTACATATGTGAGGAATAGCTTGTTCTGGTCACACGTGACTCACAAGCTAACCTACACCATAACACATAAAACCATATTAATAATAACACCACGACCTGTCATCGGTCACCTTGTGACAGTGGAGGTCATACTAAACACTGACCACGATAATCACATAATAAACATACTTACACTTTACTAATCATTCATCCAGAATAATCTACAAAAGATCCTAGGGGATCGAGGCTAGGTTCAGAGGTGAACCTCATCGCCACAATACCACGAACTAACTACAATAATTAATATATAATAACACGATAACGTACGATGTGCCATGCACATACAAACCACATGCACGACATCCAAACCACGTAGACACCTGGTGTGTAATACACCAACCAGGTGCATCACACGCCATTCACGTAACAACATGTCCACACATGAACAACACGCTCCAAGAGCGCTACGGGTGCTAATGCACCACACAAACTACATAACACCAAACCGATGTTACGGATTACAACCGTAACACATAAAACCATATAAAACATGCCCACCTCGTGAGCAACACGCTTCGAGAGCATAACAAGTGCACTGGCTCCACCTGTCATTGCCATGCACAACAAATATGAATAACCAAAACACAAAAGCATGCAGAGCAGAACCCTCGGCTGTGATCGCGACAGATGCCACGACCGCCTTCTGATCGCGATGCTACGATATGTCGCGACAAGAAATCCTATCGTGATGGGTCGGCCTGTCGCTACCTGGTCGCGACAGCAGGGTCTGTCGCCTTATCAGGCCAAAACCCTAATCCGAGAGAAACTCCACGGATCACCTTTCCAAACTTTTGAAAACACGATTAATTCTCAATTTACATGCTTTAATGGATACCCTAGCATGGTATCTACTGTTCTTTAAGCTTTAAATGAATCAAATCAACATGATGAGCAATCCACACAATCAAACGAGGTAGAAACACCCTACCTTCGTGAAGAACGTGAAGACCGAAGATCCCTCGGCGTTTCCCCTCTCCATGCGACGTCCTCGCGGCGAGAACACGCCTCACGCACTTCCAGAACCTCGAATCACCAAGAAACCTCGCAGCAGCTCCCCCCCTGGTCGAGCAGAGACTGTGGAAGCTCTATTCGACTGAGGTTCTTAAAAACAGCATAACATTTAAGAACGCGATGCAATCCTATGTCGCGACCTGAACGTGACGTGGGAGGCCGTCTCCTTCCTACTCCTGACGTTAGCAGACCACCCAGCGCATGACACTTGGCGCGCATGCGGACGTCGACGCTCAATGGCGGCAACAGGAATGCGGCCACCAGCGATGTCGCATTCATAACACGACGCATACCCCTGTCATGTTCACAGGCAGAAAACCTGTGAGTGCTTTGGGCCCAATGGCCGGCCCACCAAGCCTCACAATGCACGCAAACACCTGAAACACGTACTAATGGGCCACACACTTGTCACCAAACCCACTAAACACGGATCCACGATGATCCGAAAAACGCGCGATGTTACATTATTATCACCTAAAAAGAAATGTCGTCCTCGACATATAAAACAATCACAACAAACAAAAGTATCACCTAAAAGGAAATAAAATCGTACACAGAACAAGAATGATACTTTTTCTCTGCATCAGCCTTTCAATTCATCTACGCTAACTAACTCATTTGTCCATTTCCATCCTTGCTTTGTTCTTTTCTTTTCTTTCAATTCATTTCATAATTACTTTGTTCTGTTGATTCCATTACCTTTCCTTACCTGTCAATTGTAGGCGATTCTACCTTGCCAATGGTGCTTTATCTCCTTGGACTTAACCTACTTTCACATTTTTCTGGGCTGTGTTTGCAACATTTCTTTCCGCGCCATTTCTTTTTGCTCAAATCCTTTCATTTTATTCCACTACCTTTGGATGTTCTTTCATGCTAAACCTTGCTTAAATTCTCTAGTTTCTTAATGCCATTCCATTACTCACTTATCATTGCTAGCCATTATTCAGCTTCATCTGCATTCACATACTTAACTATCTGACCTATGGGTTGCGGTCCCACCACGCTTCCGTTGCGCCACTCTGATCACACTAAACACTTTTGCAAAATATTCCATAATTTCTACTCGCATTATTGCTTTCAATTACTTTCTTCTGACTTCAACTGAATTCTTTTCTAATTTCAACTGCTTCTCAAATAATCTTATTCAATTAATCCGAGCTGAAGGTATTACTGTAATTTCTGATCTGCTAAACCGCTATAGACATGTTGTACTCTTCATATATCTTTCTTTCTTTACTGACATTCTCTGGCTAATCTCATAATTTTATTGCATAACTTGTCCAAATATTCTTTAATCAATCTGCTCCTGGATCAAACCTTGAAATGTCTTAATAACAGTTCACTTCTATTCAATTGAATCATTTCTTTGCACCAATATGCAAACTCTAACTGACATTTACTTATTCATCTGATCTCATTCACTTCATTATTTACTAAATTCTTCCTTTCTCTGGTCCATATCCATTTTTTATCTAAGCTGTCAATCATTTTAATTATAACATCTTTTTCGCAAATATTTCTCTTATCCATTCTACTGCCTGACTAATCTTACTGTTCCATTCATACTATAAATCTTTCTAATACCTAATCATCTTTCTTTCAAATACATCAAAAATGTAAATTTAAGTACCAATTTCTTTAAATATAAGAACTTGCTCTATCTGCTTTTCTTATTCCATTAAATGCTCTTTTCTCAAATAACATAAATATCACAATCTGTCTTGTTGTTTCTCTTAACCCAATTTTTCCTAACTGCTTCTACATTAATGCACTTCTTTCCATTCTATTTCATTCGACTTAAACTTGTTCCAATATACTTAACTTTAACTTAATCTTCTTCAAATTGCTCATAACTACTAACTTCCACTGATCTTGTCTTTAGCACAACAATGTATAATAACTCTCTCTGAAGAATTCCTCATAATCTGCCATTCATCAACTAAATATGTCTTTTATACAATTCTCAGAAAATCTTATTGCACACTGATTCTTCTTTTTTCTCTCTTTCTTTGTTCAACTGATTCTTCTTGTACATATTTATACGAATCCTCATATTAAACTTCCTATTACCATCATTATCCATAACAACATTTTTCTCAAATTTATGATCTCAGACACACTTAATCCATCTGCCATAAATCACTCCTCTTCTATGTACCAGTACCTCTTCGAAGGCTGATATGCTTTACTTAATCATGCCAAGTTCCTCATGACACTAATCACATTATCATTTATACTATTTCCTGATATCATCTGACTCAAATCTCACCTCTGCTGAGGTTCTCAACTATACTTTGCACATTTAATTATTTCTGACACACACTGATCTGTTCCTCATCACCTCGTTACCATATACCTGTCTCTGCTAACTCTATATTCTTACTGAATTCCATATCCAAACTTATTAATCTCTTCGATTCCTTTAACTGCGAATCTTTACAACCAAACCTTCTATCACAAACTAGCACACTGATATAATCACACAGATTATACCACCTCTAAGCACATCAACTTCCAACAACTGCTGATGGCTGCCAAATTCTTAACTCAAAAAGACATTTTACAAAACAAAAACTCAGATAAATACCATTTTAACCAACACAAAACCACAGACTTACTACCAGCAGTGGACATTAATCCATGTATTGGGACATTGTACTCTCAATGTCTTTTTATATTCTAATTGGACATTGCTCTGATACCAACTATGACGGCCTTGGATCTTTAAGCCCAATAAGGCTCCATATCCAGATCCGCCTCATGCGAACGGACCGAAGTCTCGGAAGGGATATCTCACACATGCGTCCAGGAAGAATATAAAAGACAAACCACAACATTATAAGACACAAGAAAGTACATGTGCTCATATCTGTTCATACATTTGTACAATTGTCCCATTACATTAATACATGTCCAAATGAAAAGTACAACTACCTGGGGCATACCCCAAGGGAGCATAAGCTCACACAACACTACTATAACACAACAGCTGGTGGTACAAGTCTATCACAACACCTCCTCAAGCCACACAAATGGCAAGCCCTGAAAAGCATTGTAGGGGAGTGAGCCTTAACAAGTCACAGGCTCAATAGGGGCTACCTAAAAACAACACACAAACTACGAAAAATCCTCAACCATAAAGGGTCTCACTGGAAACACTGATAGCCAAACCATGGCATGCTCACAACATTCACAATAGATAATAGTTGAACTTAAGTATAACAATAAATAACAAATCCTCAGAGAGAGTAAGGAATTACAGGACTAGTATAACACTGCTAGTCCGCTCAACAATAGCAGTGCCTAAGCCATAGCCTCATAGGCACTACAACAACAACTAGTCGCCTAAGCTACAGACCATACAGGCATACCTTTGCCTAGGCCACAAGCTTCACAGGGGAACCACAACAACAACTAGTTGCCTAATCTATAAGCTGCACAGGCGCACTACTGCCTAAGCTGGTAGCTTCACAGGCAACCTCTAGCATAAGGGTAATTGGACTACAAACCAAGAGCTGGTCCATTATACCCCAAACAACAATACGTCAAAAACCATACATAAGGTAGTAGGACTGGCTACAGCTAGCTAGTCCATCACACACTAAAACCATAATCAGCACCAGACTCAAGAAGGGTAAAACACAACAAGTGGAAGGTCACACCACACGACCTCCACCTCAACACCTGAAATGGGTGGTACACAGCGTATCACCACAACACACTACCCACACAGGGTACAGGTACCTACTACCATGAGGTACCACCATAGAAACCACAACTAAACAAGTGCTATCACAAGGCACTCAACCACGGTAAAACCTAACACAATTGTGTCAATGACGAGGCACACTACACGAGTCAAATTACAACTAGTGAGTCTCCGCTCACGAACCACAACTACAAATTGCCAACACCAAGGCACAGCGGGTAAACCACAACTAGTGACAAAGCACGAGTCGGAAAGGAACGACGCCACCACACGGGAACGAACTACTGGCTGATCAGGCCAGTATCCACCCGGACAACACAACAGAAGAACAACCTCTCAGTCTCGCAGTCACGGACGAAAGGTCCAACTGCCGCTCCACGAGAACAAGTCAAACAACTGTGGAGACTAACTAACACCACACCTACAGACACACAGCTGCAGGCCCATGCCTGGCACCTCTTGGGTCTCTGGCCGGAGCACCCTAAAGTGAGGCACTGGAAAACAGGACTAGCTGGGGACCAATTGTCTACTGGTGTCTGTACCCCCAACTACGAGCGCGCTACAAGCAACTGCACACCCACAAACACAAGCCGCTGACCCCACTGTCGTCTTTCCCTCAGCCAGACGTACAACTCAAACATAGGAGTGAGGGTGTCCAGGAAGACAACACAGACCTCGACGGTAATACACTGTACCGGGACAAACCCCGGGCACAACAAACACACGTGCCTGACTCACAAAGAACTTGGGGTACCCGACTACAGAGGCATTCGGAATAGACACTAGACCACCACACTCGGCTAGCACAAATCACGATACTTACATGTTCCATCTTTATCACAAATCATGGTAGATATCTGAGGAATAGCTTGTTCTGGTCACACGTGACTCACAAGCTAACCTACACCATAACACATATCACCATATTAATAATAACACCCCGACCTGTCATCGGTCACCTTGTGACAGTGGAGGTCACAGTAAACACTGACCATGATAATCACATAATAAACATACTTACACTTTACTAATCATTCATCCAGAAGAATCTACAAAAGATCCTAGAGGATCGAGGCAAGGTTCAGACGTGAACCTCATCGCCACAATACCACGAACTAACTACAATAATTAATATATAATAACACGATAACGTACGATGTGCCATGCACATACAAACCACATGCACGGCATCCAAACCACGTAGACACCACGTGTGTAATACACCAACCAGGTGCATCACACGCCATTCATGTAACAACATGTCCAACACATGAACAACAAGCTCCAAGAGCGCTACGGTGCTAATGCACCACACAAACTACGTAAACACCAACCGATGTTATGGATTACATCCGTAACACATAAACCATATAAAACATGCCCACCTCATGAGCAACATGCTTCGTGAGCATAACAAGTGCACTGGCTCCACCTGTCATTGCCATGCACAACAATATGAATAACCAAAAAACCAAAAGCATGCAGAGCAGAACCCTCGGCTGTGATCGCGACAGATGCCATGACCGCCTTCTGATCGCGACACTACGATATGTCACGACAAGAAATCCTGTCGCGACGGGTCGGCCTGTCGCTACCTGGTCGCGACAGCAGGGTCCGTCACCTTATCAGCGAAAACCCTAATCCGAGAGAAACTCTACGGATCACCGTTCCAAACTATTCAAAACACGATTAACTCTCAATTTACATGCTTTAATGGATACCCTAGCATGGTATCTACCGTTCTTTAAGCTTTAAACGAATCAAATCAACACCACGAGCAATCCACACAATCAAATGAGGTAGAAACACCCTACCTTCGCGAAGAACGTGAAGACCGGAGATCCCTCGGCATTTCCCCCGCTCCATGCGATGTCCTCGCGGTGAGAACACCCTCACGCACATCCAGAACCTTGAATTGCCAAGAAACCTCTCAGCAGCTCTCCCCTGGTCAAGCAGAGCCTGTGGAAGATCTGTTCGGCTGGGGTTCTTAAAAACGACATAATGTTTAAGAACGCGACGCAATCCTATGTCGCGACATGAACGTGACGTGGGAGGCCGTCGCCTTCCTAATCCTGACGTCAGCAGACCACCCAACGCATGACACTTGGGTCGCATGCAGACGTCGACGCTCAACGGCGGCAACAGGAACGCGACCACCAGGGATGTCACATTCATAACGTGACGCATACCCCTGTCGCGTTCACAGGCAGAAAACCTATGAGCGCTTTGGGCCCAATGGCCGGCCCACAAGCCTCACAACGCGCACAAACACCTGAAACACGTACTAATGGGGCACACACTGGCCACCAAACCCACTAAACACGGATCCACGATGATCCGAAAAATGCGCGATGTTACAACATCGCCATCAGATTGAGGAGTAGAAAAGCAACAAAGGAAGAAGAACAAATGGCAAATCGGATGCCACTGAAGCAGAGCATCGTGGTTTGAAGAAGATCTCCAATGAATTCCTTCAAGCGTCTTCAATCCAAGCTTCTGCAAGTCTTCTGCATCAAGGAACATCCAAGTCACATCTATTTCATTTATTTTCTTGGAGTGTTCATCTAGTTTTTATTGTGTGATCTGTGTATGTGTTCTACACAGATCACTTAATTCTGTTTGTTCTATTTCTATCATTGTATTAAGATAGATCGGGCTAGAGGATCTATTCGCTAACTGAGCTTGTTCTAGCAGAACTTGGATCCTTCGTGGTCCAAAGGTTTGGAGGCGTTGTGCTGATGTGCTTGTGAGTCGTTGTACTAACAAGTGGTTTATGGAGTAGGTTGTCGCGCCTATCTCCTGAGTTTTCTTGAGTCGTCGTACTCAAAGGGTTTGGATTCGTTGTACTCTAGTTGTGTCTTGAGTCATCGTGCTCAAGGCTGTTTTGAAGTCGTCGTGCTCCAGTGTGTGTTGTACTCAAGGTTTTGAGTAGTGTGGCCTCACCGTGTGAGGGGTGGACGTTGGAGTCACTGGAGGAGATTTCCTAACCACCTAAGAATCCTCTGTGCAGTGGTTTGAATTGTGGTTTTACTTTGTATTGCGTTAGATGCATGCATAGGGATTTCGCTCACACTACTAATTGATTTGCTCACACACACTAAACACACATATTGCATCTGTTCAGTGGGGTTTTATTTGAATAGATATCTTAATTCGAAGTAATTTTTAAATTACTTTAGTTTCCACTGCAAATCTATTCAACCCCCCCCCTTCTAGCTGTGCCATTGTCCATCTATTCTATCCTACATAACACTGCTCTCAATCCTGTTCTGGATGCATCTGTATATAATACAAATCCTCCATTGCCTGATGGTATCTCCAATATCGGTGCTGTAGTAAGCCTCTTCTTCAACTCTACAAAGCTGCGCCTATAATCTGAAGACCATACAAAAGGTAATCCTTCCTTGTTCAATCTTGTCATAGGTGCTGCTATCTTTGAAAAGTCCTAGATGAACCGTCTATAATAACCTACCAGACTAAGAAAACTTCTGATTTCTAGCATAATTCTCGGTTCTTCCCATTTCATTACTGCTTCTACCTTTGCTGGATCAACTACCACACCTTGTCTTGAAATTACATGACCCAGAAACTGAATTTCCTTCAACCAAAATTCACATTTACTAAATTTACCATACAACTGATGATCTCGCAAAGTCTGTAATATGATACTCAGATGTGCTGCATGCTCCTCTCCTGACCCTGAGTACACCAATATGTCATCAATGAAAACTGTAATAAACTAGTTCAGATAAGGATGGAATATCCTGTTCATCAAATTTATAAAAGCTTCTGGTGCATTGGTTAGTCCAAACGACATAACCACAAACTCATAATGTTCATATCTGGTCCTAAAAGCTATTTTATCAATATCCTCTTCCTTAATCATCAACTTATGATATCTGGATCTCAAATTAATCTTAGAAAAGACCTTACCTGACTGTAAATGGTGAAACAAATCATCAATTTTGGGAAGCGGATACCTATTCTTGAAGGTAACCTTGTTCAATTGCCGATAATGTATGCAGATTCTTAAGCTGCCATCTTTCTTTCTAAGAAACAACACTAGTGCTCCCCACGACGAATGACTTGGCCTGATAAAACCTTTCTCTAATAGCTCCTGCAACTACTTCTTTAATTACTTCAGTTTTGTTGGTGCCATTCTGTAAGGTGCCTTCGAAATAGGCATACTGCATGGCTACAACTCAACTATAAAATCCACATCTATGTGTGGAGCTAACCCTGGAAATTCTTCTGGAAACACATTTGCAAATTCTCTGACTACAGGTAACATAACTACAGACTTATCTGTCCCAACTAAACTAACTGAAGCAAGATATGCTACATACCTAGCATTGATCAACTTTCTAGCTCTAAGTGCAGAAATAACAAACTTAGGAGTGTAGAATGACATACCTTGAAACTCAAACACTGCTCCACCAAGTTGGCAAAATCTGACTCTCTTCCTTCTACAATCCACTACTACCCCATAGGCCTCTAACCAATCCATTTCAAAAATCACATCATATTCTTTCAACTATAATGCATACAATCTAGCTGGCAATTGATTTTCTTGCACTGTAATCGAAACTTCATCTAAATAGCACGAGGTAAGCATGAAACCACCTGATGGAACATCCACTCCTAACTCACACTGCCTTTCTTCTAATGGATGAACCATACTAGCCAAGAAATCCTTGGAAATAAAGAAATGCGAAGCACCTGGATCAATAACACTCAAGCAAAAAGTCAAAAAGAGGTAATATACCTTCAATTAGGTTAGATGCCTTAGCTTGTGCTCTTGTGACGGCCATAACTCGACCTCGTCCCCTCTGCATAGGTGAACCTCTACGTCGCTCTCAATTGGCTGCTGGAAGAGCTGCTGCTGCTGTACCCCTCTACCATAACTATAATCCCCCGGTTGCGGACAATTTCTAGCTAGATGCCCCGGCTGCCAACAATTATAACAACGAAAACCTAGAAAAGCTGTGGGCTGTCCTGCTGTACTCTACTGCGACTCCTCCAATGCTGGTCTAAAACCTTGGCCCTACTGAAAACCCGGCTGAAAACCCTACTACTTCCCGCCTCCTCATCCTCTAAACATCTTCTTCAATTTTCCACCCCACTTTGCAAATCCTGATGATGATGATGCTCCTGAGGGTGCCTTGCATTTACTAATACCTGTAGACTACTGTGGAAGCCAAAAACTACATGTCCCTACTCTTCCGGACTGCCTAACCTGCATAGTCCTCTCCAGAATCGCTGCCCTCTGCGCTGCTTCTTCCACTCTCTTACACATCAAAGGAATTACTGCATCCTAAAGCTCTGGTCGCAGTCCTCGAATGAAATACTTTACCATTATAATGTTATCAGTAACCACATATGGAGCATATCTTCTCAACAACATGAACCTCATCTAATATTCTAGCACTGTCAGGTCCCTTGCTGCAATGTTGGGAACTGCTCCCTCTTGTCCTGTTGTATCTGAACTGGGAAGAAAGGATCATTGAATACCTCCAAAAACTCTGGCCAGGTAATGGTATGCTCTATCCTCCCTACAAACACTGTCTGCATCTTCAATCTCCACCATTCCTGTGCAAATCTATGCAATTGATAGGTAGCTAGTACCACCCTATCAGCTTGTGGACATCTCATAATAACAAAAACCCTCTCTACCTCATACACCCAGTGCTCCGTTGTGTCAGGATTCAGACCTCCTGAATATGTGGGTGGCTGAAACTGCAGAAACCTCTCTACTAGTGCTGTGGGCTCCTCCACACTAGCTACCCATGCCGGTACTATAGGAAGTATAAGTAGAATAGGTGGTACCTCAGCTACTGGTGGTGGTGGGGGTGGTTCCATTGGTACTGCCTCCTCCAAGATCGGCGGTACCTCTACTGCTGGATGTACTGGTGCTTGGTGATTCAGTCTACTACGGATCTCCGTAAGACTTTCCCATATGCTTTCTATCTCTGATGCATAGTCTCCTCAGTCTCATCTCCACCTCCTCCCCAATCTCTCCTGTTTTCCATTTCTAATCCTACACAAACATCATTCCAACCACATAACATACAAACAAATCAATACAAAAACTAAGGCCAACTACCAATTGTGGACTAAAGTAGAGACTAAGCTATGTAAATTTCCGATCCACCTCCTCCTCGCTCTGTTCTCCACAGTCACGCCGTCCACAAGCCACGATCGTCCTCCTACACGTCTAAGGAGAGTCACCACCACGAAAAGGAAGCCACGCCGAGAGAACCCAAGCCAGGAGAAGAAGCACAAACACTCCTCACACGGCCCTGAAACTCTCCCCATAGAAAGGAAACACACAAGGTCGGAGGAGAGGAGAAATCGCGGAAAGAGAGGAAGAAGAAGGCTGTTCTAAGACCTGCGCACTTAGATGCCCTCAGAGCTAAGAAGAAGGCGACAACTTACCTATCGCGTTCACTTACTGAACGCGACGGTTAACCTGTCACGATCCCAAAGTCATGGTCAGACCTGACTAACAGAAACGCCATGTGTCATCCTCGTAACCTGACACCATGATGCGATACTTGACATGTTGCCTTCACCTGTTAGCGCTTGACACTTGGCCGAACTGTCCCAACAGCAAAATGACAAAACTGCATGTTGCGGTTAGAGGGCTCAACGCGACGACATGCTTGTCGCGTTCCTAACTAGAACGCGATGGCCATCCCGTCGCCTTCAGAGCGCGACGTCCCGATACGTCGCCACCTTCATCAGAAGGTGTCTAACCAATGTAAGGAGGATGTTACGTAATGAATGTCCCATAAGCTTTTGTTGGCATGAAAACACTTAGATGCATATATCTAATTTTGGATAGATAGATGTTGTGGATGTATATTTGTCATTAATACGAAAAGTGTTGTGAATGACCAAAACACGTGCTTGAATGAATGAATGTTGTTATGTTGATGAAGTGTATGAATGAATGAGATAATGTGAATTTGCACGAGTGAATATGAATATGTGGATGGAGTGTAATGTGAATGTATGGGTGAGATACCAGCGAATTGTGATATAGTTACGTGATTGTTAAAATGTGAAATGCGTGTGAATATGATATGATTGTGGGGTTTTGATATCATTACTTACCTACATGAGGAAGAACGTGTAGGTATAAAAAACTTACGACATTTAATTTTGTAGGTAAAGTTCATATACTTCACATATGACATTGTCGTACGCAAGAGTATTACCTACATATACTATACCTATGACGGAAGTCGTAGCTATTGTCGTAGGTAAACATCTTTACCTATGACATTTTCACATTATAGATAGTTTTTTGCCGTAGGTATAAATGTGTTTTGTAGTAGTGACCTAAGGTAAGGCATATCTGATATGCAAACGGGAGAGCAATCTCAAATTGACTTCTCCCTTGCGTGAGCTCATGTATTTACTGATTTAGATATCGGAGGATTTTCGCTGAGACTCAATCCCAAGACCCCAAATCTTTCATTCATCGTGCCGATCTCCGTAACATTAAAGGCATGTAATGGTACCTGCAGTAGATTTCAAGATTGACCCTTTTTAGGATCTATAGTCATTGGTTATGCCAAAAAGGGAATTGTCATCTACTCTACAATCACATAATTAAATGAAGTTAAATTTCACTCTGTTGATTTCATATTAACAAACTATTGATGAATAAATTCATATAATTTAGTATTAGAATCCTAGATATCTATATACAAAAGAAATCATGTTGTTGATGTGCATATAAGTATTTTTCAATCCATGAATTTTTACATTAATTAGATATTTGTTGTGTTTTTTATTTCCTTTTAAGAAATAGAGAAACATTCACATGACTTTAGGCCGATAGAGGGGATGGTGATTCCTTAAGTACAAAGGTTTAGATGGAAGGGTGTATGACTTCGGACGTACCTATAAGCAGGGCGAAGCTAGCAGCTTGTTGAGCCAACGAGTGACGGGCGTGAACAAAAGACAAGGAAACTGTAGACACGCTTAAGGATATTTTTGCGTTAATCCATTCGTGTTCAGGCAGTAAAAGTTCCACGTTATGGCGTCATGAAGGATTACAGCTATAACTATACTTTACGTGCATCTCCCTCATTAAGGACAAATAGGCATTGAGATCTTTCAAGATGCATGAAGAGTATGTAACAAAGCAAAGATTTCGGTGAAAGCTTAATGAATCACGTTTGGAACATCGCCCTCCCAAGAAGCAGATATGTGGGTGTGGCATTGGCTGTTCCCAAGACACTACCATGCATAGACGCCCATTTGCGTCTCCAGCAGCAATCTTTGGTTGTGTTTTCTGTTATTGATAATAGAGAAAAATTGATGGAGCGAATGAAAAATTCAGCATGAAATCGTAGCATATATAGTTCGCAACATATATATTTTTGTTGTCACTGGCATGCACTTGTTGTAGTAGATCCCTTATACTTCCACATTAGTCAAAGAAAGCCAGATATTGCCCAGAGTTACTCAGTAGGGATTATTCAATTTTAGTCCTTAATAATCTTCTGTAATATTAGCTTTTAGTTCTTGTAGCTTGATAATTCAATCCTAAACTCGGGAAACTTAACTGTCCTTGAAAGCATGTTCTTGTGATGATCTTTTTATAATTCTACGGTTGGTTTTTGGTCCCTGAAAAGGACACATCGAATTAAACCTAGATGAAGGGCTAAATAGTCGAGTTTCCAGAATCATTAAGTTAATTGTAATATCTAGAACAGACTAAAGCTAATAAACTGTACTTGATTTTTCTAAGATAGAGAAATATTTAGTGTCCTCTTTGGAGAATAAGAAAAGTGATGTTAATTGTTTGGTAAATAATCTTATTATTTGAAGGTTTGACAAGATTGTTTCTCTCTTTTTTTACATAATAGAATTATTTGTCAAATAATCCACATCATTTTTCTTATTCCCTAAAGAGGGCACTAAACATGTCTCCTCTTTTATATCTCCTCTGAAATCATGTACGCTTATCTAAAGTCTTGAAACACAGCATCTAAAAAGGTCTCTGTATAAAATATAACACGTTGAACCACTCTTATATTTCATCATTTATTTTGGTGATAACAAAATTTATGATTAACTTAAATATCATGAATATATTTAATTTCATATTTTTCTTATAAATACAATATACTATGGCATTATCATTTCATGATTTGCACTGGGAAGTTAAATCGATTGTTGTTCAATACATATGATTACTGACTAAGTGCCACATCAATTTGAGAATAGAAGTACACGTTGATTACTATTTAAAGTCCACATCGATTACTACTTCAACATCGACTTCTGTTGAACATCGACTTTACTTAAACATCAATTTCAGTTCAACATCTATTTCGGTTGAACATCGACTTTACTTAAACATCGACTTCATCTAAAACATCGATTTCAGTTGAACAACGATTTCACTTAAACATCGACTTCTGTTGAACATCGATTTCGGTATAACATCGACTTCATTCATACATCGATTTCAAGTCAACATCGATTTTATTTAAACATCGATTACGTTTGAACATCGATGTGTTTAAACACAACTCTCTTTGAACATTGATTACGTTTTAACATCAACTCTATTTGAACATCGATTGTCTTTTAACTTAAACATCGACTACCTAAAGACATCGATTACCTCTCACTTCAAATGTTTCAAAATACCTTTGACGCCCAGTGAGAATTCAAATGAATTTCTAACTCTTATATTGTCATTTCTCTGACAAGTAAAAACGTCTTATAGCAAACTGTCAGCAAGAAAAACACCTACATTCTATTTCCAGCTATCTGCAAGAAATATAGACAAAAGGCGAAAAGAGGTATGAGCCACTTGACAAGAGACTTCATGAGTCTAAACATCTGCCTTGCATTTAATGTCTGCAGGTCCTCCTCTCCACCCAGTCAACATCTTGGACCTGCTACTGACATCCTCGGAAGTATGCACCAGTTAGAACATCTTCCTCCATTCGAAGTAGCCAGTAGGCACAATAAGGAAGCCATTAGACTCTAAGGAAAGAATATGAAGAAGAAGATGAGCAACGGATCAGAAAACTCCAACGGCCATCTGTCAACGTCTCTGTTCAAAGTTGCTCCATAAAAGGGAGAAGGAAAAAGAGAAGAAATAAGACAATGAACAAGCGAACATGAAGATCATTCAAAGAGTGTACATCCAGTGAGCATCCAACTCTATACACACTAAAGCAAGAAAGGAAGAGAGCTCAAACTCATTCAAGCTGAAGCATTTAAGCCATCTTCTTTCTTCTTCATTCTCTCTCTGTGTGTCTTTGTGTATTTGGGAGAGAGAGCTGGGGTTTGGCCTGAGGAGTCTTGTCTTGTAAACTCCTTCCTCCTTAGGTTGAATCTCAGATCAAGCATTCCATCGTTTATCTAGAGCTTGATCTAGGGGTTTCAGGTCCTAGCTTCTATTTTCAGAAGTGTTCCTCTTCGGTTAGAAGAGAAAGCTTACTGTGCAAGCGTTCCCCTTGTTGAAGGGAAGACCTGCTGAGGTGTGTATACCAGTGAGTTACTTCTGAGCTCGTAAAAGAAGCACCTGGTTGAGGTAAAACAATGGGTTGTCTTCTTGCTTGGGAAAGAGAAGAAGACTAGCTGGGGTGCTAGGTGTTGTATGTTCTAAAGGAGGATTGTACCCTTGGTTAATGAAATCTCAAAAGTTTACTTGAGGACTGGACGTAGGACTTCTATGTGGAAGGACCGAAACAGGATAAATCTCTGTCTTTCTTGTGTGCTTGCTTCCGGGCCTTTAATTCCCTACACACACTTATTTAGACTAATCATCAAATATTTTTAAGTGGTAATTTTATTTCAGTTTCTTAGATTACCCTCCTCTAAATTAGTCTTGCTGTCAACCGTGAAACGTCCAACATAACTAACATTAGCACTAGTTAAAGAAAAAGACACATGGGACATGACAAGATATCATGATGGCTGTTAACATCTTTAATGTCTTCCAAGTGTCCAAGTTCCTTTTCAAAGTTGATTTCCTTCAATTTTTATTTTGTCGGCAATGTTATCGTTTTTCACGTATTACTTGTCGCCGGAACAGTAACAAGGGAAGCAAGAAGGGTTAACCGAGTGGAGGATAAAAGGAGAGGCAGAAAGATCTGGGGTGCCATCCTGCGAGAGGGTATTAATTCCCTTCCCTTGCCCTTCCAACTCCTGTAGATATCTGTGCTTCTCCATCGCTGTTAGACCTATCATGGCTGGCTTCTTCCCTGGTCATGGCGTTATGCTGGGTCTGGCACTTGCTCTGGTCATGGCGCCACTGATGCCGGGCTCAGCAGGAGCAGAGCCGGCCCATCATGTTGTAGGCGGGGACCGAGGGTGGGACGTCGCCTCCAAACATCCCCCAGTGGTCTCTTGGAAGGTGTTCAAGGTCGGCGACTGCATCTGTGAGTTTCTTCCCTTCACTTCTCCCCGTCATGCTGCATCTCCATGATCTAAATATGGACTATGAGGTAGCTAAAGCATATTCTATCTGCCTGTCATTATCATCCTATTATATATGTATCTCTAGGGTTTGCATACTCGGCGGGGTTGGAGAGCATAGTGGAGCTGGGGAGCAAGGAGGAGTTCGACGCCTGCGACCTCAGCAACCCAATCGAGATGTACACGGACGGGATCAACGACGTGCTCCTGGAAAGCGAAGGCGCCCGCTACTTCGCCAGTGGCAGGCTGGAGAGCTGTCGGCACGGCCTGAAGCTGCACGTCGCGGTTCAGCCTGATCAGGAGGAGGAGACCGCGCAGGAGCCGGTTGCATCGCCAGTGCGCGGAGGCCAAGATGTCCGCGGGGACGAAGGACTCAGCACGTCGTCCCGCTTCCTTCGTGTCTTCGTGGCTTAGAGGATGCAGATCTCCCTTACTCTGGCGCTTCTCTCTGTGCATGCGTGGCTTTCAATCCAGCTCAGGATGTCGGGCATTCCAAACAGTACTTGGTGACCTATCTGGACGCCGTCTGATTTCTCTTCTTCTTGGAATTTACCATATCATACGTCATAATAACGATAGCATCTGTCTGATATGCTGGATGGATGCCTCCTGTATTAATGGCGGTTTCGGAAACATTGGGGGTCCAATTGTGGATGTGATTATATAGATATATATATATATGCATGGATATACTAGCTCTTTATACATGAAGTCATCTCTTTTCCTGCTGATGAAAATATGTGGATTTGACATTAATAATTTGTAAAGTGATTGGATCATACAATATTAAATGGGAAATGGATAACATTAATTTTCTGTCAACAGATGATAAAGTTGGCATCCGGTTCGTATCCGCATCCGCTTGTTCGGATATTTAATCTAGCATAACAGCTAATGAAAGTAATGGGACATCCCGTTACCGGTAACATTACAAGCAACAAGGGGAAAAAAGAAATCCTGTCAGATTATTATCCGACAGCTGATATCTTTTACATTAACATTAAATTTCATGTTAAATGCTGATTATTAATTTTGGCTATGATAGTACGTGCATAAAGACAACATGTAAATTTATTGTGTTCGTTTCTTCCTCCAGTGATGCTTATTTTCGTTGATGAACTGTTCAAATCAGTACTTTTTGTTTTTTTTCTAAAATAGGTACGTTAAATAACTCTATTTTGTTAAACTGTGTCTAGAGTTTACAATTTACATGCTTGTTAATTTAAAAAATGTCTACCATATTTATGCCGAAATTTCTATTAGGTTGAAAACTTATATTAGTAATTAGATATTACTATGCAAATTGACGAATTTAAAATTACTATAATTGTATTTCAAGTAGTTAAATATTTCTATAATATTATCTATATATGTCAGTACCTCTTCTTTAATCTTGACAATTGTGTTACCTTTTCGTGGACCGAAATTGATAGATAAGTCATTATGTTATATTCTTATTGTTTTACTTTTATATCTACCTAATTTGATTTGCTTTTATTTCTACTTGGTATAAAATATCCAATATTTTCTCTTGTAACTTAAACTCTATCACATGGGTGACGATAGATATTAAATCATTTGACGATCTAAGTTATAATTAAAAAATCCTATGTTATTTGTAACTTCTATTGATGTGAGTACTCTAAGGCTTACAACTTAATAGATATGACTCGAGAGGCATATATTGCAAAGTTTCATGTTCGATGGCATACCCACCACAAGAAAACTAAGATTTGTCAATGAATATATCTCAGTGGCTATCAAAAGTTGTTGACATATCTCCCATTGGTCAGCGACTCAATCTTGTCGTTGACATATTCCAACATTTGTCAATGCCCACATATAGCCGTTGGTACATGTTTAACATTTGTCAATGGCCAAATAAAACTGTTGACATATGATGAACATTTGTCAGCAGTTTTCGGAAGTCGTTGACAAATACACCATTTTGTTAGGAAATCTGTATGGGCGCTGAAAAAAAATGGTGTAATATTTGTCAACGGCTCTAAAAGCACTTGACAAATATCACATTTGTCAACAGCTTGATATGGTCGTTGACAAATATTTTAAAAAATGGTGGAAAATGATAGAGAATTTGAGGTGTAATTTATCAACCGTTGACAGCTCTTTTGGCCGTTGACAAATGTCTTCGTATATATATATATATATATATATATATATATATATATTATATATATATGTTTTGTTCCTCTCTCTCCCACACCCAATCGGGTCGTCCTCTCTCTCCACCTGGCCCCTTTTCTCCTAACCCCTTGCAGGAGGGGCCAAGGAGAGCGAGAGGGGAGGACATCGGCGGCGGCTGCTACAATGGAGGGGAAAGGCGACTGCCGGCGAGCCTTACGGCTTCGACGGCGGAGGCGACTCGGGCGACGGTGGCGACCGCAGTTGGGCTGTGTTCGCCCCGGCGATAGCGACAACTGCGTGGGGTGGCCCTCCCCCACCCCTCGTCCTCTTCTTCTCCTTCTTCGACTGGTGAAACCATGAGAGAGGAAGAGAGAGATAGAGAGAACCTATTCGAGGTTCTATGCAGGCGTGGAGCCTGTGGAGGGAAGGAATTGGGGTGGAGTTCGGGACTCTTCCATGGAGCCCCTGTGACGTCCCGGAAATTTTGTTTACTAGAAAAATATGAATAATTTGATAATTAAACATAACTACTAACATGAGATGTAATTAATCTTAATTAAGATTTATTGGTGATAATAGATGGTATTTCAAGTGTTGTACTAAGAGGTGCGCGCTCCGACAGGGTGACACCGGAATTCTGTAATGAAAATGAAATTCGAGAATACCATAATTTCCAGAAAAATATGGTGATATAAAAAATGTAAATATCTAGAATTGTTGACATGCGAATTTCAAGATTAAGCCGACATGTGGGTGAATTGCTGCTGGAGCCGTTGTTGCTGTTGGAGCTATTGCTTCTACTTTTCTTGCCATAGCTACTCCTGCTGTTGTTGTTGCTACTTCACCTCTTGCATCGCTGTATCTGCTACTCTCTATTGTCTCTTGTGAACCTCTATGTTTAGGAGAAGGACCCATACTCTAACCAGTGAGGTAGGATTCTTTCTTCTTCTCTTATTCTTGTCTCTTACCGTTGCTAGAAAATTCATGACCACGTACATGCTTTTCTCTAATCTTGTAAATCCTCTTTTGAACTGTGTGTCCATCCCTTGTAATCATGTTTTAGTATATGTGTCTGTAGGATTCATTCGTTTCGTCATCACCGTATACTTCTTCTTCCTTTTTAAGTCTTGGAATTCAAATCTCTATCTTGGCTTCACATGGACATGGGATTCAGTAAGCTCGTTTGGTTGCTTCATTACCATTGAGTTCTTATTTTTGTTAATCAAAACTCATGTCCTTAGATGTGATCTTATGTACTGGTAGAAACTCTTTCTTTCTCTCTCATTCTTATTTTCTACCTTTACTAAAAAGTTCATGTTCATGTACACAATTGTTTCTAACTTGGTAAGCCATCTTAAGAATTGGGAGTTCACCTCTTATGAACATGTCTTAACCTGCGTATCGGTAGAATTCTTCCTGTTGGATACAAGTAGGTAATGTATAGGTGAATTGACATTCTAGTACCTTGTTGTTCTAAGTTTCTAGCTAACTGATGCGGTATGTTCTCGAAAGGTCGGCTAAGATCCGAGCCAAGCCGACCACACGGAAGACAAGGCGACGACCTTTCTAAGAACGGCAGCTATCTGCGATCGGATGAGTATGGTCTGGCAGTTCAAACGTATTGAACACCTTTGGCCATCTTTCAAAGCTCGGCCAAGACGATCTCTCAGCACGGCTATATCCAACCTGGTGCCTTTGTGCATGGCATGCCCCGAAGTGATACTCGCGAATGACGTTGAATGGCGGCCATGCTATGCTCGACCCATCCGACCTATAGTCATCCCAGCGGCAGTCGGTTATGGAAGTTATGGCAAGATCGCTGTCTAACAGTTCACCTGAGCGCGGGATGCCCGAAAGACAGTTCACCCGACTGCGGGATACCCGGAAGATAGTTCACCCAACTGCGGGATGCCCGAAAGATAGTTCACCCAATTGCGGGATGCCTGGAAGATAGTTCACCCAGCTGCGGGATGCTCAGAAAACACGTCCCCCCGAAACCCGTTCATGCGGTAATCGTGGCCATGAAGGGCACGACCCTTGAGAGCTCGCCAGCTGGCGTCGGTTAAGCGCCATCAAAGGCAGTACAACTGTCAGTCATCCCCTCACTATATAAGAGGCAGACACTCCAAAAGCGTAGGTACGTTGTTCCACCCTAGGCTAGGCCATTCTGCTTGGCTAGCAACTGACTAGAGCGTCAGAGTGTCTCCCCGCCGAGGCCTCTCGGCGGGCTTTGCAGGTCAGGTCGGGATCTCAGAGCATGCGTCACGTCGGCCAAGCGCACCTCAGAGAAGATTCATCGCATTGGTCGTCTCAGCTCACCCTTCAGCGAGAAGCACCTCCGTGTCACCTCGGCTTGAGCCGACCCATGTTGAACTTACAGCAACATTAGCGCCGTCTGTGGGAAGACACTACTAAGGTCAGTGCGGCTTTCCATACACCTCGTTAGAAGAACTCAACTAAGTGAGGGCATTGAGAAGCCCCTGAGGCATTATCTATGAATGGCATGTGGGCTGACCAAAGGTGTATAAGGTCACCCCGACAAGAATTTCCACAGAACAGTCAAAAAGAGGAAATGATGAGTCACTTAGAGCGTCGTCTTCTTTTATTATGTAATAGCGTTTATGCTTACACTAAATCGAAAACCCATATTGTGTGATAAAAGACCTCAGGTGTGAGGCCGTCATTATGGTCGGTAGGTTGGATGCGCCGGAAACCTGCTTTAACTGTTTTTATTTATCAGTAAAGAGTTGAGTTTCCTCTGAACGTGCATGATATGACAGATCAAAAAGTCGAATTTCGGTCGATTACATTACGGCATTGTGATTTCTTATCCCGTGGGCACTCTGCTGAGCAAGATAGATGGCATGGTCGCTTCGGCACACGCAATTGACGTGGACGTCGTAGTTTGCTGGACGAGGTCGTTTCGGCACTCTCCTAGAACTGAGAGACGATGTCGGACGTGGACTGATGGCGTGGTCTCGTCAGCACACCCAATTGACGTGGACGTCGTAGTTCGCTAGACGAGGTCGCTTCAGCACTCTCCTGGAATTGAGAGACGACGTCTGATGTGGACTGATGGCATGGTCGCTTCGACATGCGCAATGGTCGTGGATGTCATAGTTTGCTGGATGAGGTCACTTCGGCACTCTCCTGGAACTGAGAGACGACGTTCGACGTGGACTGGTGGCATGGTCGCTTCGGCACACGCAATGGTCATAGATGTCGTACTTCATTAGACGAGGTCGCTTTGGCACACCTGGAACTGAGAGATGACGTCCGACGTGTACTGATGGTATGGTCGCTTCGACACACACAATGGCCGTGGACGTTGTACTTCGTTGGACGAGGTCGCTTCGGCACTCCTAGAACTGAGAGATGACGTCTGACATGGACTGATGTCGTGGTTGCTTCGGCACACGCAATGGTCGTGGACATCATAGTTCGCTAGACGCGGCGCCAAGATGAACGCGCGGCATTGTTGACTGTGCATTTTCGTTGTCCAGAGTTCCTCCCACGAGTCAACATGCGCACTTCCTCTAAACTGTCTCACAAACATAAAATCATAAAGAAGAACTAGCATAATGGTGAAAATAGGTCATATTCACGGAGAGGTAGGATAGAGCTTGAATTAAACTACTTAGACTTCAAATCTCTATCGACAGTGCATTAAAAATGAATGTGTAAACAGCACCGACCAAATAACTCACAATCTTGATGGATCAAATTTAATAATGGAACAAGCTGAATTGAAATAAAAAGAGAAATGAAATCAATGTACCCTCACAATTGAGGGATCAAATCGGTAGACAGAAAGTTTAACTAGAAACCAACGAACCAATTTACCCCTACAGCTCAGTGCATGAGACAGAAAATAAGAACAAAATTAATTGTTACTAAAATTGAATCCACATGTTATTACTAAAGGACAAGAAATGGAACACAATTTTAACTATGGATCAATCTCTCACCAACCCAACACAGAGGCACAGATGAAAATAGACAAATCAGTACAGAAAGAAATGTGGAAATCGAATTGCTCCTGGATCTGTCTCCCAGCTCTCCCAACTCTACTTATAGAAGACATAAAACTAAGAAATGTTCAAACCACTTACAGAAGCAAAGAAACGAATTCTCCCAACCCAACTGTTGATTCTCCTAAAGAAAAACTTGAATTAAAAGAGATGAACAATAAATCTGAACTCCCTCTCCTGCTCTGCTGAAAGAAAAGACAAATGCATTCCACTGCTCAAATATTAAACCAAGAATAGAAGACCTGAACAGAATTCTGGATCTGATCTCCCTCCCCTTTACAGGAAGAACAAAAGAACAAATTAAGAAACCCTCAAATCGAACTAGCCCCTCCCTGCTCTGATAAAACAGAAAATACAAGAAATGAAACCTAAAAATTCTAAGAAATTCCAACCAGTCAACCTTCCCCAGGTCTGAACAACGAGCCTTTCCAGCTGCTGAAAAGAAAATTATAGAAGAAAATGGAAGAGAAATTCCACGACTCTCACTCGCTAACCCCCTGCTCTACTGAAATGAAGAATACCGAAATAAATTTGACAGAGCAGAAATCCCCAACAGCTTAACTAGGCAACCCCAAACATCTGAGCAGAGCAGAAAGAAGAAAAATTAAGAAAACCCCAAGAATAGCAGAAGCATTGGAATCTCTTACAGAAAAAAAATGAAATAAGCACTTCAGATTGATCTCTTAAACACAGAAGAAATGAAATTAGCAAATAAGAAAAAAAACGAAACCATTGCCCCTGGATCATCCTCCAGGCAGTCAAATCCCTCCTACAAATGCTCAAAGAGAATTCACAGAAAATAAACTAAAAATTTCCACATGCGCAGCCTCTCAACTATGGAAGAACAGGAAAGAACTAAGAAATCCTAAACATGTTGAACTCCCAATTTGCTCTACTTGAAAGAAGAAGTACAGAAGAAACACATGGCCAACTGAAATATCTACTGGCGAAGCTCTCTAAACTCTGGAAGAACAAAAAGTAAGAACTAAGAAATCCTCCAAATTTCAATTCATCTCCCTCCCCTAAGTTCTGTTGAAAGAAGAAAAATATAGGAAAAATGGCAACTAAAAAAAATCCTAAAATTTCTAACCAGCCGACCCCAGGGAGGACCTTTGGGGTCCCTTTATATAGGCTTCCGAGTCTTGGGACGCCTCTGCTTCCTCGCTTTCTGGATGCCGAACAACTCTGCACTAGGATCGCCAATGCAGCAGGTCCAGATGCATGGCGAGCCTGCCTCCACCTCAGCACCACTGCATCACATTGCGTCTCCTCCAGTGCCAGCTCATCACCTCCATCGCACCTGATCCGCCGCACACCAGAGCTCCGCACAGGATCAGCTTCACACGATCGGCTGCCTCCATCGCCCAACAGCACACACCGCCACTGCACAGCTACGCACAAGCTGCGTCGCACCCCCCCAGCCAGGATCGCCTCCTGCATAGCCAGCGCCATCGCACCGCCACCAGCGCCGCACACACCGCACAACGCACCGGCCTCAGCAGGCCACTGCACAGCAGATCCGGCCTCTGCTCACACATGCCATCCCGCCATCAACTGCTGTGCATGCCAGCACAACCGGCCAGCCTTCAAATGCCTGCACCATCAAGCCCTGGCCCATCTGCCACATCCGCACACACCCCCTGCATCGTACCCATCCGCCGGCTTCATCTGCTGGGCACCATCCGCACAAGCACAGCACCCCAGATCTGCATCAGCCCTGGCCATCATCCACACCGCCTCACCTCCACATGAGCCATCTGCCCCAGCTGCGTCGCACCGCCCCAAGCTCTGGCCGCCTTCACACCCCAGCAGAACAGATCCGGCCATCCGCGCCCCTGCATCACCTCAGCCGCCAGGTCTCCATGGCCAGCCAACCCCTAGTGCAGCACATACCGCCAGAGCAAACCCTAAATCTGCTTCAACTGAGGAAGAAAGGGTTTAAATCAGACTTTAAATGACCAATTTTTTGGTTGGATAAAAGGGAAATGGCGAAATGGACTTAGGGAGTATGTGTTCACTTATGGTGAGATGAGGGAAATAATATGTAATGGATTTATGAGGAGGTGGGGTATGTGTCATGTTTGTATTGGGTGGGATATTTATTCATTTAAAATTTATTTAAATTCTACTTTATTTATGAACTAATATTTGCAAGAATTTATGTACAATATTTGTAAAAAAAAAGAAAATTAGACAATTTATTCAAAATGGATTGAATTTATTTAATGAGAGTCTACTATGTGTTCTACCAAAACTAATATGCTCAAAAATCTATTTAGGGATGAAATGAAAATTAAATTCAAACTGCACATTATTTACAAATAAAAGATGTCTAAAATTACTAAATGTATGAAATTTAAAACTAAAAATTTAGTAATTATCACTCCCCCCTACTTGAACATTGCTAGTCCCCTATCAATAAAAATTACTCCAAATGTAGGACTAGAAGATGTAATGTCTCATGTTAAGCAGTCATCATGTAAAAGATTAATGTAAAGACATGTCTTTCCTAACTGTAAATGATTCTGGCAAGAAATTTATGCACAAAAGGTAGCTCACTTAAGAGTTCACATCAGCCCTCCTGGAGCTCCTCTATCTCAGCTAGTACTTGAGATTAGATTGATTCGAGGGAGAAGAAAAGAATTGTGGAGTAAGATCCTTGTTCAGTCAGATTGGGTTGTTTCTCTCAGTTCCATTTTGCCTAACTTCCTTGAGGATTATTTCTCTGAGCTGAGGACTTTGCCTCTTTATTTGCACTTTGTGCACTCATAATTTCTTTCTTTCTTTTTCATCCACAATGCTGCACAACCCATCACTTTTCAAGAGTAGCGAGTCCAACTTTACTCAGATCCGGGGCATTTTTCATGGATATATTTTTCTTTTGCTTTTGCTTTTGCTTTTCTTTTCTTTTCCTCTTAAAGGAAGGATGGACAGTCAGGTTCCTTGATCACACGCCTTCACTTCCTTCAAAATTCACTTAAGGGGAGGGGACAAAACCAATCACCTCTCTCCTACTAGCCTTGACAAATTTACTACATTCAGGTTCAGCTAGTCTAAGTGGCTGTGTAGTGTGTGTATGAAAACTTCTTGCCATAAATCCTTAGATAAGGTAGACAAGAAGTACATGTAATCATTTACTAGAGGCTACCTAACATGGATGTTTGCAAAGGAGTGTGACAACCACAAAATTTTAATGGTTAAAGATCATACACCTAGTCTGGGATGCGCAAAGCCATGCATTTTTATTCAAAGATGAAACATTGTGAAATTTTTATTTGCATATGTACAAGCTTAAGAAACAGAAATGAAACAATGTTCGGGATGAGGACTATGAATGCATGCTTATTCTACCTCTCCGCCACTACTTATTCACAGGAAAAGAAAGTAAGACAGAGAATTACCTGATGAAGGAAATCTGTACACTTAGGTTCCCTCCCAAGAAGCGCTAAGTTTATTTCGTCTTCAGTCGGACGCAATTAGGCTTCATTTGGCTCAGGTAGCTTGATAGAATGAATTTTTAATGAAAGTGGACTTTCAAATAAATGCTTTAACCTTTGCCCATTGACAGTGAATAATTGTCCAGTTTTAGGGTCAAGAATAATGATAGCACCATTGTCACAAGTTTTAACAACACTGTAAAGACCATCCTGTCGGGACTTTAATTTTCCCGAAAACAGACGAAGCCAAGAATTAAAGAGCTAGACCTTATCATGTACTTAAAAAAAATTCTGTGAATGTGCCTTTCATGGAATGTTTTGGTTTTGGCTTTATAGACCTTGGAACTTTCATAGGCCCCATTCTCTCCTAAAAAGATGTTCTTTAAATTAGCAGGGAGTGGTTTTAGCTCAACCTTAGAAGGACACTCTAAATGAAATGATGGCTCATTATTATGCAACATGGAACTGAATTGTCCTTCCTCTCCCTCAAACCCTAGAGCATAGGGTTGGTATACCATTTCTTCCACGCACGATTCTTCCAAGAGTTCTTCATTACCAGTTGGTTTGTTTTTAAATTTTGACTTTAAAGCTTTAGAAAAAGGGACTCTTGGAATGTAATGACTTGGGTCTTCATTTATTTTGATTGTTTCTAGAGGCTCTTCAATTATTTTATCTTTTCCCTTGAATTTTTCAACATTCTCTTCAACCTCTTCTTTAATTTCAAATTCAATTTCATTTTCTTTGTCCTCATTAAATGTTGACATGTGCGAGTGAGGATTTGTTCTGATGTTTCCACTTCTTAAAGTAGACACTGTTTGCATATTTTCCACTTGGGGGCCCCTAACTTGGGCAGGAGGATGGAATTGTTGTATAAGTTGATTTTGAATTTATGGTGCTGAAATGTTTTGGACAAAAGTTTGTTGTGGGTTTTGTGGTAGAGGGCCATTTTGTCTAACATGTGGTATGTACCCCTGGACTTGATGGTGTTGCTGGTTCTGATAAAATCCAGAAGGGTTGTTCATTGAGTTTGCTACAGTTTGACTTGATAACAGACCCAATTCCCTCCTACACACATCAGCAATCTGATACTCTATCCTATCTAAATTTTGTTGAATATTTTGGTTCTGATTTTGTTGTAATTGCACAGTTTGACAAAGAGTCATCATCATGTTTTGAAGTTGATTCATTTTATCTTCCCAATTGGGCTGAGAAGATGGTGGTTGATTGTATGAAGATTGCTGAAAATTGGTATGAGCAAATTGATTGAAATTTTGATTTCCTTGGAATTGTGGATGTCTGGAAATAAGAAGATTGGTCAAATCCCAGATTCTGATTGGGATAAGATTGACTGTACATGGATTGCTTGAAAGCCAGATTGATTTTTCCAAGAAAAGTTCGGGTGGTTTCTCCAACCAGGATTGTATGCGTTAGAATATGGATCATAGGAGGGTTTGTAGAAACCTTGGATAGCTTGAATTTGTTCTTGATAGGCCATGATATGAAAGAATCTCTCAATCTCTGCTATAGGTTGATCCAAATCTATGTTCTGGGAGCGTCTACCAAGCATGCACAGATGAAAAGCCTTCTATTTTTTAGATTTTTGAATTTTTTAGATTTTTATTGATTTTTATGAATTTTATGAAAACACAAACAAAGAAACACATTCACAACAAATTAACCTAAACAATAAGTGTTCCTTGGACTTTATGTTATTTTTCTCAAAATCAGATTTATGCTTGCTTAAGTCCAATCCTACTCTTCTCGTACCGGCCATGTAAGAGGTGGAGTAGAGGGAGGCCCCCCTTGCTTTCGCAAGGACCCAATGAAATAACCTCTAACTCACTTAAGCGTAAGCTTTTTAACCTCTAATCGTAGACACCAGACTCAAAGAGAAGTCTTAGAATTAAGAAAGAATAAATCTAATTATGAACCCTAGGGCCAAGTCTACTAGTTTTTATTGAAAGTTTAGGACAATGCAAGAATGTGAAATTTTTTTTGTGATTTTCGGGCAAAGGAAATGGTGATGAAATCCCTCACCTTATCTTTTTATTTAATGGGTGAAGCCCTTAAGCAGTCCCATTTTCAAATGTGAAGTGCACAAGTCAAGTTTCAAACAATAGGTTGTCTAATGCTAAGTCTAATGCATGAAACGAGCGATGGAAGTCTTACTTTTCCCCCGCACTCTTCAATCCAAGAAAAGAAATGAAAATTAAAATGACAATTAAGATGATGAATGTCCTAAAACATGAGATTGTAATCTTGAGAAATGAAATTTTTATTTACAAACAAACGGCTAACATGAAAGAGCGATTTGGAAATTTTTTAGATTTTAGATTTTTAATTTTTATTTGGTTTTTGAATTAAATGAAATAAAACTAAAAAAATATAAAGTAATATTATAGACTACTTCCAAACCAATCAAACCACCAAAAGTCCAATTATTACATGCAAACAAGAAGGAAATATCTGTACATGCACAAAGAGTACATGAAAACCTCACTACAAGCTTCTCTCACACTCCCCTATCTGAAAGACTAAATTAAAAACAAAATGGGAAAAGAAATCAGCAAGCTGCTCTAATGGGCTTCAAATGCGAAGCCCAATCTCCAAGTTCCTCCTTATGTGCAAATCTGAAATAAAAGCCCAACAACAAGTCAATGTAAAACCAATAGAAATGAAATCAAATCAAAATAGATCTAAATCAAACTCTAATGCCTCCTCGGCAACGGCGCCAAGATGAACGTGCGGTATTGTTGACTATGCATTTTCGTTGTCCAGAGTTCCTCGCACAAGTCAATATGCGCACTTCCTCTAAACTGTCTCGCAAACATAAAATCATAAAGAAGAACTAGCACAATGGTGAGAACAGGTGATATCCATGGAGAGACAAAATAGAGCTTGAATTAAACTACATAGACTTGAAATCTCTATCGACAGTGCATTAAAAATGAATGTGTAAACAACACCGACCAAATCACTCACAATCTTGATGGATCAAATTTAATAAAGGAACAAGCTGAATTGAAATAAAAAGAGAACTGAAATCAATGTACCCTCACAGTTGAGGGATCAAACCGGTAGACAAAAAGTTTAACTAGAAACCAACGAACCAATTTACCCCTACAGCTCAGGGGATGAGAAAGAAAATAAGAACAGAAATTAATTGTTACTAAAATTGAATCCACATGTTATTACTAAAGGACAGGAAATGGAACACAATTTTAACTCTGGATCAATCTCTCACCAACCCAACACAGAGGCACATATGAAAATAGACAAATCAGTACATAAAGAAATGTGGAAATCGAATTGCTCCTGGATCTGTCTCCCAGTTCTCCCAACTCTGCTTACAGAAGACATAAAACTAAGAAATGTTCAAACCACTTACAGAAGCAAGGAAATGAATTCTCCCAACCCAACTGTTGATTCTCCTAAAGAAAAACTTGAATTAAAAGAGATGAAGAATAAATCCGAACTCCCTCTCCTGCTCTGCTGAAAGAAAAGACAAATGCATTCCACTGCTCAAATATTAAACCAAGAATAGAAGACCTGAATAGAATTCTGGATCTGATCTCCCTCCCCTTTACAGGAAGAACAAAAGAACAAATTAAGAAATCCTCAAATCGAACTAGCTCCTCTCTTCTCTGATAAAACAGAAAATACAAGAAATGAAACCTAAAAATTCTAAGAAATTCCAACCAGTCAACCCTCCCCAGGTCTGAACAACGAGCTTTTCCAGATGCTGAAAAGAAAATTATAGAAGAAAATGGAAGAGAAATTCCACGAATCTCACTCGCTAACCCCTTGCTCTACTGAAATGAAGAATACCAAAATAAATTTGACAGAGCAGAAATCCCCAACAGCTTAACTAGGCAGAACCTCGTGCTCCTCCACCGTCGCTAAGTACACCAGGATGTCGTCGACGAACACCACCACGAACCGGTCCAGGTACTCGCTGAAAACACTGTTCATCATCTCCATGAACGCTGCTGGGGCATTCGTGAGCCCAAAAGGCATCACGACAAACTCGAAGTGGCCGTAGCGGGTGCGAAAGGCTGATCTCGGGACGTCTGATTCCCGAATCCACAACTGGTAGTAACCCGACCTCAAGTCGATCTTCGAGAACACTGAAGCTGTCTGCAACTGGTCAAACAAGTCATCGATCCTGGGCAAAGGATACTTATTCTTCACAGTAACCTGATTCAGCTGACGATAATCAATACACATTCTCAGGCTACCATCCTTCTTCCTCACAAACAACACAGGCGCTCCCCACAGCGAGTGGCTAGGACGAATGAAGTCCAACGCAAGCAACTCCTCTAGTTGGTGCTTCAACTCCTGCAGCTCCGCCGGCGCCATCCGGTACGGTGCCTTGGACGCAGGCATCATCCCCGGAAGCAACTCAATTGAGAAATCTACCTCCCGCTCAAGCGGCAACCTAGGTAGTTCCTCCGGAAACACGACAGCAAACTCACAAACAACCGGCACGTCAGAAACATCCAACTTACCCGAATCCGAGGCACAAACGGAAGCCAGAAAAGCAACACAACTGTCTCGGATAAGACGCTGAGCTCTACAGAAAGAAACAAAGGGTCGGCGGACAGACCGGGTACCTCGGAAGCAAAGCACAGGTGCTCCAGGTAACTCGAACCGCACGGTCTTCTGCTGACAATCTACCAAAGCAGAGTGTGCCTCTAACCAATCCATGCCCAAAATGGCATCGAAGTCGTGTAGCTGCAAGGCAAACAGTCTGGCTGGTAGCTGGTGGCCCTGCACCTCGACGGTGACACCGTCCAAGTAACCAAGGGTACGAACGAAGTCACCCGTCGGAAGCTCAACAGCTAGGTCGCAGGTCCGCTCCGGAGCAAACTCGGTCAAAGTAGCAAAGAACTCCTCTGAAGCAAAACAGTGCGTAGCACCTCGATCAATCAAAACTCTAGCAGCTCTACCAAGGATGGGAATCGTATTGACGACCAGGTTAGAGGCCTCCGCCTCCTCTCTAGTGATGTTCATCACCCAACCGTGTCCACGACCTCGCTGAGGCTGCTGCTGCTGACGCTACTGCGGCTACTGCTGCTGCTGCTGCTGACCCTGGTACTGCTGCTGGCGCTTAGGTGGCTGGGGTGGACGGTACTGCACCTGAGATGCCTGCTGGAGCTGCTCCTGTTGCTGCCTCAACAGACACTCTCGCCTGAAGTTCCCCTCCTGCCCGCAGTGGTAACAACCCATACCCTGCTGGCTCTGCTCTGCTCCCTGCTGGACGGACTGCTCTGCTGGAAACTGCAAGGTCTGACGCCTCTGCTGCTGCGAGTGACGCCTGCCTCCACGAGTGAACAACTTCTTCAACTTCGTGGTCAGGCCAGCACCGCCTGTTCCCGAAGAGGAAGAAGAAGACACACTCCCCTGACTGCCTGCGGGGCGCTGGTACGGAGAGGATCTCCCTGAACCTCCACTCTGCTGCGGCTGAAACCGACACTCCCGCTCCAGGGCCGTAGCTCTCGCCACTGCTACTGACAAGGTGTCGCAGAGGTGACCAGCCATGGCCCACCGCAAGTCGGGGCGTAGCCCACTAATGAACCGCTCGGTACGAGCCAGCTCACTAGCTGCCATGTGGGGAACGTGTCGAATTAGCTACAGAAACCTCTGATGGTACTGTCCCACGGTTAAGTCTCCCTGGACTAACTCGTGGAACAAGTCCCTCCTCTCCCGGCAAACATAGTCGGGGAGGTACTCTCCGAGGAAGGCCTCGAGAAACTGCTGCCAAGAGATCTGCTCCAATCTCCTACCCTGAAACCTGGTCAGCCTCACTACTCGCCACCACTCATGGGCTGACCCCTTCAGCTGATCTACTGCCAAACAAACCTGATCCAACTCTGCACAGTCCATGGTCTCGAAGGTGCGCTCGAGCTCATGGACCCAACTCTCTGCTCTATCCGGATCGCGGTCGCCTACAAACATAGGAGGTCGAAGATGGAGGAACCTCTCCAGAAGCACGGTGCGGTCCTCAGGTGCTGCTACTGCTGCTGGAGTCTGCTGCTGAACTACAGGTGCTACCTCTGGCTGAACCGGTGCTGCCTGCGGGGTCGGTGGTGGCTTCTCCTCTGCTGCCATCTCTGCAAACTGCGGACCTCCTGCTGGCATCTGCTAGTACGGCTGGTACTGCTGCTGCGGCGGGTACTGCCACGGACCCTGAAACATCGCTCTCCACCATTGCTCCATGACGGCCGGCAGGGGCGCAGGTGGATACCACTGCTGCTCCTGCTTCTGCTGCGGTCCTCCTTGCGGCAACGGGTCGTCAGGCTGCTCGAACTGCTGGGGCTGAGCACCGAACGGCACCTGCTCGGCAGCAACAGAACTGTCCGACTCAGTCTCTTGACGCTCCACCAAGTTATGAGCCTGCCTGCGAGTGCGTGGAGGCATGATCTGCAAAACAGCCAGATTTAGTTATGGACACTTAAGACTCCGGCGGCTAGCAGTGTTCACTTATACTTTCTAAGGGACTTTACGTCATTACTCA
This sequence comes from Colocasia esculenta, assembly GCA_014218235.1. Classification (NCBI taxonomy): domain Eukaryota; kingdom Viridiplantae; phylum Streptophyta; class Magnoliopsida; order Alismatales; family Araceae; genus Colocasia; species Colocasia esculenta. The sequence continues at coordinate 65,339,334 of CM024760.1, read as the reverse complement.
TTTCCACCACAAGTCTTGATAGACCCCTTGCTCTGATACCACTGTAACGGCCCCAGCGCCCGGATCCCCAGCTCCCACCAAGGATCCGACCGTCGGCACCGCCGCCCACGGGTCTGGAGACCCGGAAGGGCTAACGGATCGGTCTAATGAGATATGTGACGGAAAGTAAGTAACGACAAACGTACTAAGGATGTACCAACTAGTGCGAGAAGAAGTCTAACACATCGTGCAAGTCTAGTACAAGTCCCAAAGTAGTAAAGGTACAAGTGCAGAACGGAAAAGGAATAACACGTCCCTTAGGGGCATACCCCGAGGGTGAAGTACAGAACTGGGGGAAACACTGCCACTAGAGACGCCGACTACTGTGGGCCCGTCTCCTCGCTACGCCGTGGAGGGAACTGCTGTGAAGTCTCACCTGCAAAACAGGGAGTGAGCTTCACGAAGAAGCCCAGTAGGGACTACCAATCTCCCACTGGTTCCACAAGCATATAGACTAGCACAATAATTAAATAAAGCAATAAAGCCTAGTCTACTAAATAGAGTAAAGTGCGGAAGCGTGAAAGAACTACACAGTCGTCGGTCTAAGCTACTCGGCGGGACCGGAAAACCCGTGTAAACCAAGGCACCACAAGAACCCAGCAGTAACCGCAGACAGCGAACTGCCTGGACAAGCACACTAGCTACAGTACACTACTCTAGTCAGATGGTCAGGTGCGCCACACGTCTTACCCTCAACCAACGGTCCATGTCTGACACCTCCCGTCGGAGTGAGATGCGGAACCACAAGTAACCACAACTACCGTAGTCTGGCCGGACTACGGTCCCACGCCTGGCCCCTCTAGGTGGTACCGGAACCACGTAGAGTGAGGCCGTGAGAACAGACTAGCTGAACTGCGCCGTACGAGTCACACACTACCGGCGTACCAGTCTCAGCTAAGAGAGCTCCACAAACGACCACGTCGTTGTCCCACTGTTTTCCCCTACTGCAACAAAGTCAACGACTCGAGCAAACCCCGACACCTGGAGCAACACCCTCTGACACAAGCGCGCGGGAACCGGGGGTCCCAGGTAACGGTAACAACCTGTCTCGCGGACAAGCCCTCATGTGCCTAGCACCGGGCGAAGAGAGAGAGACTAACAGTAGCACTGTACTAGGAAACAGCACAGGTGCCAAGAAAACCGAGTCGCAGCGAAAGCAAGACACTGATCAGGTGGCAAGGTCCCTTCTCTGACTGAGAATGCGACAGGCCCCGTGTCACCATTAGGATGGCAACAACCAAGGCGGCGCAACCCTACTAATTTGATAGCGACAAGGCCATTGTCGCTATCAGGTCAGTGCTCCTGAACAGACACAGGAACCGGAACGCAAAAAAGAGGCAGAAGGCGACGGCCCCCATATCGCCACCAAGGTGGCGACATAGATGCTGTCGCCTTTAGGAGTTCCTGAAGGCGACGCATTGATGTGTCGCCACCTGGGTGGTGACACCAAAGGTGTCGCCTTACCACGGTTCAACACACCGAGGCCCCCTTCTTCAGGGCCTCAACCACACTACAATCACAACCGCGGGGAGGGAAACATGTAGGCTATTAAACATGGTTCTAAAGAGCTCAAACCACCCTGTAGAAACCCCAACAAGCATGCACAATAACCTACACTCACATGCATCTCACTCAACATGGAGAACCCTCAAACCCAAGCAACCATTGCATGCAAAGCACCACACAACCACATCCATAACCAAAGCATGAAAACAACCTAGCATGCAAGTTCTAGACTTGGAAGAGGTGAGAATCCTAGCAAGTGGAACTAGGGGGAAGGTTTGGGTTCCCAACCTCGAGATGAAGATCCAACCTCAAGGGTCCTTCTCGTAGGTTAGCAACCCTCCACCTTCGAGCTCCGGCGATCCACGAACCTCCTCCCATGAGCCGGGCAACTCCTCTCCCTTGAAGAGCATCCATGCATGCCAAAGAGAGAAGAACTATGAGAGGGGAAACAAGCAAGGGGGAACACTCAAGAGCAACGAATCACATCATCCTACCTTGCAAGATGAACACCAAGGCCTCCTCCCAAGCTCCTACGGAGCTCCCAAGCTTCAGTTAGCCGGAGAAGAAGGGCTTGCACGGAGCAAAGGGGCGAACTAGGGCTTGTGCTCACGGCTTGGGCACTTAACCCTTTGAAACTGAGATGGCGACATGGGCCCCGTCGCCTTCAGTAAACCTGAAGGCGACATAGAACATGTCGCTTTCCCCTGCTCAACGGTCAAGTCGGCCTGCGACATCGCCACGTGTCAGCCATGCAGGCTTGACACCAGAAGGCGACATAGGACCTGTCGCCTCCTTACTGCCAGATGCTGACATCTGTCATCCCTCTTCAGACAGCAAAACGACAAGGTGCATGCGACTGGCAGCACAGACAGAAGGCGACATAGGGCCAAGCGCCTTCCCAACTGGAAAGCGACAAGCCACATGTCGTCTTCAGAAGGTGACATACCCTATGTCGCCACCCTTGATGGAGGGCGACTGGTCAGGGTAACATGGGATGTTACATCTGAGCAGAGTAGAAAGAAGAAAAATTAAGAAAACCCTAAGAATAGCAGAAGCATTGGAATCTCTTACAGAAAAAAAAATGAAATAAGCACTTCAAATTGATCTCTTAAACATAGAAGAAATGAAATTATCGAATAAGAAAAAAAACGAAACCATTGCCCCTGGATCATCCTCCAGGCAGTCAAATCCCTCCTACAGATGCTGAAAGAGAATTCACACAAAATAAACTAAAAATTTCCACATGCGCAGCCTCTCAACTATGGAAGAACAAGAAAGAACTAAGAAATCCTAAAATGTTGAACTCTCAATTTGCTCTACTTGAAAGAAGAAGTACAGAAGAAACACATGGCCATCTGAAATATCTACTGGCGAAGCTCTCTAAACTCTGGAAGAACAGAAAGTAAGAACTAAGAAATCCTCCAAATTTCAATTCGTCTCCCTCCCCTAAGTTCTAATGAAAGAAGAAAAATACAGGAAAAATGGCAACTAAAAAAAATCCTAAAATTTCTAACCAGCTGACCCCAGGGAGGACCTTTGGGGTCCCTTTATATAGGCTTCTGGGTCTTGGGGCGCCTCTGCTTCCTCGCTTCCTGGATGCCGAACAGCTCTGCACCAAGATCGCCAACGCAGTAGGTCCAGACGCATGGCGAGCCTGCCTCCACCTCAGCTCCAAATCCGCCACCTTAGCACTATTGCATCGCACCGCGCCTCCTCCAGCGCCAGCTCATCGCCTCCATCGCACCTGATCCGCCGCACACCAGAGCTCCGCACGGGATCAGCTTCACACGATCGGCTGCCTCCATCGCCCAACAGCACACACCACCACTGCACAGCTGCGCACGAGCTGCGTCGCACCGCCCCAGCCAGGATCGCCTCCTGCACAGCCAGCGCCATCGCACCGCCACCAGTGCCGCACACACCGCACAACGCACCGGCCTCAGCATGCCACTGCACAGCAGATCCGACCCCTGCTCACACATGCCATCCCGCCATCAACTGCTGCGCATGCCAGCACAACTGGACAGCCTTCAAATGCCTGCACCATCAAGCCCTGGCCCATCTGCCACATCCGCACACACCCCCTGCATCGTACCCATCCGCCGGCTTCATCTGCAGGGCACCATCCAGACAAGCACAGCACCCCAAATCTGCATCAGCCCTGGCCATCATCCACACCGCCTCACCTCCACATGAGCCATCTGCCCCAGCTGCGTCGCACCGCCCCAAGCTCTGGCCGCCTTCACACCCCAACAGAGCAGATCTGGCCATCCGCGCCCCTGCATCACCTCAGCCGCCAGGTCTCCATGGCCAGCCAACCCCCGGTCCAGCACATACCGCCATAGCAAACCCCAAATCTGCTTCAACTGAGGAAGAAAAGGTTTAAATCAGACTTTAAATTGCCAAATTTTTGGTTCGATGAAAGGGAAATGGCGAAATGGACTTAGTGAGTATGTGTTCACTTATGGTGAGATGAAGGAAATAATATGTAATGGATTTATGAGGGGGTAGGGTATGTGTCATGTTTGTAGTGGGTGGGATATTTATTCATTTAAAATTTACTTTATTTATGAACTAATATTTGCAAGAATTTATGTACAATATTTGTAAAAAAAAGAAAATTAGACAAGTTATTCAAAATGGATTGAATTTATTTAATGAGAGTCTACTATGTGTTCTACCAAAACTAATATGCTCAAAAATCTATTTAGGGATGAAATGAAAATTAAATTCAAACTGCACATTATTTACAGATAAAAGATGTCTAAAATTACTAAATGTATGAAATTTAACACTAAAAATTTAGTAATTATCAGAGGTCGCTTCGGCACTCTCCTGGAACTGAGAGATGACGTCCGACGTGGACTGATGGCGTGGTCGCTTCGGCACACACAATGGTCATGGACATCGTAGTTCACTAGACGAGGTCGCTTCGGCACTCTCCTGGAACTGAGAGACGACATCCGACGTGGGCTGATGGCGTGGTCGCTTCGGGACACGCAATGGTCGTGGATGTCGTAGTTCGTTGGACGAGGTCGCTTTAGCACTCTCCTAGAATTGAGAGAGGACGTCCGACATGGACTGATGGCATGGTCGCTTCGGCACACGCAATGGTCGTGGACATCGTAGTTCGCTGGACGAGGTCGCTTTGGCACTCTCCGGGAACTGAGAAACAACGTCCGACGTGGGCTGATGGCAGTCATAGAGGTTTAAGCCGACCTCGTGGATTGGAGATCATAGAGGTCCGAGCTGACCTCGAGGATTGAGGGGGTTAGAGCCGACCACGAGAGTTGGCTGTGGTCATAGAGGTCCGCGCCGACCTCGAGAATTGACTTAGTTTTGTGATCATAGAGGTCCGCGCCAACCTCGAGAATTGACATGGTTATAAGAGGTCCGTGCCGACCGTGAGAATTAACTTTGTTTTGTGGTCATAGAGGTCCGAGCCGACCTCAAGAATTGTTTTTGATGTCATAGAGGTCCGAGTCGACCTCGAGAATTGACATGGTCATAAGAGGTCCAAGCCGACCTCGAGATTTGGTTTCGATGTCATAGAGGTTCGAGCCGACCTCGAGAATTGACATGGTCATAAGAGGTCTGAGCCGACCTCGATAATTGACTTAGTGACGTGATCATAGAGGTCCGAGCCGACCTCGAGAATTGGTTTCGATGTCATAGAGGTCCGAGCCGACCACAAGAATTGACATGGTCATAAGAGGTCCAAGCCGACCTCGAGAATTGGTTTTGATGTCATAGAGGTCCGAGCCAACCTCGAGAATTGACTTGGTTTCATGGTCATAAGAGGTCTGCGCCGACCTCGAGAATTAGTTCCGATGTCATAGACGTCCGAGCCGACCTCGACAATTGACTTGGTTTCGTAGTCATAAGAGGTCCACGCCGAACTCGAGAATTGACTTGGTTTCAATGTCATAGAGGTCCGAGCCGATCTCGAGAATTGACATGGTGATAAGAGGTCCGAGTCGAACTCGAGAATTGACTTGGTTTCATGGTCATAGAGGTCCACACAGGCCTCGAGAATTCACTTGGTTATGTGATCATAGAGGTCCGCGTCGGCCTCGAGAATTGACATGGTCATAAGAGGTCTGCGCCGACTTCGAAGAATTGACTTGGTTTTGTGGTCACAAGAGGTCCGAGCCAACCTCAAGAATTGACTTGGTTTTGTGATCATAGAGGTCCGCGCCGACCTCGAGAATTGATGTGGTCATAGATGTCTGCGCCGACCTCGAGAATTGATCGTACAAATTATACTGGTCAGATCCGACCTCAATCGGCGACTTGAAGAGGTCAGCAAGATTCCAATTCGAGAAGAATGGTTCAGATTCTAACATGGTGCAAATAGATTGGCCGCCGAGCGATGCCTCGGATCCAATCGGCGTGGGAAGCAAAAAGTGAATCATGGCTTGCGGGAGTCGAGGAGGCGACGTGGCGGTTTGAGTCTGCACGACAGTCTAGGAGACCTGGCAATACAGGGTAGAACAGACTGAATAGATGGCTTGACGGCATGGCAGGAAGCAGGCCGGCGCTGACAGCGTGACAATGTAATGCTGAGATGGCCATGTGGGTTGGCACAATGACGAGGCGAGGGCACGTATTATTCAACAGCTTCACCTCGGCCTACTATTCACAATCCGGCGCGAACTTGGGGGGCCAATGATGGGGTATGTTCTCGGCAGGTCGGCTAAGATCCGAGCGAAGCCGACCACACGGAAGACAAGGCGACGACCTTTCTCAGAACGGCAGCTATATGTGATCGGACGAGTATGGTCCGGCGGTTCAAACGTATTGAACACCTTGCGCCTTCTTTTGAAGCTCAGCCAAGATGGTCTCTCAGCACGACTATATCCGACCTGGTGCCTTTGTGCACGGCATGCCCCGAAGTGGTACTCGCGAATGACGTTGAATGGCGGCCAAGCTACGCTCGACCCAACTAACCTATAGTCGTCCCAGTGGCAGTCGATTATGGTAGTTATGGCAAGAGTGCTGCTTGACAGTTCACCCGACCATGGGATGCCCGGAAGACAGTTCACACAACTGCGGGATGCTCGGAAGACAGTTCACCCGACTGCGGGATGCCCAGAAGACAATTCACCCGACTGCGGGATGCCCGGAAGATAGTTCACCCGACTGCGGGATGCTCGGAAGACACGTCCCCCCGAAACCTGTGCGTGCGGTAATCGTGGCCATGAAGGGCGCGACCCTTGAGTGCTCGCCAGATGGCGTCGGTTAAGCGCCATCAAAGGCAGTACAACTATCAGTCATCCCCCGACTATATAAGAGGTAGACACTCCACAAGTGCAGGTATGCTGTTCCACCCTAGACTAGGCCATTCTGCTTGGCTAGCAACTGAGTAGAGCGTCGGAGAGTCTCCTCGCCAAGGCCTCTCGGGGGGCTTTTTAGGTCAGGTCGGGATCTCGGAGAATGCGTCACGTCGGCCAAGCGCGCCTTAGGGAAGATTCATCACATTGGTCGTCTCGGCTCACCCTTCGGCGAGAAGCACCTCTGTGGTCACCTTGGCTTGAGCAAACCCATGTTGAACTTACAGCAACACTAACCATGTTTAGATTGTTTTTCCTCATACTGTGATCTTAACTTCCTATGAAGTAGTATTCGGAGCTGTAAACAATTTATTCTAGTTGTGTTGTTCATGGTTGGATCCATAGGTTCCATTGATAAGGTCCTTAGAGTGATTGCAAACTATTTCTGGAGGTTAGACCTAGCGGTTGTTGACAGATGGGGATCACCTATCAACAGGCCCCAAGCTTCCAGAACTCAAATCTTCAGAAAAGAACAGTATCTGTCGACAGATAATACTTACCTTTCGACAGATGGACTGGCCTATCGACAGCCAAACGAGACCTGTCGACAGGTACTGCTCAGAATCCAGAAAGTGGTTCTGGATGCCTGCACCAGTCGACAGCCACTTCCTGGCCATCGACACACACTGTTCTATCCAGTTTTCTAGTACCCTTTTCTTGTTCAATTCCCTGTTGGTTCCTTATTCTATTAGCCTAGTAAGTTTTGTACTTCCATTTTTTGGGCTTCTATTGTTATGTTACTAAAGAGGTCATCCAATTGTTTTCCACTTCCTACTTTGAATTATCCTTGAAATCTTCAAGTACAAGAAGTTCCAAGTTGGTTACAATTTCCTATATTCAATGATCTCAATCCATGTTCTTTGATTACCTAAGGGTTGTGATGACAATTATTGATAGCTCAGTGATATGCTCAGTGGGACTGTTTGGGCAATAGAAGTTCAGTATCGGCTTGATAGGCATGAAGGCAGGATGTCTATTCAACTGGCAACTTGAGCTGGGTGACATAGTGATGATTGAGAAAGATCTCCATTTTTTTTTTTGAGTTAGCAAGAGATTGTTACCAGTGAAATCCTAAATGAATGTTGGTGTGAGTTCCCTATCTAAAATGCAAGTTAGAACTAGAGGAATCTTCTAAGGCCAATCAAATAACTAAGAGATCGTAAACCCGTCACGATTTTTTGTGAAGGGGAACTCTGGATTCACGGTCGCCAAGTTATTTGTCTCTGGTGACTAAACCTATCTTAGACATACCTGTACAACACTTAAGGTCACATGACTATATTCAGAACAACATATGTGCTTAAATATCCTACAAGAGAGATCAGAACACAATATTAGAGATAATGGCAAAGTAAAAAATGAAGCTTTGAAAACTCACGAAAGTTAACGGCACAGTCGATCGTCGTTGACGTACAATTGATGCCCAATGAGGATGACGTCTACAAGAGTTAACGACAAGATGCATTGACGTTAATAGTACATCAATGTCAAACTATATTGACTCTAACCTGTCTGTGATTAAATTCAACAAAAGTGCAGATGGGAGACTATCAAGACTCTTCCGTCTTTAACCTTCATCCTCCCCTGCTCATTTTCAGATCAGAAGCCTGTGGGACGACCTCCAACAGCTTCCATGACTTCCTCGTCAACCAGAATGTCAACAAGCATGAATCCTAGCATGCTAAGTGAATTTCCAAGGCATTTAAGCACCCGATTAGCCAATGGAAAGGTATTTATCTTCTATTCATGCTCCCATTCTCACTATGAATGCCCCAAACTTCTCTCATGGCACCATCATAATGTATAGGATGTTCTTGCTTTCCCGAGCTAGGGCCAAACACAAGCCTTCTCCTGGCTGATCAAACTTGTAAATGCCCTCACAATTGACATGAAAAGGTACATTGGGGCATGCAACTTGAGTTTCATGATTGTTCTTGCCAAGAACATGAAGGACATGTGGTGGGGATTTGATGCTCTAGGAGCACTCTTGGAGCGGTGGCATCCGCACATGCACACATTCGTGTTCTAGGAATTAAGGCAATTGTGCTGCTAGAAGAAGTGGAATTGTTCTTGCGATGGAAGCGCTGCCTAGAATATGACGAGTGGACCCCTCTTCTCCCATGGGAAGGGATCCTAGATGACATTATGTAGAACAAGAAGGAGGTGCTTCGGGTGACAAAGATGGACAGGACCTTCTTCGGCCGACTAGCCTGGTGGTTGATCCAACATGTGAAGGGAATTGGTGGTGAGAGGGCAACTCGTGGTTTGACACTCTGCCTCACTGGTGTGTTCCTGTTCCCTACTTGTGGTGACTATCTTCTGTATGAGCATGCGGTGAGCATGTGGGAATCCTCTCTTTGTTGTGGCATGGGTAGTCACTTGCCCTTGTAGTGCTGGCACATCTCTACAGTTCCCTCACCACTATGAGTCGAGGTGGACGCACATGTGGGTGCTTGTTCCTACTTCAGGTATGGATGGAGGCTCATTTGAAATTTGATTATGTTGAGAAACAGCCTACTCCTTCGAGAACCTTCCTTCGAAGTTCAATGTACTGCAGCAGAGCATGGTATGAAGCAGAAAATGAGATCAAGTGCATGACAGCACACCTGAAGAGCATGTGTGACAATCCTCGTCGTTCAAACCTGTTAACCTAATAACGAGCTTGACCCGACTCCATGTCCCGTGACCGAGCCGTACCTCGCAAGGGATATAAATCACACAAGTCCGTAGAAATATAAAAGAAACAGCTAAAATATATATAAGATTGCACATGTCATAAATATTTATATGAAATATACATAGCCATGCTCAAGCCCATTGCCATCGGGAACCAGAACGCGATGGGGTCCACTACAGCCTTCAGAACACAATGCCTCGATTTGGCACGTTCTGAAGAAGAATGCGACGGGTCGGGGTGTCGCATTCTGATCGCGACAGTCAGGTCTGTCGCCTTCACAGTCAATGACCTAAATCTGGGGTTCCATCTCTAGAATCCCCATACAAACCATGCTAACTGGCATGAAACACAAATATACATGTTCTAAGCACTACACTAGCATGGTATCTACTGTCTATAGCATGCAAAACAAGCTAAACATGCTAAACATGCAATCTACGATGAGAAATAGGGCATAATCTCCCTACCCTCATGAAGAACGTGAAGAACGGCGATACCCCGGCATTTCCCCCTCTCCATACCACATCCTCGCAGTGAGATCACGCCAAAAACAACATCAGAACCCCAAACCGCCCAAAATCCACCGCAAAAACCCTCTTCTGACTGAGTAGAGCTTCCTGAGGTCTATTTGGTCAGCCTAGGGTAATAACCCATCACCATTGAGAACGCGACGCACCATGCCGTCGCGACCTAAACGCGACGGTTTAGGTCATCGACTTCTCGTTGCAGACGCCAGCAGGCCACCCACTGCGCGCCACATGGCGGGCATACACACGAAGACCCTCAGCGGCGATAACCAGAATGTGACGCCCTGGACCGTCGTGTTCATAACGTGACTCCCAGCTCTATCGCGTTCATAAACAGTGAACCAGCGAGTCCTTTGGGCCGAAACTCTTGGCCAACGAAGCCTCGCAACTTGCCAAACACCTCAAACAAAGATTATGGGCCACACATTGGCCACCACAACCGCTAAACTTCAATCCGAACTGTAGCAACCTGGAGTTTTGGAAAATAAAATTTATAATTTATAAAAAATAAAAGCAATTAGAAAATCAAATAAAAAGGGAATTAAATAAAACTCATTAAAAGAAAAGAATTAATGGGCTTTGTTAAATAGACCCATTAGAAATTAGTGGGCTAAAAATAGAGATTTTAAAAGGGGAATAATAGAAAAATATCCAAAATTCGTAACTAAAATATTACTAAATAAAAAGAGGATATTTAATGCATTAAAATAAGTGATTTGGGTTGGATTTGGAATCCTAAACCTACCCCAATTGCTTGGCCGCGAAATCCTCTCTCTCTCACAACCCAATTAGGAGATCTCTTGCTTAAAAAGGGGAGAGGAAAAGAGGAAATTCAGAATTAAATAGAATTAAAGTCCAATTAGGAAAGGGAATGGGGAGAACCTTAAATACTCTCCTAAAACCCTCATGGCTGGCCCTAGCTCATGCCAAGGGGTTGCTGGACTAGGAATAGTGTGATACCCTGAAATTTTCATTCTTTTATATTGTGTATGTGTATTTACTTGTGTATAGCATGTGAATTCAATTGTGCATATTATAATTTTTATACTTCTCATGAACATATGCATGTATATACATGATATTTTAGGTGAGAATAGGCAATTAGCTAATTGATGCATATTGTGTACACTAAAATCCTAAGCATATAATACTTAAGTAATATTGTGCATGTTTAATCTAATTACCGATGTGCATTTTGTATTTATCTATTTCATGTATAGTGTACATAACCATGTTGTATACGTGTGAGTAGATATTATACATATGTTAATTCAAGTGTGTGCATGCAAGAATTAATTATTATTGTATAAATTATTCTTAGTTAACTTATTTTATATTGCATATTATTGATATTATGCATGTACTATGTAAATATTGAAGTACATATTATACTACCTATTCTATGGATATTATGTGTTGATGTACATATGTATATATGTATGTTATCTTATACATGTGATGTCTATCTATCTAATTCTATGTTCATTAAATTATTTATAGTGTACGAATAGTACTTAAATAACATTGTGCATGTGATAGATAAGTATTGCTATAGACCATGTAAGTACATGTGAGTTATTTTCATACACGAATACATATATATTGATGTGTATGCTTTATCTAAAATTTGTACATATTACATTTATTAATTCCATGCATATTGTTTGTGTTGTGCACATAGTAAGAGTCATTATCATAATATATACAATTATGAGTTTATTTCCGTGCATGCAATATATATTTAAATGTGTATGAATTATTTAATTATTGATGTGCCTATTGTATTTAATTATTTTATGCATGTTGTATGTAACCATGGTGTGTATATGTATACATACATATATTAATCTGTTTAAATGATATTTATCTATTTTAAGCATGTTAAATTATTTATGATGTGTAGGGTACTTGAATGATAATGTGCATGTAATATTTAACTAATGATGAACACATTTCATTCATAGGTTCATGCATGAAGTATGTAATCATGTAATGTGTGAGTATATATGCATGTATGTATGTTATTTATGCATATTACCTTTAATTAAGATTAGTGTAAGTTATATTTAAATAAAAATTATGGAATGCATGTACTTTATGTGGCGATGGTTTGTGTAATTATTTTTACACATATTAAATTATTTGGGTGTATTTATGCATTTATTTTAAGGTTTGCCGATATTTTGGCCAAAATTGCCAAGCCAGTGCTTGGCGTCCACATCCCTGGACGCCAATGCACAGTTGGCGGCCACCCCCTAGACGCCAAGGCCTTGTTGGCGGCCAAGACCTGGACGTCAACTGTCAGGTAGACTACAACCGATGTTGACGTCAATATCCCCCTGTGTAACGGTTCCAGATTTGTTAATGCTCACGTTTTGGTCGGTTTCAGATTAGGAAACCCATCCTAATGCGTAGGAAACCTACCCTAAGGCGTACCCCAACCCCCAAGCCTATAAAATACCCATCCTAGGGCGATGGGAAGTCTTTTTGCTCTTATGAAAACCTAGCACTCGCAATGGAGAAGAGCTGATCTTTGGACGGCCGGATCTGTCGACTAGAGGTGTTCCCCGAGGAGCTACATCAACTGGGAGATAACCTATGCATAGGAGAAGAGATCCTAACTGCGAGGAACCATCTACATCAACAGAAGAAGAAGATCTGACGAGAGTTTGACCACCTTCTTGTCCAGGCCGAGGAGGGATTCATTGGCGAATGTTGATCTTCGTAGATTTTTTTAGAGGCAAATAAACCCTAGATCTCAATCTTAGACATGTCCCCTAAGTCCAAGGTATTTTTTTGGATTTTTCCTCAAGTCTTGGAACCCCCAAATTCTCCTTCATATTAAGTGTTGTCTGTGTGTGCTGCTAGGAGGAAGTTGGTGGCAGCATCTGCTGCAATCAAGTTCCTAAGGTTGGCGGCGAGGGATGCTGCAGTTGAAAGTAGACGGCGACATCTCTTGTAGTTAACTTCGTCAGGGTCCTGAAAATGTACTGTTTGATCTTCTTTGGTTGTTTAAATGATTTCTGGATATAGGTACATGCAGTAAATTTTATGTCTGGTTGTATACAGTGACTAGGTCATATCATGAGGTTGCCCTAATTTTCTATGAACTATGTTAATTATAAAAATTTAGAAATTGAACTATGAGCATGATATGAGCATGTTTAAATCTTGTATAAATGGATTTTGTTGTGAATTGGATCTCATGATTTTTCCATGATAGATTGAATATTGATATTAGGTTTCTGAATTGTTAATACCCAACCACACAATGTGTACCATGTTTAATAATATTTCAATGAATATGTCTGAAATCTTGTTTAAATTGTAGAAATTATATTTACTGTTCAAAAAATCTGGAAAATTTCATATGTGATTTGCTTACTCTTAATAACCTATGATAAAAATTTAGAACTAAATTGATGACAACAAGTATAATTACTAGTTAAACCATGGGAAATGCTAATATTAGATTTGTTGAATCTAATCTTGTATAATTCAGTAAATTAACAACATGTTTAGGACTTTAATGTTAGTTGTTTTTTTTTTTGAAAATAGTAGTATCATGATTAGGTTAACTGAGATATGTGCAATTGATAAATAATACTTATAAAGTGATTAAATAGTTTATATGAAGTGTGTGAATAATGAGAGGAGATGTGATAAGATGAATGTGTAATAATTGGGCCGAAAAAGACACTGCTACCCTAGAGGCTTCGAAAGCTATACCATAGAAAAGTCCCTATGGGAGGCTCTACATTGTGAAAAAATATATCCTAAGGGCAATAGGAAAAACCTAGAGGTGGACAAGTACCACTGGATAGGGTGGAGAGGGCTTCTCCCGGTCTGCGCAGTTATCAAGATTCGCCACTACATTGCCTAGGTGGTGGGTATGTGATTATGTGATGTGTTATGAGTTGTGTTATGAGTTATGTGCTATGAGCTTTGTGCTATGAGATATGAGATATTGGTGCGTGTCCTCTAGTAAGTGGTTAGGACTATGTGTCATGGCATCTTAAGCGATGGAATATGAATAAAATGTAAGATGATATGCGAATGTGGCACGTGATGAGTGCAAATGACATGATATGTGATAAGTGATAATGAAAGAGTAAATGATATGAAGAATATGTGAAAAGATATGTAAGAGAGAGTTAATGTTAATGAGAGTGTGCTTGCATGTGAAAACCAATGTATTAATGCACTATGTTCATGTTTTTCATGTAATAATACCTGAATTGCAATACCATGTTTAGCATCATGTCATGTAGTTTAGTATTCTTCATGTAATAGTGTATGTGAATAAACATATGTATCCATGACATTTATGCAACCTGAAAGGTTAACATGTAAGATTGTTAAATGGATAGGATAATGTGTGAATAAATGTAAATTCATGTAATTGAATTTAGTTCATGTCAAAACAGCAAGTAAAGTATGGTTATGAATGTGATAAATACAAGAAAGAATGTTTAGGTTCCATGCTGGATGTGATGTTTACTTAGCATAATGTTCCATGCTTAAGTGCTTATTATTGCCAACCAACTTGACTATGTTTTAACTCTTCAACTCATGCTAATAAATGTGAAATCATGTGTAATGAAATTTATTTACATTAAAATAGCAAGCAAAATGTGCAATTAAATATGAAAAGTGCACGTGAAAAGTGAATAGTCATCATGCTAGGTTGTTCATTTCATTATGCTTAACTCTATGTTCTAATTTGTAGAAATGTATCATGAAATGGAAAATGTTGGGATGGATGAATCATGCTGCATGTTAGGTGTAGAGAACATGTATAAGTGTATGTTAGTATCCATGACTTAGAATAAACATGTGGTAGTCTAGAATAAACATGTGACTTAAATATGTGTTGATAGCTAAGAGTATTTACCATGCGTCTTGCTTGCTGAGTCTTTCGACTCACTCTTATTTCGGCGTACAGGTTCACAGGTATCTTCTGCTAGAGGGAGACATAGCGTAGGACGCTATCTTGGAGGAGTAGCTTTTGAGGAGCACGTAGTAGTTGTATTTTCCTTTCTCAGAGTACGAATAAAGATATTGTATGGACAATATAGTTCTTTTATCATGTAATAATGTGGACATTGTCATTTTATTTCTCTATATAGACTGTGGAATGTGTGATGGTGATGGAATAAAGTTAAGTTGTTCATTTTAATTCCGCTATACTAAATTGCTATCCACATACATATCAACCTATCGACTAGCGTTGGGTTATTATCCCACTGTGACGATGTTCTTTATACCGATGGGGATTGGTATAATGGTACCGGTATGAGGACGGTCGTTACAAAGAGAGGCCAAGAGGAGGAGAATTTGTAGAGAAGAGGAATCTCCCAAGTTCTTCCCCGAGTTCTTCAAGTTCTTGCACTAGAGAGGAAAAAATGTGAAAGGTACGCATTCTCACGAGCATAAATCCTAAAATTTTGTCTGTAGATTATCCCAATCATATGGAACTATGCCCACTGATTTCGTATTTTTCCATCAATACAATCTTTTGTTTCTGAATTTCAAAGTTATGCAATTTACATGACCCCGAACCCTCTTCATACTTCTTGATCTCCATCCATACTACACCTCAGGCCTCAAAAATTTTATTGGAGATACTAATGGATGTTAGCTTTCTTTTGCCCTTGAAAGCCCTAATTTTCATCTACCCTAGTCAGCAAATTAATTCTTTTACTCCAACTGATTACTACCCCATGTTATTTCTGTTTAATGTGAATGAAGCATGTCGAAACCTTTGTAATATTCAAATTCCTATTTACTGCATGTACCTTGGACTGTCTAGAGTCGATTACAATTGATTTCATGATTTTTCATCTACTGTACGATTTGTTCTGACTTCCTGAAACACCATGTGTCAAAGAGGGTAAGCTTGGACCACAATCCAAGACATGTCTGACCCCCTGTCGGACTCAGGCGCAGGCCCTGTGAACGCGATGGCCCGATAGGCCGTGTTTAGAGGTCTTGTCACGACAGCATTAACCGTCGAGATCTGAACACGACGGGCACTACCGCCGCGATCCGTGTGCCTGACCTGACCGAACTGTCGCGATGCTTGTAAGACCCCGTCGCGATCTGTGAACCTGTTCCGCTGGACCCGTCACGATCTGTACAAGGTCCTGTCGCGTTCTGCCCTGAGCCCGTTGTGACCCGTACTAGGTTGCGTCGCGATCTCAATTTTTGGCCCGAAAAACCAGTCTTTTGCAAGTCATGTTGTTCCACCGTAAACCCCATATCATGTTAACTGTCTTGCACACAGAAAAATGAAGTGTTAAATTATTGAATATATCTTAAGTAATTCAAGTTAATCACATGACCTATCATATTCTATGATTTCTCTTACACGTTGCACACACTTTGAAACCATCCAAATATGGCTTAATTGGCATGAACATGTTACATAATTTATCTGGTAATCTATGTAATTAAATTGCCTCTTACTTAATTATACTTTTTTTTTTAAATGGATATGACATAGGAGTGAACCTCCAGTGTCAATATCGGGTGGATATTTTATATATATGTGATGAGCATAAAGGGAAAAGGGGATACATGGACATCGGGGGGCTAAGATATGCCTGAGCTAGACACCCTACGTAGAGGGGTCGAAGTTACATGACAAAATTACTCCAGAAAACAAAGCAAAGTACAACTAGTTCGCCAACTTTCATAACCGCAGCAGTCCAACCTACAAAATGGAAACTTCATGGCTCACTCAGGCGGGGTAGATGGACCAGGCCGAGGAATTCCCGGATCCCCCGGTAGAAGCTATGTAGGCGGAGGTGGCGTGTTTCTCCACCTGTTAGTGTTTCCTCTTTTGCCTTTTTTCCGTAGTGCATCTGCTAAGGACATTGGGGGGGTTGTCGGGGACGGCATGGTAGTCCTTTCTGGTGGCGTCACGGGTGGTAGTCCTTACTTAATTATACTTGTCTACGTTTTCGTGCGATGTTTTGGAACACCGATACTGACGCTCCACTGTTCTAGAACTCCTCTAGAACGTCGAGCACTTGTTTCTATATACACACTTTCTTGACTTGAACAAACTCTTCGTCGGATATTCCTTCTTCCGGACTAGTGAGCCATTGTTCAAGGCCTCCGTAAGTCTCCTCTGTCCATGGATTCCCACATGGTTGACGAGCCGGTTGTACCCTAACACCTATTACCCCCCTTAGGGATCTATATGATCCAAACGACTTTAGAAGTTCACTCTTATCTTGAATCACACCAGACCTCTGGACCTGTACTTAACATGGCCAGTGGTAGAGTCGTGAGTTCCACCTGACTGCCAACACCAAGTGTGCGTGTTGTGCAACTGTTACTATCGCCTGATTACTCGATGAGTTATGTACAATGTCCACTAGCTCTCATCTATGCTTTACTCGATCATCTTTTCACGTTCACTCTACTATCTCATCTATTCATCTAGTGCCCTCATCTATTTTCTTGGTACTCTATATTGGCCATTGACTGATTGTCTAAAGATAAACAACATAACCAATGCCAGTACAATAGGGCCCGATCTGGTCTTGGGGAGAGCGCCCGAAAGTGCCATTTGCCCATGGGAGTTAAATGATCAGGATGTCGGCATTACATCTAAGTGCCATACTATCTAGATTAATCTAAGGACAATCAAAAGTGCTATATTCTCTCGTTGTCTATTGACAACAAAGGGCTATGCTATACTCGTTGTGCTATTGCTATACTTTGTGCTATTGTGCTATGGCCATCTTACTATTTATGATATAATTGACGTTCGTGCTATATTTGGAAACCTGTGCTATTTTGTTCACGTGCTATCCTTCTATCTTTTACTTGACTCTCTCGCTCTATCATTAGTTACTCTACCTTTTAATTCATTAATCATTTAAAGCCTGCTTGACTATTGAGATTTAAGTCCTACTGGGCGTTATCGCTTACCCTGCATTATTTGTCATTGTGTTCTCAGGTGAGACCGAGGATGAACTATACAATCAAGAGGATGGGAACGATCAGGAGTGATGTTATGAGTACCCTAGCGTCCTAGCATTATGGTCGTGTCGTAGTTTAGTCTTTTGCTTATTTTAATGTAATTGGGCCCTATAGATTGGCTCTGACATTAGTGGTTGTAACTAGACATTTGAAAGATTATTAATGAATGAATTTGATTTAGTATTTATCATTGTCTAATGGTTTGATGTCTAGTACTCACTCTATACTCGTTTACTTGCAACTGCCTCGCGTTCTGATATTTTGCGTCAGGGGCGTGAAAGTTTTGTGGTATCAGAGCCTAGGTTATTCTTTAAGTATAGGATGATCTAGGTTGACCAGCCTCGTCTAGAGTCAATTATCCTACCTATGTGAGTTGTGGTTAGAGCCAAGGGTAGCTAGCTAAAATAAACGCACACACGCACGAATTAAATTTCACATCAGTATCATAACAGTAAGCTATTTTTGTATGAACTAAGCAATCGAGATGGCTACTGAACGTGCTCAAATGAGGGGCATGCAACAGACCATTCAAGAACTAACTCGTGCAATCATGCAAGCTATCCAAGGTGGCGGAAACCGTGGCGGTGTAGGTGAGCTGCATCGTATCTTCAGGAGTCTGAACCCACCTAGGTTCAGTGGATCCACAGATCTGGATGAAGCCGAGCACTAGCTGAAGGAAATGGAAAGAATTTTTCGTGTTATGCAATGTGCAGCGGGGGATAAGCTGCTACTGGCTACTTTCCAACTGGACAAGGATGCCCGCGCTTGGTGGGAGTCAGTGGAAGCTACTAGAGAGAACAGTCAGTTCACCTAGACCGAATTCAAGGAAGCATTTAACACCAAGTACTTCTTCAAGCGTGTCCAAGAAAGGAAGGCTGCGAAATTCGCTGCTCTTAAACAGAGGAGCTTGACTGTGGCCAAGTATGAAGCCCAGTTCTCAAGACTGGCGCGCTATGCTGCACATCTGGTGAACACTGAAAGAATGAAGGCTAAGCGCTTTCTCAATGGCCTTAAGCCACAATACATCACCCAAGTAGCACCTCTCGACATCCAAACCTATGCTGAGATGGTGAAGAAAGCTCAGCTACTGGAAGATGCTACAGACTTCACCGACCGTATCAAAGGGAAGTTCGTGAAGAAGGAATTGACCTCGAGTCAATCATCTACAAGGCCAAACAATGGCAAGAAGCGTCCCCTCAACCTCACAGAGGGTCCTAGCTAAGAAAGGAAACCCAAGGCGATAGTCCCATACACTCTAGCAAAAAGCAACTGCAAACACTGCGACAGGCCGGGTCACACGGCTGATGAATGTTGGAGGAAGGTCGGCACATGTCTGTGCTACGGAAGTCGCGAGCACCGCATTCCCGAGTGCCCGCTACTAAAAGAGAATGAGAGGCGCCCTAATGCGCCTAAGAAATAGGTTCGACTGCAAGACCTACATGATGAGGAACCTGCTATGGAAGGTGGCATGGTAGAAGGTACCCTTCATGTTTTCTCATTATCAGCATTTTTTATATTTGATACTAGAGCCACTCATTCATTGATATCTCAAAACATTGCTGATAGTGTGAATACTAAACCTATATCCATGGGTTGTGAGTTCCTTGTCACCACGCCACTAGGGGAAAAGGAGAAATTGAACAAATACTTTCCATCTGCCAATGTAATGATTAGAGACCATAACCTAAAAGCCGACCTGATGTGTATGACCATGGAAGGCTATGATGTAATTTTGGGAGCCGACTGGTTGTCCACTTATGGGGCAAGTGTCGATTGTAAGAAAGGGAAGGTTACCTTTAGTGACTTCCCTAAATTGGCATTCTCCAGCATTAGACATAAGAGACGGATGTCTCTAATCTCCACCATAAAAGCCCATAACATGATAAGGAAAGGTTGTATTGCTTTCCTAGCAGCCGTAGTAGTGGAAAAAAAGGGTTCTAAGATAGAAGACAATCACATAGTTCAGGATTACCCCAATGTGTTTCCTGAAGAACTACCAGGGATTCCACTGGAACATGATGTCAACTTCGCCATAGAGTTGATCCCTAGAGCTGCCCGGTATCACGTCAACCGTACCGGACGTCACCTGCCGAGTTAAAGGAGTTGAAGACGCAACTGATGGAGCTACTAGAAAAGGTGTTCATCAGACCAAGTACTTCCCCATAGGGAGCACCTGTGCTGTTCGTAAAGAAGAAGGATGGATCGATGAGGCTCTACATGAACTATCGACAACTCAATCAACTCACCATTAAGAACAAGTACCCTTTGCCCAGAGTCGATGAACTATTCGACCAAATATCTGGAGCTCAATATTTATCCAAGATCGATCTTCGATCTAGCTATACCAAATGAGGATCAAAGAGGACAATATCTTCAAGACGACTTTCTAGAGTAGGTACGGGCACTGTGAATTCGTTGTTATGCCTTTTAGGCTAACCAATGCTCCTGCAGCCTTTATGCAACTCATGAACAGCATATATCGGCCCTACCTCGACAAGTTCGTGGTCGTCTTTATCGACGACATCCTCATATACTCCAAGACCAAGGAAGAACATGAAGAACACCTGAAGATAGCACTGCAAGTCTTACGAGACAGCAGACTGTACGCAAAGCTTAGCAAGTGTGAATTCTAGCTCGAAGAAGTGTCCTTCTTGGGCCATGTAATCTCAAAGGACGGCATCTCGTTGATCCCTCCAAAGTTGAAGCCGTACTCAACTGGGAGAGACCAACCAACGTCACCGAAATTAGAAGTTTTCTAGGACTGGCTGGCTACTACAGGTGGTTCATCAAGGATTTCTCAAAGATCGCCGTTCCTCTCATGCGTCTAACACGAAAGGAGAATCCCTACTCCTGGAGTAAAGAGTGTGAGAAAAGATTCCAAACTCTTAAAGATCGTCTTACCTCAGCACTTGTTCTCGCTCTGCCAATAGAGGGAGAAGGTTTCCTTGTCTACACCGATGCCTCAGGGATTGGGCTAGGGTGTGTACTGATGCAAAATGAGAAAGTCATCACCTACTCTTCTCGACAACTGAAGACTCATAAAGTCAACTATCCCGTGCATGATCTGGAGTTGGCTGCCGTGGTCTTCGCCTTGAAGATCTAGAGACACTAATTGTATGGAGAGAAATTCACTGTCTACTCAGACCATAAAAGTCTGAAGTATTTATTCTCCCAGAAAGTACTCAACATGAGACAGAGAAGATGGCTGGAATACCTCAAAGATTTCAACTTCAACATTCAATACCATCCAAGCAATGGAAACGTCATGGTTGATGCTCTTAGTAGAAAGCCGATGGCATCTATTTCAAGTCTAGTCCTTGGCGAGATGTAACTACTAGAACAATTCGCAAGGTTAGTCTTAAATATTGAACATAGTGATGATCGAGTCTTGGTTGCAAACATCAAGATTCAATCCGACTTCTTGGATGAGATCAAAGCTCAACAAGATGATGATCCATTCTTGGTTCGCATCAAAGAAACTCTAACTGAAAGACCGAACTTCGCTATGACAGAAGATGGAAGGCTTGTCATTCAAGGGAGGACATGCGTCCCTGACAATAAAGAACTGAAGAGGAAGCTAATGGATGAAGCTCACAAGACAAAATATACTATTCATCAGAGGTACCAAAATGTATCAAGACATGAAAAGAACGTTTTGGTGGCCGAACATGAAAAGAGAGGTAGCTGAACATGCCGCACACTGCCTTACTTTCCAACAAGTAAAAGCGGAACACCTGCGCCCTGCTGGTGTACTTAGACCGCTTGATATTCCGGAATGGAAGTGGGAAAGCATTGGCATGGACTTCATCATGGGTTTACCCAAGACTCGTGGTAGACTCGATGCCATATGGGTTATTGCAGACCGACTAACCAAATCTGCCCACTTTCTAGCCATAAAGAGTAAGTGGTCGGTAGAGGTACTAGCTGCTCTATATGTCAAGGAGATAGTGAGACTGCACGGAATTCCATCATCCATAGTCTCGGATCGAGATCCGAGATTCACATCTCATTTTTGGAAAGGACTGCAAGGTGCACTGGGTACTAAACTCAACTTTAGTATCGCATTCCATCCACAAACTGATGGGCAAACTAAAAGGACCAACCAAATAGTGCAAGACATGTTGAGAGCTTGCACTATCGACTTTCAAGGGTATTGGAACGAGCATCTATCCATTATTGATTTCGCCTACAACAACATTTACCAGGCGAGCATCAAGATGGCACCGTTCAAAGCACTCTACGAGAGGAATTGTAGATCTTCTGCATGCTGGAATGAGGTTGGAGAACAGCAATGGCTAGGCCCAGACATGGTGCAACGTACCACAAAGGACATTCAGGTGATTAGAGATCGGCTTAAGACTGCTCAGTCCAGACAAAAGAGCTATGCCGACAAAAGAAGGCGAGACTTGGAATTTTAAGTCGGTGATCATGTATTCCTAAAGGTGTCACCTACTCGTGGCATCCAAAGATTTGGTGTGAAAGGGAACCTTAGTCCTAGATTCATCGGTCCTTTTGAGGCACTCAAAAGGATTGGTGAGGTTGCATACCGACTGGCATTGCCACCGAATCTGGCATGTGTACACAATGTGTTCCATGTTTCCATGCTCAGGAAGTATGTCTATGACGCTACCCACATCATTCGCCACGAGAAGTTGGTGCTGAATAAGGATGTGACATACGAAGAGAAGCTAGTCAAGATACTGGAACAGAAGTTTCAACAGCTCAGGAACTGTCCCATCCACGTGGTTAAAGTCTTATGGAATAACTGCGGTGTGGAAGAAGCCACATGGGAACCGGAAGGAGTCATCAGACGAAACTACCCCGATCTTTTCGGTAAGACATTTCCTCCCTTATGATCATATGAATTTGGGGACCAAATTCTTTTTAAGAGGGAGAGGATGTAGAAACCTGGATTTTTTAAAAATAAAATTTATAAT
The DNA here is from genome assembly GCA_014218235.1 of Colocasia esculenta. Classification (NCBI taxonomy): domain Eukaryota; kingdom Viridiplantae; phylum Streptophyta; class Magnoliopsida; order Alismatales; family Araceae; genus Colocasia; species Colocasia esculenta. Next base: position 65,316,320 of record CM024760.1, on the reverse strand, counting down.
TTATAAAAAATAAAAGCAATTAGAAAATCAAATAAAAAGGGAATTAAATAAAACCCATTAAAGAAAAGAATTAATGGGCTTTGTTAAATGGACCCATTAGAAATTAGTGGGTTAAAAATAGAGATTTAAAAGGGGAATAATAGAAAAATATCCAAATTTTGTGACTAAAATATTAATTAAATAAAAAGAGGGATTTAATGCATTAAAATAAGTGATTTGGGTTGGATTTGGAATCATAAACCTACCCCAATTGCTTGGCCACGAAATCCTCTCTCTCTCAACCCAATTAGGAGATCTCTTGCTTAAAAAGGGGAGAGGAAAAGAGGAAATTCGGAATTAAAGGGAATTAGAGTCCAATTAGGAAAGGGAATGGGGAGAAGCTTAAATACTCTCCTAAAACCCTCATGGCTGACCCTAGCTCGTGCCAAGGGGTTGTTGGACCAGGAAGAGAGGTCAAGAGGAGGAGAATTCGTGGAGAAGAGGAATCTCCCAAGTTCTTGCCCTAGAGAGGAAAAAATGTGAAAGGTAGGCATTCTCACGAGCATAAATCTTAAAATTTTGTCTGTAGGTTGTCCCAATCATATGGAACTATGCCTCCGTATTTCGTATTTTTCCATCAATACAATCTTTTGTTTCTGAATTTCGAAGTTCTGCAATTTGCATGACCCCGAAACCCTCTTCATACTTCTTGATCTCCATGCATACTACACCTCAGGCCTCAAAAATTTTATTGGAGGTACTGATGGACATTAGCATTCTTTTGCCCTTGAAAGCCCTAATTTTCATCGACCCTAGCTGACGAATTAATTTTTTTACTCCAACTGATTACTACCCCATGTTCTTCCTATTAATGTGACTGAAGCATGCCAAAACCTTTGTAGTATTCAAATTCCTATTTATTGCATGTACCTTGGCCTATCTAGAGTCGATTACAATTGATTTCATGATTTTTCATCTACTCTACGATTTGTTCTGACTTTCTGAAACACCCTGTGTCAAAGAGGGTAAGCTTGGACTGCAATCCAAGACATATCTGACCCCCTGTCGGACTCAGGCGCAGGCCCGGCGAACGTGATGGCCCGACAGGCCACGTTCAGAGGTCTTTTCGCGACAGCATCAACCGTCGCGATCTAAACGCGACGGGCACTGCCTTCGCGATCCATGTGCCTGACCTGACTGAATCGTCACGATCCTTGCAAGACCCCATCGCGATCTGTGAACCTGTTCCACTGGACTCGTCGTTATCTGTAAAAGGTCCTGTCGCGTTCTATCCTAAACCCGTCGCGACCCTTATTGGGCTACATCGCGATCTCAGTTTTTTGCCTGAAAAGCTAGTCTTTTGCAAGTCTTGTTGTTCCACCACAAACCCCATATCATGTTAACTGTCTTGCACATAGAAAAACGAAGTGTTAAATTATTGAATATATCTTAAATAATTCATGTTAATCACATGACCTATCATATTCTCTGATTTCTCTTACACGTTGCACACACTTTGAAACCATCCAAATATGGCTTAATTGGCATGAACATGTTACATAATTTATCTGGTAATCTATGTAATTAAATTGTCTCTTACTTAATTATACTTGTGTACATTTTCGTGCGATGTTTTGGAACACCGATACTGACGCTCTACTGTTCTAGAACTCTTCTAGAATGTGGAACACTTCTTTCTATATACACACTTTCTTGACTTGGACGAACTCTCCGTCGGATATTCCTTCTATCGGATTAGTGAGTCTTTGTTCAAGGCCTCTATAAGTCTCCTCTGTCCTGGATTCCCACATGGTCGATTAGCCGGTTGTACCCTAACACCTATTACCACCTTAGGGATCGATATGATCCAAACGGCTATTAGAAGTTCGCTCTTATCTTGAATCACACTGGACCTCCGGACCTGTACTTAACATGGCCAGTGGTAGAGTCGTGTGGTCCACCTAACTGCCAACACCAAGTGCACGTGTTGTGCAACTGTTACTATCGCCTGATTACTTGACGAGTTACATACAATGTCCACTAGCTCTCATCTATGCTTTACTCGCTCATCTTTTGACGTTCACTCTACTATCTCGTCTACTCATCTAGTGCCCTCATCTATTTCCTTGCTACTCTATATTGGCCATTGACTGATTGTCTAAAGATAAACAACATAACCAATGCCAGCGCAATAGGGCCCGATCTGGTCCTGGGGAGAGTGTCGGAAAGTGCCATTTGCCTATGGGTGTTAAATGATCAGGATGTCGGCATTACATCCAAGTGCCATACTATCTAGATTAATTTAATGACAATCAAAAGTGCTATATTCTCTCGTTGTCTATTGACAATAAAGTGCTATGCTATACTCGTTGTGCTATTGCTATACTTTATGCTATTGTGCTATGGCCATCTTACTATTTGTGCTATAATTGATGTTCGTGCTATATTTGGAAACCTGTGCTATTTCATTCACCTGCTATCCTGCTATCTTTTACTTGACTCTCTCGCTCTATCATTAGTTACTTTGCATTTTAATTCATTAATCATTTAAAGCCTGCTTCACTATTGAGATTTAAGTCCTACTGGGCGTTATCGCTCACCCTGTGTTATTTGTCATTGTGTTCTCAAGCGAGATCTGTAGTATCGAAAATAGGATGGACCAGATCTAGAAGGGGGGGGGTTGAATATATCTAGTCCAAATACTGCGGAAGCTTAGCCAATTTTAAAAGATGCTTTAAATCAGAGACAAATTAGAAATGCAATTCACAGATCTGATGTGTGATTGTGTGATTTGAGTAATTAGAGTGTGTGATCAAGTCAATCAGTAGTGTAAGCGAAAATCCTATGCATACATCTAGCGCAAAGTGAAATCAAATCACAGATCAAACCACTGCACAGAAGATTTTTAGGTGGTTCAGAAATCACACCAGTGATTCCTACATCCACCCCTCACACAGTGAGGCTCCACTACTCAACTTGAGTACACCACACACTGGAGCTTGAGATCTCCAACACACTGAGTTCAACAACTCACACACAACCTCTAGAGCACAACCGCTCTAGAAACCTGAGCACACAGGCTTACCACACACTGAGTGTACCACTCAACACAACTGAGCAGAAAGGCTCACAAACAACCGGCTAGACCAAAAAACAACAATATCCAGATCCTCTAGCAATGATCTAATCTATAAAGAGTTCATTCAAAGAAACTGGTGCAACAACTCTATGCACAATCTCAAGAATGACTCAGAAAAACAAATGGAGAATTGAGGAATAGTATGTAATTCTTGTTCTTCAGAAGAACTCCCTTGTAGAAGGTTGACTTGAGAAGGTCCTTGATTGCTTGAATTCCCTGGGCGATGCTCTGCAACTGGTGCCTCTGGATCTTCCTTGAACTTTTCTCAATTGGTTGCTTCTACTTGATATGCTCCCTTGGAAGTGATCTCACATCATCTTCATGGATCAATCTTCACTTCTTGTGCTTGCAAGGATGAAAATTGGCTTACAGGAGCACAGGGAGATCAAGACCAGGGAGAGACCTCTTCTCGCCACCAAAAAGACTTTTCTGGAAGGCTCTGAGGTGTTGTGTTCTTGGATGGCCAGTAAGAGGGGTATTTATAGCCCTAACATGGCCAAAAGTACCCATGGGGTGCGTGGGCACATGATCCAAGGCCGATCCAAGTGATCCCTATAATGCCACGTGTCCAGGTGGGACTTAGGAAGAAAAAGTTGTCAGAGTGTGTCGACACAGTCACTGGGTGTGTCGACACACTATCCCAATTCCACAAAACAGGTCTTCTGGGAGATGGCTCTAGTGTCGATACACTCACTAGCTGTGTCGACACACTGTCCCCGTCTGGCAAAAGGGTCTTCTGGAGACTGGGTCTAGTGTCGACACTGCCTAGGATTGTGTCGACATAGTGAACCCTGTCTTCATGAATTTGCTTCAGGGATAGAAGCCCAGTGTCGACACCATCAGTGGGTGTGTCGACACTACCATGACAAGAAATATATGTCCCTGAAAATTAAACACACAAATCATTAGAACAAGGTATTGTCATGAATGTATTTGATATAATGTGTTTCGAAACATGCCTTTTGAGCATTGTCATTACATATGTGATGTAATTAACATGTTCCATTCATTAAGCATTAAAATCACACCATGTCATCATCAAAATCATGAGGGGAAATATATTAAATTCACACTCAACCCAACAATCTCCCCCTTTTTGATGATGGGAACATTAAGTCAACATGAAAGTTTGAATTTCAAAGAAATGTGATTTTAAGCCATTCATTCACATACTATCCAATCACATACACACTGAATGACAATGAACACATGTTTCAACATTTTCATTCACATTCATCAAAGGCCATTGAGCACAATTTAGCAACATTTGAAAATTTTCACACTCAAGAGACACAATGTTACTAATAATCATGACTTTTCATAAATGGCCAAAAAACCATACAAAGTTTGATATTTACAAGCATTCATCCATTCATAGACAATCATTCATTGACATTCATAAAAGGTATTCCTTCTTATTCAGCATAGATATTCATTACAAGGATATTCCTTCTCCCCCTTTGACATCATTAAAAGATAAGATCCATCAAGAGGATGGAGGTGGAGGAGGAATAGGAAGGAGAGACTCTATGGTCTTCTGTCACGCCCCGATATTTAGCAGTAGAATAGATACCGAGAGGCGTGAACGATATAAATAGACGTATCACAGTTGAGTAACGCAGAGTAACAATTACATATAACCACACATTTAAGATCATAATAACGTCATCAAAGGTACTCTTTATTCCATTTTAATCCACTAGTTAAAACCTTACATAGAAAGAACTCATTTCTCTAATCCATCGACTACTCAAATGTCTATTTCTAAACTGTCAACTCCTCATATAGCGGGTGCTCATCACTCTTGCCCGGCCCCATCGGACTCCACTAGTTCCTCATCACTACCTGAAAAGGGCAGGATGGTAGGATGAGCGAACTAGCTCAGTAGGATTTACATCTCAATATTGTGCAGGCACTAATATACGTGATTAACATTTTAATTAGGCAAGATATGAACATGTATATGATGACAATGCATGCAATACTAACAGATTGAATAGCAGAGTAGAATAGATATCATTTCCGGGCAATTGTCGAGTTGTATATACAATGGACAGATATTTCAAGAGTAGAATCGTATCAAAAGAGATTGGCCATATTCAAACAGATATCATGCGTTCACATGATCAGACGTATCATATCAAATCTTATCATATCATATCAGATCAAACTTATCATACCAAACAAAGGCACATTTTCACAATCTTGCGTGTTCGTTGTACTATGCAAAGCAGCAAAATTCAATACTCCCACGGTTAATAAGTACGTTGGGGCGCTCCTCCCCAGGACCAAACAGGGCCCCTATTGCACAGGCATTGGTCAAATGGACCGAAGTCCCACGTTGTGCCAAACAAACATATTAATATTATGGCCACAGAGTTTCAATGACAAGCTCATAGTAAAAGGAACATGATCATTCATAGAGTCAAGGTATGACAAATAGCTCAAGAGAACAAAACGCAGTATAACGACCTATACATGTTTCATAATCCATTAATGTCTTGACATGAGGATGTATCTAAAGACAGATCGTATGCAGGACATGTGCTTTCTATCTCCAGGGTACTTCATGGTACAGCCAGCTCGACATCTATGTGGAAATCCATAGAGAGCGGAGACTTACGGAGGTCTTAAGGAAAAAGTCGCTAGTCTACCAATTCAGAATAACCGGCAGAGAGCTCCCAATTCCCCAAGAAGGTGTGCCTACTGGTGCAAATGTGTAAGTGACGAGTCACAGATCTTTCCTAGCATGTATGCATATGGACAAATAATTAATGGAACACTGGAAAGCATGTAACTAATGAAACTCATATGCAAATCTTGATATTAACTTCACCAACAAGTCCATACTAACATGTATTCATCCCCATATTCACAACAAATTCTTATCATTTCAATTGACAATAGGCAAGATCACTAGATAATCCAATGAACATAAGGATAATCACATTTACACATTAGAATCATATTGCTATCATTACCATTTTTCAATGGGTTGATTTCTTTTAGGTCCATGCATACTATATAACATCATGCACATGCTAGTAGACATCATGTAACGATCAGACCCAAGATATGCAATTTTTTTCTTGCAAGGGTAGTGTCGACACACCCTTTACTGGTGTCGACACAATGCTTCAAACACAAGGCAAAATAATGCAGAACTGGTCAAGTAGTGTCGACACTAGATCAGGTAGTGTCGACACTAGAGACCTTCCCGGAAAACCTTTTGTGCCAATCTGGGACAGTGTGTCGACAATAGATCAAGTAGTGTCGACACTAGAGGCCTTCCCAGAACATATTTTGGGCTAATTTGGGACAATGTGTCGACACTAGATCAGGTAGTGTCGACACTAGGGGCCTTCCCAGAAAACATATAGGTCAAGGGTAACCTGAAAATACATCTCATGCAGTGATTTACTTAACCGTCTTATAACTCTCTAACGAATGACATTTAGATAAAACATTCAACACGAAATATGACGAGGACATCTAGTAGAAGAACTTTGATGTTGTGGGGTTGATCTAACTCGGTCTCAAATCTCGAGAAATATATGAAGAACATAAAGCTAAGTGCAGCCCAAAATCGCAGTATCATGCAGTGACTCTCTTACCATGCCTATAACTCTCTAATTAAAGACTTTTGGACAAAATGTCCAACATAAAAGATGATCGTGACTACATGTAGAAGAACGTTCATGAAGGAAGTTTAGTCTAATTCGGCAAAAAATCACATGCATAATATGAAGAACGGGAAAAGCCCTAACTGTCCGAGACTTAGGGACAAGTACGAATACACAATGTATACTCCATGAAAATTAGTCAAACCAAGTGAAAATGAACCTAGACTCGAAGAACTACATGATGGTGTTAATTTTCTTTAATCTTGGCCCGAGAACACCTACCTTTGAATGCTAATAACTCTCTGCAGATTTCTGGGTTGATGCAGAGCTTGGTTGAGGAAGACCACGTTTTCCCCAGCTGTTCTCCACTCCTCCAGCGCTCCAACCTTGCTGCTCACGACCCAAACTTGTTGCTCACCCTTCCCTAAACATTTTGTGAGGAGTCCTTATAGTTTTAGAGTTCTAATTCATGTCCCAATGGGACTAGGAAAGTGGCTACGAATTCTACTTTCTACTTTCCAAAAATCTGTGATTCTCTCACCCAAAGGAGGTAGCAAAGGTTTAGGAAACCTTCTCTTAGGGTTGGGTCCGATTTTGTCTTACCTTACATGACTAATCACCCTTATTTTAACCCTAAATTACCCTCCCTAATTATTGCATAATTACATATACGAATTTCTGCGTATTTTCTTGTCCCAATTTTTATCCTTGGGCCAAATGTGCTCCATTGGCCCAATCTTGTTAATGGGTTATTAATACATGATATTGGAAGTCTCTCCAATACGTTTATTTAATTTATGGTTGGGTCATTTTTCCGTGTTAACAATTTTCTGACTTAGTTTCCTAATTCGGATAACTTGGTCACGTGTGACGTACACTCGACCAATCAGATTTTTCGTTGCACGAATTCCTTCGTGGAACACTTAGGGACAATATTTGGGGTTGACTTATAATTTTATGAAATTTTCGATGTGTTTTCTCTCGTACGATAATAGTACGTAAGTTTTATCATTCCGATAATTGCGGAATTTATTTATCACCCTTTATTTCTAAAATTTTTAAATCATTAAATTTTCGGGGTGTTACATCCTCCCCCACTTAAGAAATTTGGTCCCCAAATTTACACATAAAGGTGTAGTTTGTACCTGAGAATAGTTCTGGGTGGTTTTTCTTCATTCTTTCCTCTATTTCCCTAGTAGCATTAGTAACTCCGTCTCGACTCCATTGGACCTTCACCATAGGTATGGTATGATTCCTGAGTCGTTGAATATTCCGATCCAACAGTTTGATCGGCTTCTCTTCATGAGTCAGGTCCTCCTGAATTTCCAAGTCCTCATGGTTGATTACATGGTCGGCATTGAATAAGTACTTCCTCAGCATGGATATGTGGAACACATTATGCACGTTCGCCAGCTGTGGAGGAAGTGCAAGTCTATACGCCACCTGACCAATCCTTTCCAGGATTTCAAATGGCCCTATGAATCTGGGACTCAACTTTCTTTTGATCCCAAACCTTTGTATTCCCCTTGAAGGTGAGACCTTCAAGAAAACATGTTCGCCAACCTGAAATTCTAGTTCTCTCCTCTTGTCTGCATAACTCTTCTGCCTAGATTATGCTATCTTTACACGTTCCCGGATAATTTGAACCTTTCTAACAGTTGCCTCAATTAAGTCGGGTCCAACCCATTGGTTCTCCCCAACCTCTTCCCAAAAAGGGGTGATCTGTAACTCCTGCCATATAAGGCTTCAAACGGAGTCATCTTGATACTTGCCTGATAGCTGTTGTTATATGCGAACTCCATCAGGTACAACTGATCATCCCATCGACCTCTAAAATCCAGCACCAGAGCACGAAGCATATCTTCCACAATTTGATTGGTCCTTTCGGTTCGTCCATCAGTCTGAGGATGGAAGGCAGTACTGAAGTTTAGTTTAGTACCCATTGCTACTTGTAAACCGTTCCAGAAGTGTGAAGTAAATCTAGGGTCCCGATCTGATATTATGCTAGATGGAACCCCATGCAATCTAACTACTTCCTTAACATATAGTGCAACTAATACATCCACAGACCAGTTACTCTTAATCGAAAAGAAGTGAGCTGACTTAGTCAATCGATCAACTATTACCCAAATTGCATCCATACCACCTCTAGTCTTGGGCAATCCCATGATAAAGTCCATACCGATGCTATCCCACTTCCATTCCGGGATTTCTAGTGGTAGCAGTCCACCAGCTATACGGAAATGCTCGGCCTTGACTTTCATGCATGTTAAACAGTATGACACATGATCGGCCACATCCCTCTTCATGTTTGGCCACCAGTATGACCTTTTTAAGTCTTGGTACATCTTTGTTGATCCAGGATGAATCGTGTACTTGGACTGGTGAGCTTTATTTAATAACCTCTTCTTGAGTCCTCCATGATTAGGGAGACATGTTCTACCTCGGAATAGCAATCTTCCCTCAGCTGATAGAGTTAAGTCAGGTCTTTGTTCTAGCTTCTCCCTAATCTCAACTAAGAACGGATCCTCTCCTTGTTTCTCCTTGATTTCGGTCAGTAGATCGGATTGTATCTGGAGATTGGACATCATTACTTGTTTTTCCTTCCTTCCCACGTCTAAGTTCAAGCTTGCAAATTGCCCCAGTAACTTCCATTCGCCCAGTATCATACTAGCTAGCATAGCTCCTGGTTGTCTACTTAAAGCGTCTGCCACTACATTGGCTTAACCAGGGTGATATTGGATGGAAAAGTCAAAGTCCTTCAAGTACTCTAACCACCTCCTTTGTCTCATGTTAAGCTCCTTCTGTGAGAACAAGTATTTCAAACTCTTGTGGTCAGAAAAGACTTTAAATTGCTCACCATAGATATAATGCCTCCAAATCTTCAAGGTGAATACTACAGCTGCCAACTCCAGGTCATGAACCGGGTATTTCACTTCGTGGATCTTCAACTGTCTTGAGGCATAAGCTATTACTTTCCCTTGTTGCATTAAGACACATCCCAGACCTGTTCCAGAAGCATCTGAATAAATTTCAAATCCTTCCTCTTCAGTGGGTAAGGCGAGGACAGGAGCAGTAGTCAGACACTTCTTCAAGTTGATAAAGCTTCCTTCACATTCTTCGGTCCACACAAACAGATTTTCCTTTCGGGTCAGCTTGGTTAATGGCACTGCAATCTTTGAGAAATCCTTTATAAACCTTCGATAATATCCTGCTAATCCTAGAAAGCTCCTGATTTCTATGACGCTTTTCGGTCTTTCCCATTTCAGTACAGCCTCAACCTTTGATGGATCAACAACGATACCATCCTTGGTTACCACATGCCCTAAAAAAGATACCTCCTCAAGCCAAAATTCACATTTACTTAGCTTGGCATATAATTTATTCTCCCTTAAAATCTGTAATGGAATCCTCAAATGCTCCTCATGCTCTTCCTTTGTCTTGGAATAGATCAATATATCATCGATGAATACCACCACATATTTATCAAGATATGGGCGATAAATTCTATTCATCAGCTGCATGAAAACTGTAGGGGCATTTGTTAGTCCGAAAGGCATAACAATAAATTCATAATGCCATACCTGCTTCGGAAGGCTGTCTTGTGAATGTCTTCTCCTTTGATCCTCAATTGATGATAACCGGATTTGAGATCTATTTTAGAGAAGTATTTAGCTCCAGATAATTGATCAAACAACTCATCAATCCTTGGAGAGGGTATTTGTTCTTGATAGTTAACTGGTTTAGTTGTCTGTAATCTATACATAGCCTCATCGACCCATCTTTCTTCTTGACGAAGAGGACAGGTGCACCCCAAGGCGATGTACTTGATCGGATGAAACCCGTCTCTAACAGTTCCATCAGTTGCTCTTTTAATTCCTTCAGTTCTGCAGGAGACATTCTATATGGTGCCCTAGATACTCGTGCTGCTCCGGGGACCAACTCGATGGTAAAATTGACCTCTTGCTCAGGAGGAATTCCTGGCAAGTCTTTGGGGAAAACATCAGCATATTTGCTGACAACATGGATGTCCTCAACTTTGACTTCCTTCTTTGTGATGACAACAGCAACAAGAAACGCCATACAACCTTTCCTCAACATCGTCTTGGCTTGTAATGCAGAGATAAGTGACAATCTCCTGTGGTTTCTATCCCCTGTGAACACTAGTTTTTGGTAATGGCTAAAGGTTACCCAACTTCTCCTGCAGTTGATACTAGCCCCATGTTCAGACAACCAATCTGCTGCGAGTATCACATTATACCCCTCCATATCCATACATATTAAATTTGCTGGTAGGTTTTGGGTGTCAATCATCACTTCACTGGATGGTATATAGTTTGTAAGATTGGTGCCAGGACCAATCGGGGTTGACACAACTATTCCGGATTTCATTGCGATGGGTTTCATAGGTAGGGTGTCAACAAATGTTTGAGATATAAAGGAATGCGTAGCTCCCATATCAAAGAGAACATATGCGGGTCAGGAAAGAATAGTAAGTGTACCTTCCACGATACCTCCTTCTTCAGCAGCTTCAGGTTCCTGAATAGCTTGCAAGTGGCCTTGCCTCTTCTGTCCATTCGGACGCTTGTCCTGAGGGGCTTGTTCTTTCAGTATTGGGCACTCTGAGATCCTATGGTCACGACTACCACAGCGCAGGCATCTCCCATGCGCTCCCCAGCATTGTTCAGACTGGTGACCAGCTTTGTCACAATGTTTGCACCTCTCTCCCGATGTCACCACTATCTGCTTACCTAACTCCTTTGGCTTTTTATCAACTGGTTCATTTACTTCGCCACTGAGCCTTTTCTTCCCAATGGTCGGCTGATACCTTCTTGTAGAAGACACTTGTTCCCTTTTCACAGATTTTCCCTTAATTCCTTCGGCAGTCTCCATGGCATCTTCTAATAACTGAGCCTTCTTTACCATGTCAGCATAGGTTTGAATGTCCATTGACGCCAGTTGGGTGATGAACTGGGGCCTCAAGCCATTCAGAAAGCATTTCGGATTCATCCTTTCTGTCCCAATCAAGTGAACAGCATATCGGGACAGACGAGAGAATTGGGCCTCATACTCGGCCACATTGAGCCCTCTCTGCTTCAAAGCTGCAAATTCGGCTGCTTTCCATTCCTGGACCCTCTCAGAAAAGTACTTGGTGTTGAATTGCTCAATGAACTGAGCCCATGTTAGTTGCTGGACATTTAGTGTTGCTTCTACCGACTCCCACCATGCCCTGGCATCCTTTTCCAATTGGAAAGTCGCCAGCAGGACTTTGTTCTGGTCTGTGCATTGCATGACCCTGAATATCCTTTCAATTTCCTTAACCCAGTGTTCAGCAACATCTGGGTAAGTACTCCCTTCAAACCTAGGCGAATCCATATTCTGAAAATTCTGATGGAGATCACCGGCTCCGCGGTTACCTCCACCCTAGGTGGCTTGCAGGATAGCCTGAGTCAAGTTCTGTATTCTTTGTTGCATGTTCCTAGCCTAGGCACGTTCAGTGGCCATTGAGGTAATAAATACCTTCAAGATAATAATATAAGTCAGTCATCTAAATATATCACATGTGACTTCTATTCCCATGGTTCTACCCAAGCTCACATTAGGTACGACAGATTTTGACTCGGTGATCTACTTCCATTCTATGTTCCTATTCCCTTGGATCCTAAAGCTTAAGGTCTCCGATACCAACTGTCACGCCCCGATATTTAACAGTGGACTACTCAAATGTCTATTTCTAAACTGTCAACTCCTCATATAGCGGACAGGATGATAGGATGAGCGAACTAGCTCAATAGGATTTACATCTCAATATTGTGCGGGCACTAATATATGTGATTAACATTTTAATTAGGCAAGATATGAACATGAATATGATGACAATGCATGCAATACTAATAGATTGAATAGCAAAGTAGAATAGATATCATTTCAGGGCAAATGTCGAGTTGCATATACAATGGACAGATATTTCAAGAGTAGAATCGTATCAAAAGAGATTGGCCATATTCAAACAGATATCATGCGTTCACATGATCAGACGTATCATATCAAATCTTATCATATCATATCAGATCAAACTTATCATACCAAACAAAGGCACATTTTCACAATCTTGCGTGTTCGTTGTGCTATGCCAAGCACCAAGAGTCCATACTCCCGCGGTTAATAAGTACGTTGGGGAGCTCCTCCCCAAGACCAGACAACGCCTCTATTGCATAGGCATTGGTCAAATGGACCGAAGTCCCACGTTTTCACGATCAAACATATTCATATTATGGCCACAGAGTTTCAATGACAAGCTCATAGTAAAAGGAACATGATCATTCATAGAGTGAAGGTATGACAAATAGCTCAAGAGAACAAAAGGCAATATAACGACATATCATGTTTCATAATCCATTAATGTCTTGACATGAGGATGTATCTAAAGACAGATCGTATGCAGGACATGTGATTTCTATTTCCAGGGTACTTCATGGTACAGCCAGCTCGGCATCTATGTGGAAATCCATAGAGAGCGGAGACTTATGGAAGTCTTAAGGAAAAGGTCGCTAGTCTACCAATTCAGAATAACTGGTAGAGAGCTTCCAATTCCCCAAGAAGGGTGTGCCTACTCATGCAAATGTGTAAGTGACGAGTCACAGATCTTTTCTAGCATGTATGCATATGGACAAATAATTAATGGAACACCGGAAAGCATGTAACTATTGAAACTCATATGCAAATCATGATATTAACTTCGCCAACAAGTCCATACTAACATGTATTCATCCCCATATTCACAACAAATTCTTATCATTTCAATTGACAATAGGCAAGATCACAAGATAATCCAATGAACATAAGGAAAATCACATTTACACATTAGAATCATATTTGTATCATTACCATTTTTCAATGGGTTGATTTCTTTTAGGTCCATGCATACTATATAACATCATGCACATGCTAGTAGACATCATGTAATGATCAGACCCAAGATATGCAATTTTTTTCTTGCAAAGGTAGTGTCGACACACCCCTTACTGGTGTCGATACAATGCTTCAAACACAAGGTAAAATAATCTAGAACTAGTCAAGTAGTGCCGACACTAGATCAGGTAGTGTCGACACTAGAGACCTTCCTAGAAAACCTTTTGTGCCAATCTGGGACATTGTGTCGACACTAGATTAAGTAGTGTCGACACTAGAGGCCTTCCTAGAACACCCTTTGGGCTAATTTGGGACAGTGTGTCGACACTAGATCAGGTAGTGTCGACACTAGGGGCCTTCCCAGAAAACATATAGGTCAAGGGTAACCCGAAAACACATCTCATGCAGCGATTTACTTACCCCTCTTATAACTCTCTAACGAATGACATTTAGACAAAACATTCAACATGAAATATGATGAGGAAAACTAGTAAAAGAACATTGATGTTGGGGATTTGATCAAATTCGGTGTCAAATCCCAAGAAATATATGAAGAACATAAAGCTAAGTGCAGCCCAAAATCGCAGTATCATGCAACGACTCTCTTACCATGTCTATAACTCTCTAAAGAAAGACTTTTGGACAAAATGTTCAACATAAAAGATGATTGAGACTAGCATTAGAAGAACTTTCATAAAGAAAGTTTAGTCTAATTCGGCAAAAAATTGCATGCATAATAAGATGAACGGGAAAAGCCCTAACTATGCGAGACTTACGGACAACTACGAATACACAATGTATACTCCATGAAAATTAGTCAAACCAAGTGCTAATGAACCTAGACTCGAAGAACTACATGATGGTGTTGGTTTTCTTTAATCTTGGCCCGAGAAGACCTACCTTTGAATGCTAATAACTCTCTGCTGATTTCTGGGTTGATGCAGAACGAGGTTGAGAAAGACCACGTTTTCCCCAGCCGTTCTCCACTCCTCCAGCGCTCCAACCTTGCTGCTCACGACCCCAACTTGTTGCTAACCCTTTCCTAAATGTTTTGTGAGGAGTCCTTATAGTTTTAGAGTTCTAATTCATGTCCCAATGGGACTAGGAAAGGGGCTGCAAATTCTGCTTTCTACTTTCCAAAAATCTAGGATTCTCTCACCCAAAGGAGGTAGCAAAGGTTTAGGAAACCTTCTCTTAGGGTTGGGTCCGGTTTTGACTTACCCTACATGACTAATCACCCTTATTTTAACCCTAAATTACCCTCCCTAATTATTACATAATTACATACACGAATTTCTGAGTATTTTCTTGTCCCAATTTTTATCCTTGGGCCAAATGTGCTCCATTGGCCCAATCTTGTTAATGGGTTATTAATACATGATATTGGAAGTCTCTCCAATATGTTTATTTAATTTATGGTTGGGTTATTTTTCTGTGTTAACAATTTTCCGACTTACTTCCTAATTTGGATAACTTGGTCACGTGTGACGTACACATGACCAATCAGATTTTTCATTGCACGAATTCCTTCGTGGAACACTTAGGGACAATATTTGGGGTTGACTTATAATTTTTACAAAAATTTTCGATGTGTTTTCTCTCGTACGATAATAGTACGTAAGTTTTATCATTCCGATAATTGTGGAATTTATTTATCCCCTTTATTTCTAAAATTTTTAAATCATTAAATTTCCGGGGTGTGACATCTTCAGTCTTGACTCCATTGAAGCAAGGTTGGATCTCAATTGGGTTTGCATTGTAGAAGGTCTTGTGTGCAGCAATTCTTCCAACCTTTGACTGTTGTCATACATGTTTGACTTGAATGCAGACAGATCAGCTGAAATGGGCTGAGAACCTGAAGAGGAGCTGGTAAATCCACCATGCCTGTTGATACTTCTGAGCTCACTTGTAGCACCCCGGAAATTTTAACTACATAAAAACCCAAATAAATGGAAATAAATAATTTCCATAATATCATAGTATTTAAAACATACGTAATATTATCGTATGTGCCAAAACACATCGAAAAATTTCATACAAATTATAAATCAACCCTAAACATTATTACTAAATGTTTCACAAAGAAATTTGTGCAACGAAAAATTGGATTAGCCAAGTTTAAAGCGTTTTGAGACTTATTATCATAATTCATAAATAAGTCGGAAAATCATTATCACACGTACTTGGATGAGTCAGAAAATTAAATAAAAAACATATATCGACTTCAAATAATATCTTCTAATGACCCATCAAGAAATTTGGGTCAATAAAAATCATTAGGACTAGGTTTAAGAGTTATTGTGACCGATTATCCAAATTAGGAAACAAGTCGGAAAACCGTTAACACGGAAATATGACGAAACCATAAATTAAATAAAAATGTTAAAGAGACTTCTAATATTATATGTTAATGACCTGATATCATAATTGGGCCAATGGACCACACATGGCCCAAAAATCAAATAAAGCTAGAAAATGTATGGAAATTCGTAACTCTAAATAGGCTGAAATTAGAAAGAGGCAATTTGAATTGAAATGGGATGCAATCATGCATTCTTGGCAACCCAAATTCGTGACTAACTATAGTGGGAGGTTTCCTAAAGCCTCACACACTCTAATGGAGGAAGAAATCGTCAAAATAGGAAACTAATATGTCAAAAGCGCAACCTAGCTTCTTAGTTACAATAGGACTCCTAAACACTTTGGTTGCTTAAATACTCTTCACCCAAACCCTACGGATGAGTTTAGAACTTGCTGGGGTCGTGTGGATGAGCTCTTGGTGGCTGAGGAGCTGTGGAACGACCACAAGAAGCTCTTCTTCTTCCCCTTCTCATCTGCTGCGACCTGCACAAACCGCCCGTTTGAAGTCGACCAAAGGTGAGTCAAACCTAAACCAAACCTTGCAAGGCCTATACCCCTGGAAAGAGGGTCAAGTCTACGTTCTAACCCAAGTGGAATGCCCAAATTCCATGCAGTATACACGAAGTAGTAAGCATTTTCCTCCAAGTGGTCTGAACTCGGATTTTCTGGAAAAATGAGACTTCTTCAACCCAGAAGGTAGGTGTTCTCGGGCCAAACCATAACATATCATATACCAATGTGTAAAGCATCAAGTTAACTTTCATTTCCCACTGATTTCATCGTTTTCCATTTATTACATCATGAGTTATAGGCGTTTTGCCGAAGTCGCGCCTGTCCGGGTCCTTTCCTGTTCAAGTCAATTTATCATACATCTTGAGGTCGTTTAGAATTATTTTAAAATCATAGTTCGCACCTATTTCATGTTCCCTACAACTATTATGTTGAGACTTTTGTCTAAACGTCATTAGTTAGAGAGTTATAAGTGTCGTAAGAAAGCCGCTACAGGAAATTGCGTTTTTGGGTTGCACTTCCTTTTTCATTTTTCATGTTTTTTCATGAGATTAGAGATCGAATTAGATCAAACCACCAACATCAAAGTTCTTCTACTAGATGTTCTTGACAATTTTCATGTTGAATGTTTTATCCCAAAAGCACTAGATTTGGAGTTATAAGCCGTATAAGTTCCCTATATCAACCCAGTCCAAGTATGAGTCGAACTGGGTGTATTTGGCAACCCAAAACCTCTCTCCAGAAGGCGACGTATCGTCCTGTCGCGTTCAGAACGCGACTGGTTTCGTGTCGCGACCTGGCCTCTGCGCAATGTTCGCTTAAATGGCTGTAACTTTTTCTATAGACCTCGGATTGATGCGCCGTTTTTTTTGTTGGATTCCTTATTCAAAGGGCTTCAATGTGGTATATTCATGTTCATATTTTCATTTGAAATTAGTGAGTTATGACTCTAGAAGTGGAAGGGTTGGGACTACATCTACTTCCTAAAAGGCATATGTTCTGGTTTCTGTCGTTTTACGCCACTCTTCATATGTGTGAGTTTTGAACTATTATAGAAAGGTTCTACAAGGTATTATCATGCTAACCCGAGGTCAGTTTAACATGGTTTCCAGTGTGTAAATTGCATATCTTGTGTCTGAGCATTACATGATGTCTTTTAATGGCTTAAAAGTGATTAACACATTTAAAATCTATAATTACATGAACGATATTCTAATTGCTCTCTTAATGACGTGATCATTCATGCAACTTATGATTTACTCTTCCTGCCATTCTAGCTTGACTAAAATGATAGTTTTGTTGCCATAAAAATCTTGCAAACCATGATTTGTTAAAGTGCATAGTTTCATGTCATGCCATCATTTTAAGTGCTTTCCGTGAGTTGAGACCGATGCTTTGTGAATTGAGACACGCGTACATCCCTACACACTTACACGTCTAGGCAGCCTTTTCTTGGGAACTTGAAAACTCTCTACCTGTCATTCCGAATCGGTGGACTGGTGACCTTTTCTCCAAGGCCTCCATAAATCTCCTCTGACCATGGATTCCCACATGGCCGACGAGTTGGTTGTACCATTGAAGTTCCCTGGAGATAGCGTGCACTTCCTTTCTCATCTTGTTCTCGTGAGTGTGATTTACAATCTAGACTAAAGCCATTAATGTAAACATTGAACCAAAGTATAAATCATACCGTTATGCTGTCAAATTTATCTCTTGACCATTGTTATCATGAAGTCATGTTCAATTACTTATTACTTGTTCCCATCATCATCATGAACATGACGTTACACATGCTACATGTTGAAACTCTCATTGGCCATTATTAATGACTGTGGGTATCTACATTTAAAATTTTACATGAGATGCTGACAGGGCACGGCGTGTGTCCAAGGGCTTCAATCTAGCCCAATTACGACGAGTCATAGATATACTGTTAACCATGGGGTATAATGATTACTGGCGTTGCATCTGCGCTGGGAGTACTTTCTTGCTTGTTGAATGATAGATACAATAACCACATACATGTGTCCTAGTGTGCATTCTTGGTGGATCTTTCCTGAAGGATCGATAAAAAATGAGGACAAGATCTAGAAGGGGGGGGGGGTTGAATAGATCTAGGCCTACTAATGTGGAAGCTTAACCAATTTTAACAACTCTTGAATCAGAGGCGAATTGAGAAACAGATTTCACAGATCTTAAGATAAATTGAGTGAGTTGTGCAAACGAAGTGTGAGTGTGAAAAAATTGATTAGATGAATTCAAACGATCCTATGCATTCATCTAACGAAGGATAATTCAAACCACAATCAGATCAATGCACAGAGATTTTTAGGTGGTTCGGAAATCACCCATGTGATTCCTACATCCACCCCTCACACAGTGAGGATCCACTAACCAACCTGGGTACAACACACCCACTGAAGCCTGACAACTCCAACCCTTGAGTTTACAACTCCACGACTTCTAGAGCAAGACTACTCTAGACCCTGAGCAAGACTGCTCAACATATACCTTGAGTACGACGACTCAAAAACCACTGAACTCGACGGCTCACAAACAACTTGATAGAAAGAACACAAGACTCAGATCCTCTAGCAACGGATCTAGTCCAACAAGAGTGAATTCATGAGACTTATGCAACAACCCATGCACAATCTCAGAATTACTAAGAAGAAAAATGGAATGAAAATTGTACTGATAGCTTTTCTCTTCAGATGTACTCCCTTGTAGAAGATCGAATTGTGAAGTGCTTTGTTCTCTGGAAGCTCCTCGACGATGCTCTGCAATCTGATCTTGAGGATCTTCCTTGAATTCTCCACAGAAGTCGGCTTCTACTTGCTCTGCCTCCTTGAGATGCTTCTTCAACGATCAATCTCCATTTCTCATACTTGAACAGACGAGAAATGGCTTCAGGAGACACCACGAAAGCAGGAGCAGGGAGATGAACTCTTCTTGCCGCCAGGACCAGTTTCTGGAGGCTCTAAGAAGGTTCTACTTGGATGGATGCCCAATAGGAGGGTATTTATACCCTAAATGCCCCAAAGATACCCTTGGGGTACGTGGGCACAAGATCCAAGATTGATCCAACATCTCCCTAGGGTGCCACGTGTCCAGGACAAAGTTTAAGTCACAGAGATTCCGGAGTGTGTCGACCTGCCCATGAGGTGTGTCGACACACTGTCCCAGACTGGCAAATCAATTCCCTGAGAGAGGTCTCTAGTGTCAACCTGAGATGATTCAGTGTTCACACCATGTCCCAGACAACAAACAGCCCTTTTGGGAAGGCTCTCTAGTTTCGACCTGATATCATCTCGTGTCGACCTGCTTTGGCCATCTAAAAAACAGGCCTTCTGGGAGAGCCATCTAGTGTCGACCTGCCTGCATTTGGTGTCGACTTGCTTTAGCTATCTGAACAACATGCCTTCTGGGAAGGCTCTCTAGTGTCGACACTATCTGATTTAGTGTCGACCTAAGATGGAAGCCTGATAACATATTTCTCTGGGATCTGTCTCTAGTGTCGACCTGCCCTGGACTAGTGTCGACACTAGTTGGTCTTTTCTTCACATTTCTGCCTTTGCTCTGAGCCATTGTGTCGACACCATTGATGGTTGTGTCGACACTACCTTTGCAAGAAAATATTTGTCCCTGAGAAAATAACACATAAATCATTAGTTAAATGTATTATCATGAATATAAATGATAAATGTGCTTGGAAACATGCTTTTTAATATTGGTAATTTAGGTGATGTATTTCACATGTTCCAATTTTTATGCATTAAAATCACAGCTTGTCATCATCAAATATGAGGGGAAATGACTTGTTTTCGCACTCAACCCAACAATCTCCCCCTTTTTGATGATGGCAACCTTAAAACTATATAGAAGTGAAGTTTTGATGAAAAGTGATTTTAAGCACCTTTGGTTATCTTTTTATTCAAACTTGTCAAAGACCTTTGAACATTTTTTAGTAACATTTGAGGATCACACACATGAAAGACACAATGTTACTAGAAGTGAATTATTTGCACAAAGAGGTCAAGCAGCTTGACTAGCAATCATCACATTCACATTCATTCAAAAAGGTTTTCAATCACATTGAAGACACAAAGATTTCCATTCATTTCATTCAAAAATATGAACATTGAATCTTCAAAAAAACACATTTAAAAAGCATTACAAGTTCTTGCTATCTTCTCCCCCTTTGACATCATCAAAAGAAATTACATTAATGGGGAGGAGGAGGAGGAATGGGTATCAATATGGTCTCAATATCTGTCAGTCTCTTTTCCATTGAAGCCAGACTGAACTTCATTTTGCTTAGATAGTGGAAAGTCTTGTATGCAGAAGATGTTCCATTCTCTCTGAATTCTCTGACATTGAAGCTTGAAGTGCACTGAACTCATTTGACACTGGCTGTGAAGATGAGGAAGAACCAGTTGACCAACCAGGCCTATTCAAAACCTTGAATTCTCTTTTAAGTGCAGACATCTCTTCATCAATGTGAGCAGATAGATTCTTCATGCTCTCCAAGTCATCTACCAAATGTGCAAAGGATAGTCTTGTCTTGGTTATCTGAGATAGTGTCTCCTTGGTGTTGAAGACATCAGCTTGGGAATTGGCCAAGATTCCCTTCAAAACTGTTTCCAACTTTTCTTGGTGTTCTTTAAGGTCTACTGAAGCATCTGCCAAAGTGCTAATGAGCCTGTTGAATCTTTAGGTTGCATGGTCAGAGGCTGCTTTTTGTTCAATGAATTTGGCAGACACAGTGTTCTCCAACCTCTAAATCCTCAACTCAAAATTTTCTGACATGGATTGAATGGAGGTGTTCAAAGCATCAAATTTGTCATTTAAAAATGTGTATAGCTCTGGTGGAACAGAAGGTCCACCAAAGGATGTGGATGCATGAACTGGAGGTTGTGGAGAAAAGGATGGAATTTCAGTTTCAAGGTTCATGGAGGAGGAGGGCTGAAGTTGAGGTGAATGAGGGGCAATAAAAGGTTCATCAACTTGAGCTGCCACATGAGGCTGATCCTCATTTATGTGAGGCTGGTCCTCATGTACTTGAGGCTGATCCTCTAGAGCTGGAGGCTAATCCTCTTGTACTGGAGGCTATTCCTCTTGCACTGGAGGTTGTTCCTCTTGGACCACAGGGGCCTCTCCTGCAGCCGGTCCTCTCCTCACCTTATCACCCACAATATTAAAGCCCATAAATTTTTGAACATGCTTAAAGCAATAGATGTTGGACTTAGGAATTTTCTCAGACTTTTCATTCTCAAGAGACACACCAAAGTGTTTGAAGACTTGAGTCAAATGGGCTGCATAAGGAAGTGATTTATGCAAATCTGCCCTAGTGGTCCCAGAAATGATCTGGTACATGATGACATGGAGGTTTACCTTAATGTCCTTGCTCATACAATATAGCACAAACCTTTGAATATCTGTGAGCCTGTCCCTCCCACCACCTTGGGGTGTGATGATAGTAGTAAGCATGTGATGGGTAAGCCTCAACACAGGTGGAAAAGTGTTGGTGTTGAATTTGGTAACATGGGTTTGCTTAGATCAGACTCATCTGCCTGCAATCCAGTCAAGATGGTGTAGGCTTCATGAAGGTTGAACTCAAAGTTATGGTAGTCTTCTCCTTCATCTGGAATTTTGAAAATTGTGGCTGCTATGTCTGTAGGCATGTCTATCACAATCCCTTTGACCTTTGACTTGTACCCTTCATCAGTGCATTCCAAATTCATATAAAATTCCTGGACAAGTCTAGGGTATATGATGCGGAAATCTGAGATAAAGGATTGGCAAGACTGGAATTTGAAGAAATTTATGACCTCAGGAAAAGCAGCAATCAGCTCACTGTCATCCAAGTCCACTGCCCTGGGTTTCAAGATGGTCTTCCCTGCACTTAGGGGTTTGGAAGGAGGTCTCTTAGAGGGCTGGGAAGATTCGGAGGATGAAGATGAAGATGTGGACTTCTCAGAGGCTTCAGGAGAGGAATCCAAGATTTTCCTCCTAGGGTACACAGACCCTCGACCTTGACCAGAAGAGGATGCCCTACCTCTCTTAGCAGATGAAGACCCTGGCTGCTCTGCAGGATCATGGCGTCTCTTGGTTCTCCTCTCAGTAGGAGGATCATCATCTGCCAGAATGGGCCTTGCCGTAGCCCTTGCTCTTGCTCCACGAAGAGGAGCTTGCTTGTGCGCCATGGAAGCAATATAGAGTGGAATAGGGGACGATGGAGAGAGAGGAATGAGAGAAGAAGAATAGGGAAGGGATGGAGGAGAGTAGAGGTGGAGATGGATTCGAAAAACCTGCTGGATTCCAGGAAGAAGCCGACCGTCGGGTCGACCTGGAGAAGAAAAAGGGGGTTTTAGGGTATGCTGACCCGCAGGAACATCAAATGCTTAACCGGCGCCCACGACTTAAATGAGTCTGGCAGGGGGGTCAGTGTCGACACTAGAGGAGGTGAGTGTCGACCTGAGTGAAAGGTGTGTCGACTCTAGATGGAGTAGTGTCGACTTGGCCTGATGAACATATAAGATTTGAGTGTGGGAAAAATTATGTGACTTTTGGGATATCTTTATAATGATAACCAATGGGTGGAATAATCATTTCAAGGATTTTTAAGAGGCTAAAAAATTCATTTGTTAAATTTTGCAAAGCAACTGGATATGAGCATTCAGTGACTTGAGTCATTAAAATGATAATTTGAGGGATATAATACATTTAACAATCAACTACACACTACCATATTCTTCAAGTCCAAAGAAATAAAAAAATCTTTTAGACTGAAATCAAGTGTGTTGAAAATAAACAACTTTTTTAAGACAACATAATGATGGATAAGAATGATTCTTTTAAAACATTTCTCCAATGATATAAACATTTTTGTTTTTGAAACATACTATCAAATGAGATACATCTTGTTCACTCAAGAACTAATACTTTTCACACAATATCCCTGGATACTAAAGATTTATCCATTATCAAGTCTCAAAGGGGTAAATGATGACCTTTTGACATGAAAATATACGTTTTTTAGACGCCAATATTTCCAGTTACTCAGTCATCATCAAAAAGGAATAGGACATATTTATTTTGCTTTTCATTTATTTTAAATTTTAACCCCTTTGAACAGAGATAGCATTAGTGCCTTATGACATATATGGCACTTCATTCATTGTGAAGGTGTGCAGTTTCTCAGCACATATGCCATTGCTCTATTGAATTGACAAATTTTGGAGATTTTTGATAAAAAGATATCATCTATATCCAACATCAATTGCAAACAAAAACATGTTTTCATTCAAGGCACACATTATCTATCTGAAAGTTTTGAAGAATATAGGTGAGAGTTGACAAATGAATATAGTAGATCACTCAAAGGATCATTTAAGACTCTAGACACCTGAATGAAGACATCATGCAAGTAAATTGATGTAAGGCAAGAAAAGTTTGAATTTTTCAAAAATATGACTTGTGAATTCTCTAGCTCCCCCTGAGATGAGGATTTCAACCACTTTTCATCAGATAAAGATATGCAAGTTTTTTAAATCAGGAAAGATTTCCTTTAAACAATAAAAGCTCCCCCTGAATGATTTCATTTTCATTTCTTGGTACTTGGCGGAGACACATACTCTCGCATAGTGAAAGTGTCCAGACAAGCAGAACTTGTCCTTCTTCAAATCACCATTTGATATACCAAGAAGTTCAACACAATGTGAGTGAAGAGTTCATTGTCAAAAAGAAATAGAAGTGAAATAGAGAGAGATATGATCAGTATGAATCAAGGAAGCAAATGAATATGATGATGCAAAGAACTCCTCTCAGAAGATGCTTAACACTCAACCCAATCCCAATGGACATTTACAAGACCAAGTTCTCTCCTTAAAGATGAGAATCTACTGTCAGAAGGGGTTTAGTGAAGATGTCAGAATTTGTTTTTCAGTTTCTATGAAGTGGAGTTCAAATGATTTTTTTGCTACCTCATCTCTCAAGAAATGATGCCTAATTTCAATATGCCTGGTTCTGGAATGCTGAATGGGTTTTTAGACAGATTTATTGCACTTGTGTTATCACAAAGGATGGGAACACAACCTAACTCTTGGTGTAATCAAGAAGTTGATGTTTCACCAAAGAATTTGAGTTCCACATCTACCTGCAGCAACATACTCAGCCTCTGCAGTGGACAGAGCAACTGAATGTTGCTTCTTAGAAGCCCAAGGATTAGGCACCCACCTAAGTACAACATAAGCCACTTGTGCTTTTTCTATCTAATTTACAACCAGCATAGTCAGCATCACAATAGGCAATCAAATCTAACTTGCAATTAACAGGATACAAAATTCCTAAATACATATTCCAACAAGATATTTGAAAATTCTTTTAACAGCTAACATGTTACTTTCTTTAGGATTTGATTGAAATCTAGCACACAAACACACACTAAACTGAATATCAGTTGTAGAAGTTGTAAGATAAAGTAGAGAACCAATCATACCTCTGTAGGTCTTTGGGTCTACTGACATACCATGAGAGTCTTCTTCTAGCTTAGCATTAATAGCAATTGGTGTGTTGAATGCTTGAGGTTCTGAAAGTCAAACCTTTTCAAAAGTTCTTTCACATACTTGGTTTGACTGATGAAGATTCCCTCATGTGTTTGGTTAACTGCAATCCTAAGAAAAACATTAGATCTCCCATTAAACTCATTTCAAATTCATTTTTCATTTGATTTGAAAATTCATTACACAGGCATTTATTGGTTGATCCAAATATTATGTCATCAACATAAATTTGGACTGCAATTATTTATTCATTGACTATTTTTGTGAACAAAGTTTGATCAACATTTTCTCTAGAAATCCCTTTTCAAGCAAAAAGGAACTCAAACGGTCATACCAAGCTCTTGGAGTTTGTTTTAAGACCATAGAGAGCCTTATGAAGCTTGAAAACATGGTTAGGATGTTTTCATTTTCAAAAACTAGGAGGTGTTTTCAACAAAACATTTTCTTGATATATCCATTTAAAAATGCACTTTTAACATCCATTGATAAACTTTGAATTTCATGGAGGATGCAAAAGCAAAGAAAATTCTAACTGCTTCTAGTCTAGCTACAGGGGCATATGATTCTTCAAAGTCAATTCCAAACTCTTCATTGTACCCCTTTGCAACTAGCCTAGCTTTATTTCTTATGACATGACCAGATTCATTCAGTTATTTCTGAAGACCCATCTAGTGCCAATGACTGTTTTGGTCACTAGGTCTAGGTACTAATTCCCATACTTGGTTTCTTTCAAATTGATGAAGTTTATCATGCATGGCATTAATCCAATCAGAATTTGATAAGCTCATCAATTGGCTTTGGTTCAATTTGGGAAATTAGAGCTAGTGGGTCTTCTTCAATATCATGCAAGAATGATGATCTAGTCCTAACTCTATCATGCAAATTGCCAACTACATTATCTATGGGTGATCTCTCAAAATTCGATGTTCAGAAATTACCTGTTGAGGGTACTTAAATCTGGAGCAATGTTACCTGATCCACTTGAAGATGGTGAATTGATGTTCAAGTTCTCACAATGTCTTCAAGCTCCTCAACAGTTGGTGAGAGTCCACAATGAAATCATCCTCTTCACTGTCTTGAATTTTCCTGCAAGATTTAGAATTGTTAGTTGAAAAGGAATTTTCATCAAAAATAATGTGTGGAGATTCTTCAACATTCTTGTTTTTGAGAATGTACACCTGAAAGCTCTTGACACTTCTGAATAACCAAGGAAGATGGCTTCCTGACTCTTAGCATCAAACTTGTCAAGATTTTCTTTATATGTTGTGTACATAACATTTGCACCCAAAGATTTTGAAGTAAGAAACAGTTGGCTTTTGTTTTTCAATAATTCATAGGGGGTTTTTCTGATTTTTGGTCTGATCAAGGCTCTATTCAGAATGTGATTTACTGTGTTTACAGCTTCAGCCCAGAAGGATTTGGGCAAAATTACTTTCAGAGCATGGATCTAGCCATTTCCACAAGAGTTCTATTCTTTCTTTCCACAACTCCATTTTGTTCTGGAGTTCTTGGTGAAGAAAAATTGGGAAATATTTCAAGTTCAGCACATAAATCAGAAAATGATTGGTTTTCAAATTCACCCCATGATCAGTTAAAATAAATTTTGATTTTATATGAAAAGTTTGTTAGGGCAGTGGTACAGAATTTCCTGAACTCAATGCAAGTATCACTTTTGTGGGACAAGAAGATAACCCAAGTAAATCTAGTAAATCATCAATGATTACACAAACCCCATATCTTACACCACTTAGACTTAGAACTCTTGTTGGGACAAAAAGGTCCATGTGAAGTAGTTCTAGTGGCCTAGATGTGAGTACCTCATTGAAGTTCTTAAAAGATTTCTGGTTTGTTTTCCTTGGCACAAATCCCACAAACTTGTTTCAATGTTAGAAAATGACAGGAAGACCCCTAACCAAGTTTAGCCTTAACAATTTTATTCAATGTTCTGAAACTTGTATGGCCAAGTCTTTTGTGCCAAATCCATGCAATTTCATCTTTATTAGAACCAAAGCAATGATTTTCAGAAAAGGTTCTATTAAGGTCGATCATGTAAACATTGTTTTCCCTTTTTTCCCACAAAATTTTATTTTATCAGTTGATGAATCAATGATCTTACAGAAATTGGATTCAAACACAACTTTGTGACCTTTATCACATAGTTGGCTAATACTCCTTTTTTTTACCTCAAATGTTACTGAACCTCCCTCCTTCTCTAGCAGAAAGAAAATTTAGCTCTATCTCCAGTCATATGTCGTGAACACCCACTGTCAAGGAACCACACATTGAATTGGGTGCACGACCTCCTGCAAAAACAATTAGTGGAGAGAAGATTTGGTACCCAAACAGAGTTGGGACCATCAGAAGTTTGGACAACATTATCAAATCTTTTCTCACCCAAATTGACTTGTTTTTATTTTTGTTTTATTACAGTGGTGTTCTCTGTCTTTTCACTTCTTCTTTCCTTTTGGGATGAAAACACCAGTTTTTTTGTTTTTGGTAGGAGGGAAGTTTTAATTTGAACATAGAGTTTAGATGAGGAGGTGGAATCCAAGGATTTTGTTGGTACATCAGAAAATTTGGATAGAAGAATTGGGGATGATACCAACATGGGTTGTAATGCCATTGGTTCCAATCAGCTTGATATCTTTTCTTGGAGGTCCAAGGTTTTTCATGAATGACTTCCTTTGACTTTTTCTGATTTTCAAATTTTTATTTGAATTTTTTATTTTATTGTTTGTCTTGGTTGGTGTTGAGCAGGTCGACCTCACCTTGTCTGGTGTCGACACAAACGCCACAGAATCCTTCTTCTTGTGGACTGGTGTCGACCTGTCAGGTGACTGTGTCGACCTGGTTGATTGCTTTGTTTCTGAGTTTTTGGAATTTTGGAGTTTTGCTTGATGTTTGTTTGACTTCTGTGTTCTCAAGACTAGGACCTTTGACAAATTTAATTAATGGTGCTTTATCCTTCTTCTCACCAGATTTATCTTTCTTAGGTTTCTGTTTGTTAAATCCTAGTCCATGAGAATTGAACTCATTTTTGCTCCCAACAAGGCCTCCAGATTATCTTTACCATTTGTGATGTTTCAATAACTTCATCCTTTTCTTTTTCCAGCTTTTCAGATAATTCTTGAATTCCTGGGTGGCCTTTGAGAGGCTAGCTTGAGTTCATCAATCAAGTTCAGAAGATGTTCTTTTTCTTATTCAATTCTATTACTTCATTCCTAGTTCACAAATTCTTTGTTTGAAGATTGGTTATGATAAATGTTTTCAATTTTATTTTTGAGATGCTTATTTTCTTTCCTCATTCAGTATATTTTTCAACAAGTTCTGCATAAGCATCTTGCCAATCTTCAACTGAAAAATCTTCGAAAGATGTGCTTACCTTTCCACTGAGCTATTGGCCATGAAGCAGATATCCTCACTTTCCGAGCTGAGGATTTTTCTTCTTCTTCTTTTCACTTGAGTCTCATCAGACCAAGTGGCTACCATAGCCTATGGCTTCATGAACTTGTGACATTTCTTGTGCTTCTCCTTCTTGTTTTTAGGACATTCTCCCTTCATATGTCCTGGGTTGTTGCACCTATAACAGATGAAATTTCGTCAGATTTTTTATTCTTGTTAGAATTAGCATTAGAAAAGGAAGTGTTCTCTTACCTGATGAATATTTCTTTTTGCCAGCAAGTTTTCCTTTTCTATATTTCAAGAATTTTCTGAATTGCCTGGTCATGAGGGCAATCTCATCCTCATTGACTCAGATCATCAGAACTGGTTTTATCTGACTCTTGTCTTTGTTACTTGATGAGGCCTTTAAGCTACTAGCTTGGTTTGGTATATGTTCTTCATTTCTCTTTAGATTGATTTCATATGTATCAAAGATCCTATCAATTCATCCAAAGAGATTTTGGACAGATCTTTAGAATCTTCAATGATAGTGGCCTTTGTGTTCAGATTGAAGGAGAGAACGTAGAATTTTTCTTACCAAGTCAGCATCCATATAGTCCTTACCTAAGGCCTTCAGTCCATTGACTATGATCATAAACCTGGCAAACATTTCAGAGATTGTCTCATTAGATTTCATCATGAACAATTCATATTCAGAGACAAGTATATTAGCCTTGGTTTCTTTAACCTGAGATGTTCCTCATAGAGTAACTCAAGTTTATCCCACATTTCTTTGATAGATTGCACATTAAGATCTTGAGTACTCTTTGGGGTGAACAACACATTGAATCATATTCATGGCACTGTAATTCATGTAGCTCTTCTTATCTGTTCCTAGTCCAGGATTCTTCCTCTCCCTGTTCTCATAGGGACCTACTTCCACTACTTTCAGATTTCATAATTTTGGGCCCTAAGAAACACTTGCATTTATTTTCCAATAAGTTAGTCCGTTCCATTAAAGAATGGGGCCTATTAATGGAATGGCCCTCAGCTATGAATCCTCTGGAATCATTTAATTAAAATGATGATGCAAAGAAGGAGACACTTAGCAAAAAAAACAAAGCAACAATGAAGCACACAGAAACACTCAGAAACTACTCAGATCAAATCAGATAAGTGTAAACCCACTCTGATACCATTGAAGGATCGATAAAAGATGAGGACAATATCTAGAAGGGGGGGGGGGGGGGTTGAATAGATCTGGGCCTACTAATGCGGAAGCATAACCATTTAACAACTCATGAATCAGAGGCGAATTGAGAAATAGATTTCACAGATCTGAGGAAATTGAGTGAGTTGTGCAAACGAAGTGTGTGTGTGAACAAATTGATTAGATGAATTCAAACGATCCTATGCATTCATCTAATGAAGGATAAATTCAAACCACAATCAGATCAATGCACAAAGATTTTTAGGTGGTTCGGAAATCACCCATGTGATTCCTACATCCACCCCTCACATAGTGAGGATCCACTAACAAACCTGGGTACAACACACCCACTGGAGCCTGACAACTCCAACCCTTGAGTTTACAACTCACACGACTTCTAGAGCAAGACTACTCTAGACCCTGAGCAAGACTGCTCAACATACACCTTGAGTACGACGATTAAAAAACCACTGAGCACGACGGCTCACAAAAAACTTGCTAGAAAAGAACACAAGACTCAGATCCTCTACCAACGGATCTAGTCCAACAAGAGTGAATTCATGAGACTTATGCAACAACCCATGCACAATCTAGAATTACTCAAAAGAGAAAATGGAATGAAAATTGTATAGATAGCTTTTCTCTTCAGATGTACTCCTATGTAGAAGATCGAATTGTGAAGTGCTTTGATCTCTGGAAGCTCCTGGATGATGCTCTGCAATCTGATTTGATGATCTTTCTTGAATTCTCCACAGAAGTCGGCTTCTACTTGCTCTGCTACCCTTGAGATGCTTCTTCAACATCAATCTCCATTTCTCATACTTGAACAGACGAGAAATGGCTTCAGGAGACACCACGAAAGTAGGAGCAGGGAGTGAACTCTTCTTGCCACCAAGACTAGTTTCTGGAGGCTCTAAGAAGGTTCTACTTGGATGGATGTCCAATAGGAGGGTATTTATACCCTAAATATCCCAAGATACCCTGGGGTACGTGGGCACAAGATCCAAGATTGATCCAACATCTCCCTAGGGTGCCACGTGTCCAGGACAAAGTTTAAGTCATAGAGATTCGGAGTGTGTCGACCTGCCCATGAGGTATGTCGACACACTGTCCCAGACTGGCAAATCAATTCCCTGGGAAGAGGTCTCTAGTGTCGACCTGAGATGATTCAGTGTCGACACCATGTCCCAGACAACAAAACAGCCCTTCTGGGAAGGCTCTCTAGTGTCAAACTGATATCATCTCGTGTCGACTGCTTTGGCCATCTGAAAAACAGGCCTTCTGGGAGAGCATCTAGTGTCGACCTGCCTGCATTTGGTGTCGACCTGCTTTAGCTATCTGAACAACAAGCCTTCTGGGAAGGCTCTCTAGTGTCGACACTATCTGATTTAGTGTCGACCTGAGATGGAAGCCTGTTAACATATTTCTCTGGGATCTATCTCTAGTGTCGACCTGCCTGGATTAGTGTACGACACTAGTTGATCTTTTTTCACATTTCTGCCTTTGCTCTGAGCCATTGGGTCGACACCATTGATGGTTGTGTCGACACTCACTTTGCAAGAAAATGTTTGTCCCTGAGAAAATAACACATAAATCATTAGTTAAATGTATTATCATGATATAAATGATAAATGTGCTTGGAAACATGTTTTGTGAATATTGGTAATTCAGGGTGATGTATTTCACATGTTCCAATTTTTATGCATTAAAATCACAGCTTGTCATCATCAAAATATGAGGAGAAATGACTTGTTTTCGCACTCAACCCAACATTTCCTTGGTGTACATTAGAGTCTACATGCCTGATTAGTGTTACATGATCGTGCTTGTGGTTTTGCTTGCTTGCTTGCGTGATATGGCCATCCTGCATTTAATGCAATTAGTGATATCTTGCGTTCTTGACATCAATTGAAATCTTGCGTGCTTGTACAAAGTGATCTATTGCTAGTTCCAACTCGTATATTGTTCTAGATCTTCTCTATCACGATCACTCTCTCTCTAGCTCATATCATGCAACATGTTTTAATGAGTTTTATTGTACATGCATATCATGACATTCATCGTGCTTACCTAGTCCTAAATTGCTAATCACTTATATCATTGTCCGCACATTGAGATATAAATCCTACTGGGCTAGTTTGCTCATCCCCTACCTTTTACCCAATCTAGGTGACTATGAAGTTCAAGAGGAAGAGCAAGTCGAGGATGGGAAGCGTCCGAGTGATGAGCGTTCCAATTATGAGTCTATCTATATTTAGTTATTTTGTGTGTTAGAACAATGTAGTAGGAAGTGAGGTATTATGTACTTTGCTTTTATTGAGTTTTAGTCCTGTAATAGTTTCCATTTTTAATACAATTGAATACAATTTATTGAGTTCAACATTGGGCCCTATTGTGATGTGGTGTTGATACACATTTAGTGCGTGCTAGCTAGAGGCTTATTTTTCGACTGTTCACGTCTCGAATTATCGACTCAAATATTCTAAATAATATCCGCTGCGTTCTCGGGACGTGACAGTTTAGTGATATCAGAGCCTAGGAATACCAATAGGATATAAGTCTCAGGAATAGGAGATACCTATGGAACCTAGGTCATGGAAATTAAATACAGTACCTGGTGAGAATGGGTAGAGATTAGGAATATGTTAGCAAGAATTAAAACACTTCTACCCATTGACTCTGATAATGTATCTAGAGACATTAATTGGTTTACATCCTTTCCTCAGGAACCCTCATAACTCCTACACTCAATTGCAATGGCCCGCAACAGTGGCAAGCTATGCAAGACACTGTGGCTGGTCTGACCCAAGCATTACAAAATGTAGTACATGCTGGAAATCATGCTGCCGCTGCAAGGAATGGAGCTGGTGATTTACACCAGAATTTAGGATTTTAAACCCTCCTCGTTTTCTGGATACCCTGACCTAGACGAAAGCAGAGAATTGGCAGGAAGAAATAGAAAGGATCTTCCAAGTATGCAATGCACCAATAGGGAGAAAGTGGTACTGGCCACTTTTCATTTACCAAGGATGCCGAGCATGGTGGAAGGCCACTTTGGCCCACTGCCAAACGTAGCTGAACTAGAGTGGGCCAGATTCCTAGAGATATTCCGAGGAAAGTATTTCTCTGAGAGAGTCAAGGAGAAGAAGGTAGCAGAGTTTGCCGCACTAAACAGAAAGGGATGTCTGTGGCTGAGTATGAGGCTGAGTTCGCACGACTTGCTGTGTATGCCCACACTGGTGGGAACATAAAGATTAAAGGCTAACTGTTTCATGGACGGCTCAGACCATGTTCATTGAAATGCTCGGACCACACAATATTCAAACTTACACTGAGATGGTCAAAGAGTTCAACTGGTAGAAGACACTATGGCTAAGTGGAAGGCATGAGGGGAAAGACATCTCAAAGCTGACCTTTATAAAAAGCGGAGCAGTCGATACAACTGAAACTTTCCCCAATAACAACAGTAATAACTACAACAACAATAAAAGGCCAACCACGGGGAAGGACTATAGCATGGAGAAAAAGATCCAAGTAGAAGAAACAACGACGGTTGAATATTGTAAATTTTGCAACAAGCCTGGGCATCAAGCGGACAAGTGTTGGAGGAAGGCCGGGGCTTGCCTGCGATGTAGGAGTCACAAACCATCATATACCGAACTGTCCTATGTTAAAAGACCAAGTTGGAAGGAACCAAGGAGTGGTAAAGCGTCAAGGACGCGTGAATGCAATAATGCAAGCGGAGCTTCCGGAAGGAGGTATATTTGTTAAACCCCTAGAATGATCTTATGATGTTTTCTTATTGGTACACTTCTAAGTGGGGGAGATCATTAAGGAGAAATTGAAAAGAATAATCTAGTAGCGATACCATAGTTCATCTGGAGGATTAAGATGGAGTTACAACAACCGTGGAAGGGAAAACAAGAGTGGAAGGAACCAAATGAATAGTACGGGTGGCCATAGCTGTAGATTTTGGACTGGCATCCACGATGTTGAAACAAGTTGGAGGAATTAAATCTGAAACCAACTCAAGAATCATAATTATCAAAAGCCAATTAATGGTCTATGAATTTGGGGACCAAATTCTCTTAAGTGGGGGAGGGTGTAGCACCCCGAAAATTTTAACTACATAAATACTCAAATAAATGGAAATAAATAATTTCCATAATATCGGAGTATTTAAAAGAATTGAATATAGTGGGGGAGGGTGTAGCACCCCAGAAGTCTTCAGCGTGGATATAATTAGTTCTTCTCTCTAGATTTTCTAGAGAGAGAAGCTCTGGGGTTTCCTCCGCGGGTGCCTTCCTGGTGTTCTCTCCTCGTCTGCCGGCGGCCTCTGGTTGCCGGTAGGACGTGTTGCCATGGATAGTGGTGAGTCTTCTGGGGCCGAGATCATCTCTTTTGCGCGAGCATTGGCATCTTCTCTACGTCCTCCAAAAGTTGATCTCCCCCTTAAGGCGCCGGCGTTCACAGATGATGGTTTCCCCACGGTGTACTTCACCAAAGAGGAAGCCCGGAGATCAGAATTGCCTCTGAGGTTTGCTATAGTTGCAAAGTGTTCCTATGGGAGACCATCAATCCCAGATATCAAAAGTTGTCTTTTGCAAAGACTTGCTTTGAAAGGTGACTGCATTCTGAGTTTCTGAACCCCAGGCATCTCCTTCTTTGGTTCCTTGATGAGGAGGATTTCTTGAAGGTGTTGGTGCGGAAGAATCTGTATCTCAAGGGATACCTCTTTCGGTTTTTCCGTTGGTCGTCTGACTTTAACTTCTCTGCTGATCCTACTTTGATTCCTATATGGGTGGGTTTCTGCATCTTCTAGTCAACCTATATAATGAGGATTACCTTAGGTCCATTGCTAGAAATTTTGGGGAGGTCTTGTAGATTCATGACTCTACCCTTGCTTGGACTCAAACGGCTGAAGCTCTTGTTTGTGTTGATGTTGATATTGCTAATCCTTTGGTTGATCAAATATGGATCGGTCAGGGAGAAAAGGGTTTCTGGCAAGCTGTGAGGTTTCACAGAGTTCCACCCATATGTAAACTCTGCAGGAAGCTGGGTCATTCTCAGGAAGAGTGTAAAGAGAAAGTCACGAGACAATACTCAATCTTAGGCTCTGCAACAGCAAGGGCTGATCCTACGTCCTTCAAGGGTAAGAGCAATGATCTTGAGTGGCGTGTCGTCCATCGGAAGGGTGCCTCAGTTTGTAAGGATGTTGCCACTAAGCAGTTGACCACCCCTATCCCGGTGAGTAACGTCTTTGAAAGATTAGTGATGACATGTGCTTAAATGGTGTTCCTGGTGGTTCTTTAAATATTTTTGTGCATGAAGCTACCCATGCTCGTCCTGTTGTTCAGCCGTCTAAGGGTCCTAATCCTGTTGACACCGCAATTCATTTTCCTGGTCCGTCATCTTTAGGCCCTGCTCTTGAGCCTGGGACTCATGATATCTTGCTTCTGAAAACCGTGGTTGATGTGCATGGCTCTGGCCTAGTACATGCAAGCCCTGCTCACGGGATTCCCAGTTTGCTCCTTGAAGGTTCTGTTCTATTAGAGGTTGCTGATACCATTACACACCTGCCTGGTTCGACATCTCCACCCCCAGTTATGGAGCCCAGGATTCAAGATATTTTGCTTCAGAAGACTGTGGACGACATTCATGGCATTGGTCATGATGATAATCCTAGTGTGATCCTTGAAGGTCCCATTCTGCCGGAGGCGGTGCCGGCGGCAACCCTCCCAGCTGTGCCCACGATGAGCTACCCTTCCTTTGGCAGGAATCCCTTTCACTGAATGAGAATCTTCTGCAGACTGTCCAAGGAAACCAGATAAGTTCAGGGTTTAACCAAATCAAAGAAATATCTGCATCGGATCCTGGTTCGAATCCTTCAAAGATCCCTGCCGAACGGAGTATTCAAAAGAAACAACAATTAATGACGGTTATCAGCCTCGTTTGCATGCCGGTTTAACTCACCATGGTGGTTGCATAGGGTCGCAGGTGTGGATTTGTACGTCGATCTGTCTAGCAGTCCAGTTAATAAGGTGTCTTTGCAGGAATCCTTCCTGCCGCCTGCCATGCAGGATCCCAATCTTGACGGAAATTTGGAACATGCCTTAAAGGCTGATTCTTCTTTACGTATGCATGGAGATGATAGTATGGTCAAAATTGTTGCATGCCTAATGGTGGCTCCCCACGTCGCCAGCATCGTCACTGCAAGCGGTTCTGCCTCCAAAGCCTCAAGGTCGGTCTTCCGCCGGAGTCCTGCAAGATGGTCCGTTGCAATCTGTGGCAAGTATTTCTATTCATGGAAACTCGCCTCTAAGATTAGATAGCCCAGCTACCAACCAGTCTCCGTTGGGGATTTCTCTTGTTTCATCCAAGGCAACTTCTGAAAACTTGTTAATGCCTCCTGTCAAGGTTTCTAAAAAGGAGAATACGCATTCTCGGAATGGTGTGTACACCAGATCTAAGGCTAAGGCTGCTGTGTTTCACGGTGGTTATGTTTCCTCATGATAAATAAAATTTTATTTTGGAACATTAGGGGCCTCTCTAATATGGCCTCTAAACATGCTCTCAAGCATCTGATTAGAAAGCATAATATCCAACTGTTAGCGATTTTTGAACCAAAATGAACATTTCAAAGGCTACCAGGATTTGCAATTATCTTCATATGGACTTTGTGGTGGATGGTATCTCGGCTGACTCTAAGATATGGATTTTCTACAATCAGCCTTTCTCCTTTCATGTCACAGCTTACACGTCCCAGCACGTAACTGGGTTGGTCATGCAGGCAGATACTCCTCACCTGTTGGTCACTGCTGTTTATGCTAGTTGTGATCTTAATGATAGAAGAGTTTTATTTGATGATATCTTATCTATTGCTGACTCCATTAATCTCTCCTGGTTGGTGGGGGGGGGGGGGGGGGGGACTTCAACTGTGTTTCTCAAGCCTGTGAAAAGAAAGGTGGTCTTCTTCCTAATATTACCTCTATGGTTGATTTCAATGCTCTCATCTCCGTTGTTGGCCTTCTGGATGTTGGTTTCAAGGGCTCCCCATTTACCTGGTCTAATAGAGAGTTGGTTCTAGTGCGATCAAGGCAAGGTTGGATAGGGTGTTTGTGGATAATCGGTGTGCAGAGGTTTTCTCAGGGTGCAATGTGCATCACCTCCCTCGGGGGCCTTCTGACCATGCTCCTCTTTTGATTCAATTACAAAACTTTTTCTCTGAACCTTCCAGGTTTATTTTCCACAAATGTGGACTAAGCATGAATCCTTTCTTGATTGTGTTAAGAATGCTTGGGCTGTGGAGGAAATTTGGTACCCGTCTCCCTTTTGCAAGCTTCAGAACAAGCTTAAAACAAGTCAAAGTTGCGTTGAAATTATGGAATAAAAATGTCTTCGGTCACCTTCAGGATAATATTAAAAAGGCCGAGATTCACATTTCTGAAAGCCAGCAGATTTATGATTCCTTTCCTACTCCTTCTAATCGATCTATTCTTAATGAGGCGAATGCTAAGCTTAGGCAAATTTTACACTGGCAAGAATTATTTTGGTGTCAAAAATCTAGGATTCAACGGCTTCGGGAAGGTGATAGAAACACTGCATTCTATCATGCGGCGGTCAAGAGTAGGAGGAGTAGAAACTTTATTCACAGATAAAAGGTTGATGGATCTTGGTGTGAGGATCAGTCTATCCTCAAGTCAGCGGCTGAGCACTTTTTTGAAGCTTTGTTATCTTCTGAGGAGCATGACATTGATAGCCATCTTTTTTCCTGCATTCCTAATATCATTACTGAGGAGGATAACCAGAAATTGACTGCACTACCTAATGATGAGGAGATTAAACTTACCATTTGGAAGCTTAATGGGGATAGTGCCCGGGACCAGATGGTTTCACAGGTATCTTTATACTACTTGCTGGAACATTATTGGTAAGGATGTTGCAGAGGCGGTCCGTGGTTTTTTTGCAGGCTTCCCGCTGCCTAGGCTGTATCTTCATCCATTATTGCCCTTATTCCGAAGGTGGGCAGCCCTTCTTCATTCAGTGATTATCGTCCCATAAGTCTTTGTAATTTCTATTATAAGATTGTTTCTGGGATCATTGCAAATAGGTTGTCTGGAATTTTGCCTTCAATTATCTCGGTTGAGCAGGGTGCTTTTGTCCAAGGCAGGAATATTATGGATAATGTTCTTTTAGCTAGCCAATTGGCGGCGGATTTGGGCAGGAAAACTGGAGGCCACAATGTTATCTTCAAGCTTGATATGATGAAAGCTTATGACAGAGTTGAATGGGGCTTTCTGTGGCCGTTATCTGTCAGTTTGGTTTCTCTTCTAGATTTACCTCTTATATAGCAATGCTTATTCCAACTGTTGGTTTTCTATCATGTTCAATGGGGCTCTTGCTGGTTATTTCAAATCCTCCAGAGGAATTCGTTAGGGTGACCCTCTTGCTTCTGCTCTTTTTATTTAATGGAGGAAACTCTAGTAGGGGGCTGCGCATGCATCTAGACTCTGGTAATTTTAAGCCTTATTTAGGTCCCAGAGGGTGCCCTCCTATGTCTCACCTCTTGTATGCTGATGATACTCTGATCTTCCTTAATGGTCATGCTCAGAATATCAGGAAAATTATGAAGTTCCTGAACTCTTATGAAAAGTCTTCTGGTCAAAGGATCAATCATGCTAAAAGCAGCTCCCTCATTGCTAATAATGCACCTCTGAGTCTTTCCACTACCATCTCTCGTCTGACAGGCTTTCATCGTCAAAGGGGTGCTATGAGTTATCTTGGTGTTCCCATTAAGCAAGGTAGAGCGCTCATTGTTGATTGATAAAGTCAATAGTCGGATTAGGTCTTGGAAGTCCAGGTTTTTGTCTAAGGCAGGAAGACTCACTCTAATTAATACTGTTCTTTGCTCCATGTCGGTTTACCTTGCTATTGCTTCTGCTATTCCTAAAGCTATCCATCATTTTCTTGATCGCATTTGTGCTGCCTTCTTTTGGGGAGCATCTGATGGTGGAAAACGCAGACAATGGGTCTCTTGGAATATTATTCAAAGACCTATCCTGGAAGGCGGTCTTGGGGTCAAGAATATGTGGCATGTTCAGCTGTCCATGCTTATTAAGCTTGTTTGGAATATGCTTCATGGTGTTTCTCCCTGGGTGTCCTATGCTAATGCTAGATACTTTCATGATGGTTGCCTAACCTGCCACCCCATAATATTCGCAAAAAATTATTCTTTGCTGCTTATGATGTTGTACTGCAGAATACCAGATGGGTTTTGGGAAATGGTGAAAGCATTAAGTTTTTAGATGATGTCTGGTTTGGAGAGAAGTCTATTCGAGAATCTGTTTCTTATGGATTACAGGAGAGTTCACCAACTGTTAAAGAGGTTTTCACAGATCTTTATCATCCTTTGCGTTACCTCATTCCCATGGGGTTGGATAATGTAAATCTTAGCTCTCATGAGGATATATGTTTGGGCTCCTCACAGGTCAGGAAATTTCACTCTTAAATCTGCTTATGATCAAGTGCGATCTGAAGGCATTAGAAGATCTCCTTTGTTACGTATTTGGCACCATACTTTTAGTAGGAGGGCTTCTATTTTTTCTTGGAGTATTCTTCATAGGGCGGTCCCTGTGGATGATCGTATTGCAGAATGTGGCGTCCCACTCCCTTCCCGATGCTGTTGTTGCAAGTCACCTCAGGTGAGGATTTAAATCATCTTTTTGTCCTTAGTGATCTAGCTAAGGACCTTTGGTCTTGGATCTCTCCTTTTCTTCCTCATGGTGTGGGCATTACTAGGAACATTTCTATTCGCCTTTGGGAGATTATTAGTTATTGCAACATTAGTAATCCGCATGGTTTCACCACCATTTATTCATCTATTCTCATTCATTGGAAATTTGGAAGACTATATGCAAAATGAAGTTTGAGTAGGTTGCATGCTCCGTTTCTGTCATCCGCAATCATATTCACTACATGGTCAATGTTGCTTTGGATAACTTGGTCTTCAAACAGTCTGCTACTCCTCAACAGATGGCGCAGATTAAGGAATTTGGATTTTCTTATATTCCCCCTGTTAAGACGGTCAGAATGGTTAGATGGATCCCCCCTTTACATGGTCCTTTGTTGAACGTTGATTGTGCATCTAAAGGGAACCCTAGCCCTTCGGGGGAGGTGGCATAGTTCGAACCTCGGATGGCACTGTTTTATTCGCCTTTGCTCATTTCTATGGCTCGGGGACCAGTCTTCTATCGGAATGTCGTGATGGAGTTCAAATGGCTTTGGAGAAAGGTGTTCCTCTAACTCTGATCTCCTCGGATTCTTTGGTTATGTTAACTTCCTCCATCTTGCGAGTGTGTTAGGTGGTGGCGGTTGGTCAATGAGTTTGTGCAGCAGTATCAGGTTGAAGTTAAGCATGTGTATAGGGAAGCCAACCAGGCCGCTGATGCCTTGGCCAACTTTGCTTGTAATGTCCGCTGTAATGGATCGTTTAGCTCCTCTTCTAATCTCCCCAAGTCTTGTTTTCTAGCTCTTATTGGAGATCGGTTGGGTATTGTTAGTTTTAAATTTTGATAACTTGGTTCTTTCTTGTTGGGAATCTAGGGGTATGCCCCGTTCTCATTAGAGACCGGTTGGGTCTGCCAAATTTCCTCTCAGGGGTATGCCCCGGTGCTCTTGTACATCTTTTCTTCATAAATAAAATTATGTGGTGCAGGTGTCGCCTGGGGGAGTGATCACATACCGTCTACTTGAGATAGTATGCATTCGACCGGTGCTAACCCTTCACCACTTTTGCCAAAAAAAAAAAAAAAATACGTAACATTATCGTATGTGCCAAAACACATCGGAAAATTTCGTACAAATTATAATCAACCCTAAACATTATTACTAAATGTTTCCCAAAGAAATTTGTGCAACGAAAAATTGGATTAGCCAAGTTTAAAGCGTTTTGAGACTTATTATCATAATTCATAAATAAGACGAAAAATCATTATCACACGTACTTAGATGAGTCAGAAAATTAAATAAAATCATATATGGACTTCAAATAATATCTTCTAATGACTCATCAAGAAATTGGGTCAATAAAAATCATTTGGACTAGGTTTAAGAGTTATTGTGACCGATTATCCAATTAGGAAAGAAGTCGAAAAACCGTTAACACGGAAATACAACGCAACCATAAATTAAATAAAAATGTTAAAGAGACTTCTAATATAATATGTTAATGACCTAATATCATATTGGGCCAATGGACCACACATGGCCCAAAAATCAAATAAAGCTAGAAAATGCATGGAAATTCGTAACTCTAAATAGGCTGAAATTAGAAAGAGGCAATTTGAGTTGAATTGGGATGCAATCATGCATTCTTGGCAACCCAAATTCGTGCCTAACTATAGTGGGAGGTTTCCTAAAGCCTCACACACTCTAATGGAGGAAGAAATCGTCAAAATAGGAAAATAATATGTCAAAACCGCAACCTAGCTTTCCTAGTTACAATTGGACTCCTAAACACTTTGGTTTCATAAATACTCTTCACCCAAATCCTAGGGACGAGTTTAGAACTTGCTGGGGTCGTGTGGAAGAGCTCTTGGTGGCTGAGGAGCTGTGGAACGACCACAAGAAGCTCTTCTTCTTCCCCTTCTCGTCTGCTGCGACCTGCACAAACCGCCCTCTTGAAGTCGACCAAAGGTGAGTCAAACCTAAACCAAACCTTGCAAGGCCTATACCCCTGGAAGGAGGGTCAAGTCTATGTTCTAACCCAAGTGGAATGCCCAAATTCCATGCAGTATACACGGAGTACTAAGCGTTTTCCTCCAAGTGGTCTGAACTCGGGTTTTCTGGAAAAACGAGACTTCTTTAACCCAGAAGGTAGGTTTTCTCGG
Organism: Colocasia esculenta; assembly: GCA_014218235.1. Lineage (NCBI taxonomy): Eukaryota > Viridiplantae > Streptophyta > Magnoliopsida > Alismatales > Araceae > Colocasia > Colocasia esculenta. The sequence goes on along the minus strand of CM024760.1, from coordinate 65,274,753 downwards.
GCCAAACCTTAACATATCATATACCAATGTGTAAATAATCAAGTTAACTTTCATTCCCACTGATTTCATCATTTTCCATTTAGTACATCATGAGTTATAGGCATTTTGCCAAAGTCGCGTCTGTCCGGGTCCTTTCCTGTTCAAGTCGATTTATCATGCATCTTGAGGTCGTTTAAAATCATTTAAAAATCAGAGTTCGCACCTATTTCATGTTCCCTACTACTTTTATGTTAAGACTTTTGTCTAAACGCCATTAGTTAGAGAGTTATGAGTGTCGTAAGAAAGCCACTACAGGAAATTGCATTTTTGGATTGCACTTCCTTTTTCATTCTTCAATTTTTTTCATGAGATTCGAGATCGAATTAGATGAAACCACCAACATCAAAGTTCTTCTACTAGATGTTTTTGAAAATTTTTATGTTGAAAGTTTTATCCTAAAGCACTATATTAGGAGTTATAAGCCGTATAAGTTCCCTATATCAACTGAGTCCAAGTATGAGTCGAACTGGGTGTATTTGGGAACACAAAACCTCTCTCTAGAAGGCGACGTATCGTCCTGTCGCGTTCAAAATGCGACTGGTTTGTGTCGCGACCTGGCCTCTCCGCAGTGTTCGCTTAAATGGCTGTAACCTTTTCTATAGACCTCGGATTGATGTGCCGTTTTTCTATTGGATTCGTTATTCAAAGGGCTTCAATGTGGTATATTCATGTGTCAGATTTGCATTTGAAATTAGTGAGTTATGACTCTAGAAGTGGAAGGGTGGGACTACATCTACTTCCTAAAAGGCATATGTTCCGATTTCTGTCGTTTTACGCCACTCTTCATATGTGTGAGTTTTGAACTATTATAGAAAGGTTCTACAAGGTATTATCATGCTAACCCGAGGTCAGTTTAACATGGTTTCCAGTGTGTAAATTGCATATCTTGTGTCTGAGCATTTCATGATGTCTTTTAATGGATTAAAAGTGATTAACACATATAAAATCTATAATTACATGAATGATATTCTAATTGCTCTCCTAATGACGTGATCATTCATGCAACTTATGATTACTCTTCTTACCATTCTAGCTTGACTAAAATGATAATTTGTTGCCATAAAAATCTTGCAAACCATGATTTGTTAAAGTGCATAGTTTCATGTCATGCCATCATTTTAAGTGCTTTCCGTGAGTTGAGACCGATGCTTTGTGAATTGAGACACGCGTACATCCCTACACACTTACACGTCTAGGCAGCCTTTTCTTGGGAACTTGGAAACTCTCTACCGGTCATTCCGAGTCGGTAGACTAGTGACCTTCTCTCCAAGGCCTCCGTAAATCTCCTCTGACCATGGATTCCCACATGGCCGACGAGTTGGTTGTACCATTGAAGTTCCCTGGAGATAGCGTGCACTTCCTTTCTCATCTTGTTCTCGTGAGTGTGATTTACAATCTAGACTAAAGCCATTAATGTAAACATTGAACCAAAGTATAAATCATACAGTTATGCTGTCAAATTTATCTCTTGACCATTGTTATCATGAAATCATGTTCAATTACTTATTACTTATTCCCATCATCATCATGAACATGACATTACACATGCTACATCTTGAAACTCTCATTGGCAATTATTAATGACTGTGGGTATCTACATTTAAAATTTTACATGAGATGCTGACAGGGCACGGCGTGTGTCCAAGGGCTCCAATCTAGCGCCAATGACGGCGAGTCATAGATATACTGTTAACCGTGGGGTATAATGATTACTAGCGTTGCATCTGCGCTGGGAGTACTTTCTTGCTTGTTGAATGATAGATACAATAACCACATACATGTGTCCTAGTGTGCATTCTTGGTGGATCTTTCCTTGGTGTACATTAGAGTCTACATGCCTGATTAGTGTTACATGATCGTGCTTGTGCGTTCTTGCTTGCTTGCTTGCGTGATATGGCCATCCTGCATTTAATGCAATTAGTGATATCTTGCGTTCTTGACATCAATTGAAATCTTGCGTGCTTGTACAAAGTGATCTATTGCTAGTTCGAACTCGTTATATTGTTCTAGATCTTGCTCTATCATGATCACTCTCTCTCTAGCTCATATCATGCAACATGTTTTATTGAGTTTTATTCGTACATGCATATCATGACATTCATCGTGCTTACCTAGTCCTAAATTACTAATCACTTATATCATTGCCCGCACATTGAGATATAAATCCTACAGGGCTAGTTTGCTCATCCCCTACCTTTTACCCAATCAGGTGACTATGAAGTTCAAGAGGAAGAGCAAGTCGAGGATGGGAATGCGTCCGAGTGATGAGCGTTCCATTATGAGTCTATCTATATTTAGTTATTTTGAGTGTTAGAACAATGTAGTAGGAAGTGAGGTATTATGTACTTTCACTTTTATTGAGTCTAGTCCTGTAATAGTTTCCATTTTTAATACAATTGAATACAATTTATATTGAGTTCAACATTTGGGCCCTATTGTAATGTGGTGTTGATACACATTTAGTGCGTGCTAGCTAGAGGCTTATTTGCCGACTGTTCACGTCTCGAATTATTCGAACTAATATCCGCTGCGTAATTCTCGGGACGTGACATCACCCTTGAGGGCAGACATCTCATGATCTATATGAGCTGACAAATTCTTAATGCCTTCCATATCATCAACCATGTGTGCAAATGAGAGTCAGGTCTTTGAAATTTGAGTCACTGCCTTCTGACTGTTGAACAAATTCTTCTGTGAATTGGCTAAAATTCCTTCAAGGACCTTTTCAAGCTTCTCCTGATGCTCCTTTAGTTGAAGGGATGCATCACCCAAAGTACCAATTAGCCTGTTGAACCTTGGGTGGCATGATCAGTTGCTTCCTTCTGCTTGATGAATTGACCATTCACTGAATTCTCCAACCTTTGAATTCTGAGCTCAAAGTTCTCTAACATCTGATAGATGGAGGAGGTGATGGTGTCAAATTTGTCATTCAAGGAGTATAGCTATGGTGGAACAGAAGGTCCACCAGTGGGAGTAGAGGCTTGGGATTGGGGAATGAAAGTTGGAATTTCCACTTAAGGGATAAGTGGTGAAGGGGCATGAAATGGAGGTGTTTGAGGGACATCCTGAGGGATGGGTGCTTCAATCTCATTGGGAGGTTGTTCCTCATGATCATGTTGAGGAGATTGAGCAACTTCAGGAGGAGGCTGTACAACCGCAGGGGCAATAGGGGCCTCAACAACAACAGGACCTCTTCTCACTTGATCCCCTTGAATTCTAAATCCCATGAACATTTGTAAATGCTTCAAACAATAAATGTTGGACTTTGGGATTGATTGGGCTTGCTCATTTTCAAAAGACACTCCAAAGTGTTCAAAAACTGATGGAAGATGAGCAGCATAAGGTAGAGATCTATGTAGATCCTTCCTTGTGGTTTCTGACATAATCTGATACATGATGACAAGCAAATTGATCTTTATCTCTTTCTTCATGCAGTATATGATGAACCTATGAATGTCAGTTAACCTATCCCTTCCACCACGTTAAGGAGTGATTATAGTGGTGAGAATGTGGTGGATCAGTCTCAAGACAGGTGGGAATGTGTTAGTGTTAAGCTTGGTGACATAAGTCTGCTTAGGGTCTGACTCATCAGCTGGGAGTCCAATAGTCAGCACCTTCATCATGAACTTTAAACAAGGTTGCAGCCACTTCAGTAGACAACTCAATCAAAACACCCTTAACTTCTGACTGGTAGCCTTCAGGTGTGAACTGTAAGTTCAGATAGAACTCTTGAACTAGTCTTGGATAGATAGTTCTGAACTCAGATATAAAGGGCAACCATGTTTGAAAATTGAAGAACTGAAACAATTCTGGAAGGCAGTGGCTAGGTCAGCATCCACTAGGTCAACAACCCTAGGCTTGAGGATGGACTTCCCTTCACTAGCCAATTTGGAAGGGGTAGCCTCAGAGGGCTGAGATGAACCAGATGAGTTAGAGGATGATTCCTCAGAGGCTTCAGGAGAGGTGGACAATATCTTCCTCCTAGGGTTTGCAGATGTCCTCTGGGAAGGACCTCGACTCAAAGAGGGTGTCCTACCTTTTTTGGAAGGTGTAGGAGATGGAGAGGAAACACCTGGCTGCTCTACAGGGTCATGCCTATGCGTGCTTCGTCTCTCAGTTGGTCGTTCAGCAACTGCAATGGGCCTGGCATTTTCCCTAGAACGAGCACCACGACGAGGCACTTGCTTGGGAGGCATCTTGCAGAAGAAGATGAGAAACAGGGGATGATGGAGAAGATGAGAGGAAGATGGAGACAGAGATGGTAGGAAGAGGGAAGGAAGAAGAAAATCTCTGCCTTTTGCAAAGGCAAATGGCGGCTATGGGTCGACTTGGGGAAGAAAAGAGCCTTTGGGGTAAGATAACATGCGGGAACACCAAGCCCCAAACCGGCACCCAACAAAAGAACCGCCTGGAACTGTCTTTGTGTCGACACATGATATGGGTGTGTCGACCTGGGCTATGACTGTGTTGACACAAGAGTGAGAGTGTGTCGACTTGTCCTGAAGAAGTTTTGAAGATAAGAGCTTGAGGAAATTTGTAAATTATGGGAAATCTTTAAAATGATGAAATATGGATGGAATCAACTGGACAAGGATTTTTAAGAGGCCAAAGAATTCATTTGTCATATTTTTACAAAAATCCAACAATACTTCAAGTTTTACACAACAACCTATAGGATATATTCATTAAGTGACTTGAGCCATTAAAATGATAGTTTGAGTGATATAGGACATCCAACAGCTAATGACAAACTACCATATTCTCCAAATCCAAAGAAATAAAAATGTCTTTTAGATTGAAATCAATTATGATGAAGTTAAACAACTTTAAGCAAACTGATGGAAGACAAAAATGTTTATTTAAGCAATTCTCCTTGGACACACACACACACACACATATATATATATATATATATATATATATATTTTTAATCAAACTATCAAATGTAGTAAATCTTGTTCACTCAAGAACTAATGCTTTTTACACACCATAGTCCCTGGTTACTGAAGATTTGCTCATTATCCAGTTTTAAGGGGCAAATGACAACCTTTTGACATGAAAATATAAGTTTATCAGACGCCAATATTTCCAGTTACTCAGTCATCATCAAAATGTATAGAACATCTTTTTTTTTATTTTGATTTGTTGAACCCCTTTGAACAGAGATAGCAATAAATACCTCATGACGTACATGGCACTTCATTCATTGCGAAGGTTTGTAGTTTCTCAGCATTTGTGCCATTGCTCTGTTGAGTAAGAAATGTAAGGAGAATTTTATAAAATTGAGATCATTTATATCTCACATCAGTTGCAAAAGAGGTGTTTAAATTCAAAGCACAGATTATCCTTCAGTCTTTGAAAGAAATTTAAATTTTTGTAGTGTTGAAGAGTATAGTTGAGAGTTGACTGTAAAAATGTAGTAGATCAATCAAAAAGTCAATTTGAGGTTCTAGACAAACTTAATAAGCACATCATGAGTGGAAGTTGATATAACTCAAGAGGAATCTTGAATTTTGAAAAAGAATGAGTAGTGAATTCATTAGCTCCCCCTGAAATGATGATTCGAAAAAATTTTCATCAGGATAAAGATATGCAAGAATTGGGAAAACTGAAATGTTTCTTTTGAAGAACAAAAACTCCCCCTCAACAATTGCATATTTAATTCTTGATACTTGGCGGAGACACATACTCTAGCATAGTGAAAGTGTCCAGACAAGCAGAACTTGTCCTTCTTCAAATGACCATTTGATATACCAAGAATTTCAACACAATGTGAGTTGAAGAATTTATTGACAAAAAGAAATGGAAGTTGATTTGTGAGAGATTGAAGAACATGAATCAAGGAAGCAAAGAAGAATGATGGAACAGTGACTCCCCCTCTGAACATGCCTAAACACTCAACCCTATGAGAGATATCAAGAAGATGGACATTTGCATACATCAAGCTCTCTCCTCAAAGGATCAAAATCTGCTGTCAGGAAGAGGTTTAGTGAAGATGTTAGCAATTTGTTTTTCAGTTTCAATAAAGAGGAGTTCAAAAGATTTCTTTACTACCTCATCTCTCAAGAAATGATGCCTAATTTCAATGTGTTTTGTTCTACAATGCTGAATTGGGTTTTTAGACAGATTTATGGCACTTGTGTTATCATAAAGAATGGGAATACAACCTAACTCTTGGTTATAATCAAGAAGATGATGTTTCACCCAAAGAATTTGGGTGCCACATCGACCAGCTGCAACATACTCAGCCTCTGTAGTTGATAGAGCAACTGAGTGTTGCTTTTTGGAAGCCCAAGAGATTAGGCATCCACCTAAGTACAAACACAAGCCACTTGTGCTTTTTCTATCAAGTTTACACCCAATATATCAGCATCACAATAGGCAATCAAATCTAATTTACAACCAGTAGGATACCAAATACAAAGATCACATGTTCCAACAAGATATTTAAAGATTCTTTTAACAGCTAACATGTGACTTTCTTTAGGATTTGCTTGAAATCTAGCACACAAGCATACACTGAATTGTATATCAGGTCTAGAAGTGGTGAGATAGAGTAGAGAACCAATCATACCTCTGTATGTCTTTGGATCTACTGACATACCAAGTGAATCTTCTTCTAGTTTCACATTAATTACAATGGGTGTGCTTGAGTGCTTGAGGTTCTAGAAGTCAAACCTTTTCAGAAGTTCCTTGACATACTTGGTTTGGCTTATGAAGAGTCCCTCACTAGTTTGGTTAACCTGCATTCCCAAGAAAAATTGTAAGTCTCCCATCAAGCTCATTTCAAATTCAGTTTTCATTTGATTTGTAAATTCAGTGCACAGACTTTTATTTGTGGATTCAAAAATTATGTCATCAACATAAATTTGGACTGCAATTATTTGGTTATTTACAGTTTTTGTGAACAAAGTTTGATCAACATTACCTCTAGAGTATCCTTTTTCAAGTAGAAAAGAGCTCAAACGATCATACCAAGTTCTTGGAGCTTGCTTAAGACCACAAAGAGCCTTATGAAGCTTAAAAACATATTCATGATTTTTTTCATTTTCAAAGCCTGGAGGTTGTTCAACAAAAACATTTTCTTTTATGTATCCATTCAAAAATACACTTTTGACATCCATTTGGTAAACTTTAAACTTCAATGAGGATGTAAAAGCAAGAAATATTCTTATAGCTTCTTGTCTAGCTATAGAGGCATATGACTCTTCAAAATCAATTCCAAATTCTTGACTCTACCCTTGGAAACTAGTCTAGCTTTATTCCTTATTACTTGACCATTTTCATTCAATTTATTTCTAAATACCCATCTAGTGCCAATGACTGATTGGTCACTAGGTCTAGGTACTAATTCCCACACTTGATTTCTTTCAAATTGATGAAGTTCATCATGCATTGCATTTATCCAGTCTGAACTCATTAGAGCTTCATCAATTGATTTGGGTTCAATTTGGGAAATTAGTGCTAGTGGGTCTTCATAAATGGCATTAAGAATGATGATCTTGTTCTAACCCTATCATGCACATTGCCAACAACATTTCTATTGGGTGATCTCTCAAAAATCTGTGTTCAGGAATTACCTGTTGAGGTGCATTTAAATTTGGAACAACATTACCTAATCCACTTGGAGTAGGTGAGTGATTGTTCAAATTTTCACCAAGGTCTTCATTCTCCTCAACAGTTGGTGAAGAATCAACAATGAAGTCATCCTCTTCATTATCTGGACAGTCCCTGCAAGATCTAGAATAGTGAGTTGAAAAGGAATTTTCATCAAAAACTACATGTGGAGATTCTTCAACAGTTTTATTTTTTAGAGAGTAGACTCTAAAAGCTCTTGAAATTTCAGAGTATCCAAGAAAAATGGCTTCATGACTTTTAGCATCGAATTTATCAAGGTTTCCTTTATTGTTGTTATGCACAAAATATTTACATCCAAAGACTTTGAAATAAGACAAGGTTGGCTTTTTGTTTTTCAACAATTCATAAGGGGTTTTTCTGATTTTTTGTCTGACCAATGCTCTATTGAGAATATGATTTGCTGTATTTACAGCTTCAGCCCAGAAGGATGTGGGCAATTTGCTTTCCAAGAGCATGGATCTTGCCATTTCCACAAGTGTTCTATTCTTTCTTTCCATAACCCACTTTTGTTCTGGAGTTCTTGGTGAAGAAAACTTGTGAAATATGTGAAGTTCAGCACATAAATTAGAAAAAGATTTTTTTCAAATTCACCCCCATGATCAGTCAAAATATTTTTGATTTTATCAGGAAAACTAGTTAAGGCAGTGGTACAGAAATTCCTGAATTCAAGGCAAGCATCACTTTTGTGGGATAAAAAGATAACCCATGTAATCTAGTAAAATCATCAATAATGACAAAACCATATATTTTGCCACTAAGACTTAGAATTCTTGTTGGGCCAACGAGGTCCACATGAAGCAATTCTAGTAGTTTAGATGTGAGTACATCATTGAAGGTTTTAAAAGATTTTCTGGTTTGTTTTCCTTGGGCACAAATCCCACAAAGTTGATTCTCTACATTTGAAAAAGATTCAGGAAGACCTTTGACCAAGTTTAGCATTAAAAGTTTATTTATTGTTCTGAAACTTGCATGACCAAGTCTTTTGTGCCAAGTCCATGCAATTTCATTTTTATTTGCAACAAGACAAATTTTTCAGAAAAGTTTTTATCAAGGTTGATCATGTAAACATTGTTTTCTCTTTTTCCAAAGAATTTTATTTGTCAGTTGAGGAGTCAATTATTCTGCAAAAATCCGATTCAAAACAACTTTGTGACCTTTGTCACATAGTTGGCTAATGCTCAGCAAATTGTAATTCAGACCATCAACTAATAAAACATTTTCACTTGAGTTTGAGGAAGTTTGACCAACCTTTCCAGATCCAATGATTTTCCTTTATTTTTACCTCCAAATGTCACAGAACCTCCCTCCTTTTCGATCAGGAATGAAATTTTACTTTATCTCCTGTCATGTGTCGTGAACACCCACTATCAAGAAACCACACATTTGAGTTGGGTGCACGACCTTCCTACAAAACAATCAGTGAAGAGAAGATTTTGGTATCCAAACATTGTTGGGACCATCAGATTGTTTGAACATTGACAGCAAATCTTTTCTAATCCAAATCTGATTTGTTTTTTGCTTTTTTTTGTTTCAGTGGTGTTTTTTTGCCTTTTTCAATTTATCCTTTCCTTTTGGAATAAAAAACACTAGTGTTCGTTTTCTCATTAGGATGGGAGTTATGCATTTGGACATGATTGTTCATTTGTGGAGGTCCAAACCAAGGATTTTGTTGGTACGTAAAAAAGCTTGGATAAAAGAATTGAGAGTGGTACCAAAAAGGATTGTGATACCATTGGTTCCAAGAATTAATCCAATCAGCTTGATGTGTTGTCTTGGAAGTCCAAGGTTTATCATGAATGTTTTCTTTTGTGTTTTTCTTATTTTTCAAGTTTTTATTTGATTTTTGGTTGACTGGTTGGTGGTTTTTGAGGTTGAGCAGGTCGACCTGTCTTTGACTGGTGTCGACGTAACAGTCACAGATTTCATCTTTTTGTTGACTGGTGTCGACCTGTCAGGTGAGTGTGTCGACCTGTTTGGTTTCTTTTTGTTCTGGTTTTTCAAAGTTTTTGTTGTGTTTCTTGACACTTTCTTGTTTTGTTGTTTTCAGGGCTAGGACTTTTGACAAAATTTATTAAGGGTGCTTTTTCCCTCATTTCACCAGATTTGTCTTTCTTGGATTTTTGTTTTGTAAATCCTAGACCATGTGATATAGATTTCATTCTTGCACCTAACAAGGCATCCAAATTGTCTTTTCCTTTGGTGAAGGTTTCAATGACTTGTTCTTTTTCTTTCAGTGGATTTCTAATGTTTTGATTTCATCAACACTTTGTTGTTTTTCTTTTTGTTGCAACTCCAGTTTTTTAGACAGTTTTTTAAAGTCATTGTTGGCTTTTTGAGATGCAAACTTGAGCTCATCAATTTGATTTAGAAGACTTTCCTTTTCTTCATTGAGCTCACCTACTTCATTTTCCAATTCAGAAATTCTTTTTTGTGGATTGGTTATGCAAGATGTTTTCTATTTTCTTCTTTAGATGCTTGTTTTCTTTTCTTGTTTCAGAATGTTCTCAACTAGTTCAGCATAAGCATCTTGCCAATCATCAATTGTATAATCTTCAAAGGATGTACCTACCTTTCCATCATAACTGTTTGCCATAAAGCAAATTTCCTCACTTTCAGAGCTTGAGGACTTCTCTTCTTCATTCTCACTTGGATCTTCATCTGACCAAGTGGCAACCATTGCTTTAGGCTTCTTGAATTTGTTGATTTCTTGTATTTTTCCTTCTTGTTCTCAGGACATTCTCCTTTCATGTGTCCTAGTTTTTGCACCTGTAACAAATAACAACTTCATTAGTTTTTTGATTTCTATTTGAATTGGCATTTGAAAAGGAAGAATTTCTTTTCCCAGATGAGAATTTCTTTTTCCCAGTGAATTTTCCTTTTCTAGATTTAAGAAATTTTCTGAATTGTCTAGTCATGAGGGCAAGCTCATCCTCATTGGACTCAGACTCATCAGAACTTGTTTTCTCTTGATTTTTATCCTTGTTACTTGATGAAGCTTTAGTGCCACTGGTTTGGTCTTGATTATGTGCTCTTCATTTCTTTTCAAGTTTATTTCATAAGTCATTAAGGATCCTATGAGTTCATCCAAAGAGATTTTGGATAAATCTTTAGAATCTTCAATAACTGTGGCCTTGGTGTGCCAAATAGATGAGAGAGAGCGCAAGATTTTTCTTACCAAATCAGCATCAGTGTAGTCCTTACCTAGAGCCTTCAATCCATTTACAATAATCATGAACCTAGCAAACATTTCAGAAATTGATTCATCAGATTTCATCATGAATAATTCATATTCAGAAACAAGAATATTTGCTTTGGTTTCTTTAACTTGGGATGTTCCCTCATAAAGTAACTCAAGCTTATCCCACATCTCCTTAGCAGATTTGCACATGGAGATTCTTGAGTACTCTTTTGGGTGGACTGCACATTGAACCATGTTCATGGCATTGTAGTTTAGGGTGGCCCTCCTAATTTGTTCCCTTGTCCAGGTTTCCTCTTCTCCCTGGTTCTCATAAGGACCTACCTCAACTACCCTCCAAATCTCATTGTTCTGGGCTCTAAGGAAGACGTGCATGCGATTCTTCCAATATGAATAGTCAGTCTCATTGAATAAGGGTGGCCTATTGATGGAATGGACTTCAGCAATAAAACCTCGAGAATCCATTGATCAAACTAAAGTATAGTGAAAGAAACACTTAACAAACAAGCAAGTGAAACACACAGAACAAACAGAAACACTCAGATCAATATGAACCCACTCTGATACCAATTGTAGGATCGAAAATAGGATGGACCAGATCTAGATGGGGGGGGGGGGGGTTGAATAGATCTAGTCCAAATACTGTGGAAGCTTAGCCATTTTAAAAGATGCTTTAAATCAGAGACAAATTAGAAATGCAATTCACAGATCTGATGTGTGATTGTGTGATTTGAGTAATTAGAGTGTGTGATCAAGTCAATCAGTAGTGTAAGCAAAAATCCTATGCATACATCTAGCACAAAGTGAAATCAAATCACAATCAAAGCACTGCACAGAAGATTTTTAGGTGGTTCGGAAATCACACCAGTGATTCCTACATCCACCCCTCACACAGTGAGGCTCCACTACTCAACTTGAGTACACCACACACTGGAGCTTGACAACTCCAACACACTGAGTTCAACAACTCACACATAACCTCTAGAGCACAACCACTCTAGAAACCTGAGCACACATGCTCAACCACACACTGAGTGTACCACTCAACACAACTGAGCACAAAGGCTCACAAACAATCGGCTAGATAAAAAATAACAAGATCCAGATCCTCTAGCAATGATCTGATCTATAAAGAGTTCATTCAAAGAGACTGGTGCAACAATTCTATGCACAATCTCAAGAATGACTCAGAAGAACAAATGGAGAATTGAGGAATAGTATGTAATTCTTGTTCTTTAGAAGAACTCCCTTGTAGAAGGCTGACTTGAGAAGGTCCTTGATTGCTTGAAGTCCATGGGCGATGCTCTGCAACTGGTGCCTCTGGATCTTCCTTGAACTCTTCTCAATTGGCTGCTTCTACTTGATCTGCTCCCTTGGAAGTGATCTCACATCATCTTCATGGATCAATCTTCACTTCTTGTGCTTGCAAGGATAGGAATTGGCTTACAGCAGCACAGGGAGAGCAAGAACAGGGAGAGACCTCTTCTCGCCGCCAAAAAGACTTTTCTGGAAGGCTTTGAGGTGTTGTGTTCTTGGATGGCCAATAAGAGGGGTAATTATAGCCCTAACATGGCCAAAAGTACCCTTGGGGTGCGTGGGCACATGATCCAAGGCCGATCAAAGTGATCCCTAGAATGCCACGTGTCTAGGTGAGACTTAAGATGAAAAAGTTACCGGAGTGTGTCGACACAGTCACTGGGTGTGTCGACACACTATCCCAATTCCACAAAAAGGTCTTCTGGGAGATGGCTCTAGTGTCGACACACTCACTGACTGTGTCGACACACTGTCCCAGTCTGGCAAAAGGGTCTTCTAGAGACTGGGTGTAGTGTTGACACTGCCTGGGACTGTGTCGACACAGTGAACCCTGTCTTCATGAATTTGCCCAATGTCGACACTATCAGTGGGTGTGTCGACACTACCATGACAAGAATATATGTCCCTAAAAACTAAACACATAAATCATTAGAACAAGGTATTGTCATGAATGTATTTGATATAATGTGTTTGGAAACATGCCTTTTGAGCATTGTCATTACATATGTGATGTAATTAACATGTTCCATTCATTAAGCATTAAAATCACACCATGTCATCATCAAAATCATGAGGAGAAATATATTAAATTCACACTCAACCCAACAATACCGATGATGAACTATACACTCAAGAGGACGGGAACGATCAGGAGTGATGTTGTGAGTACACTAGCATCCTAGCATTATAGTCGAGTCGTAGTTTAGTCTTTTGCTTATTTCAATGTAATTGGGCATTATAGATTGGCTGTGATATTAATGGTTGTAACTAGATATTTGAAAGATTATTAATGAATGAATTTTCTTTAGTATTTATCCTTGTCCAATGGTTAGATGTCTAGTACTCGCTCTATACCCATTTACTTGCAACTGCCTCGCGTTCCGATATTCCGCGTCGGGGTGTGACACGAACGGTCAATACGGTACATTACTATCACCTAAAAGAAATTTCGTTCCTTAAAATTTAGAAAGAAAACTCGACACAAAATTTTCAATTAAACAAGCATGGTACTATCACCTAAAAGAAATAATGGCTTACTCAAACAAGTATGGATATGCTTTCTTCATTCCTCTGCTAGTTCCCATGTAACCTCTCCACCTTGTCGGTTTTCCCATCTGATCTTTACTAGCTCAATCTCTTTATTTATCAACTTCTTGGTCCTGCGTCTTGTAATCTATACTGGATACTCTAGCATAGACATGTCTAGCTTCGGATCATCTTGTTGATAGTTGACTATCTGGGAGGGATCTTGAATATACCTTCTGAGCATAGAAACATGAAATACATCATGTGTGTCTCTGAAGTCGGCTGGTAAATCTACTTTGTAAGCTGTTTCACCAATTCTTTCCACAACCTGGAATGGACCAACATATCTCATACTTAATTTACCTTTCTTGCTAAACCTTAGCACATGTTTAGTAGGAGAAACTCTCAAAAATACATAATCACTAACATCAAACTGCAATGGCCTGCATCGGCTATCTGCATAAATTTTTTGACGACTCTGTGCTGCTTGAAGCTTTTCCTTAATAAACTTGACCATTTCTGAGCATTGTTGACTCAATTCTGATCCCATGACTTGCCTTTCACCTACCTTATGCCAATTCAATGGTGTCCTGTATGGTCTTCCATATAAAGCTTCATAAGGTGCCATTCTGATGCTTGCATGATAACTATTATTGTATGCAAATTCTACCATACCCAAGTGGTGCTCCCATGTACCTCCCCATGCTAAACAACAAGCTCTCAACATATCTTCTAGAGTCTGAATTGTCCTTTTTGTCTGCTCATCTGTCTGTGGATGATAAGCTGAGTTGTACCTTAATTCTGTGCCAATTACTCTCTGTAGACTCCTTCAGAAACCTGAAGTAAACCTGGGATCTCTATCTGAGACAATTGTCACTGGAATTGCATGCAATGGTAGTATTCTATCAACATATAATCTATTTAATCTATCCAAAGTCCATGGCATACTCTCTGCTAATAACTTGCATACATTGGTCAATCTATCCACAAAGACCCAAATACCATTATGACTTGTTGCTGTTCTGGGAAACCAACTACAAAATCCATGGCTATATCATCCATTTCCACTGTGGAATGGGCAATGGCTGTAACAATCCTCCCAGCCTCTGGTGTTCTGCTTTAACCTACTGACATATCAAACATCTGGATATAAATTCTGCAATTTTCCTCTTCATATTTAGCCACCAAAAATGCTTCTTTAGATCTTGATACATCTTGGTGCTGCCTAGATGAATAGTGTACCTCAACCTATGAGCCTCCTCTAGTACTTTCTGTTTTACTTCCGCATCTGTTAGAACATATAATCGACCTTTTAGTCTAACCATGCTGTCATCATCTAGTGTGACCTCTTCCATTCTGAAAATGTCCACCAGATTCTCATCAGTTCCCTGTGCTTCCACTATCTGTCAGTATATAGAAGGCTCCACTGCACTAGTTGCTAATACTGCTTTTGCTGATTACTTGGCACAAATAATGAATTTTTTGCCACATTTTCATATAGTTTACATTCTCTGATCATTATGTAACTCATAACTACTTTTATGCTCAGTGCTTCTGCTACCACATTAGCTTTACCTGGATGATATGCCAGACTGAAGTCATAATCTTTCAAATATTCCATCCATCTACGATGCCTTAATTTTAAGTCTTTTTGCGAGAAAATGTACTTTAAGCTCTTATAATATGTGAAAATTTCAAATCTCTCTCCATACAGGTAATGCCTCCACAACTTTAATGCAAAACCACTACTGCCAACTCTAAATCATGAGTAGGATATTTCACTTCATGCCTCTTCAGTTGCCTTGATGCATATGCCTCTTCAGTTGCCTTGATGCATATGCCACTACTTTACCATGTTGCATTAACATGTTGGATTGAGTGTGTTTTGGAATTTCCTAAAGTTGTATTTAATGATGACCAATGAACATCACTCATAGCTTGATTTTGATGATGACATATTAAACATGTTATACATTTTATACATATCATAACAATGCTTAAACAACATGTTTTTGACGTTTAATATCTCACATTTAATGACAATATCTTGTATTAATGGTTTACACTTTATATTTTCAGGTTCACACACTTTTGTCATAGTGGTGTTGACACAGTCCACCTATGTGTTGACACTAGATGACTGTCCTAGAAGCATGTTCTGAAAGAAGAAACCTATGGTGTCGACACAGTGCCCTATGGTGTCAACACTAGATTATTGTCCCAGAAGCCCAGTTTAAAGACAATGCCTGTGGTGTCGACACAGTGCCCTGTGGTGTTGACACACTTCGACTGAAACTCAAAAATGTAAATTTTTCTGTACACGTGTCTGCTTGGGAATCAAGGGATTTGCCTACATTTCTATGCCCACGCACCCCAAGGCACCACATGGACACATGGGGCTAGAAATACCCATGTTTCTTGTACTCCAAAGGAGAGAGAGACCAAACATCTCCAGAAAAGGGTGTGGCGGCTGCAGAAAGGGAAAAAGGGAGCCTACGTCCAAAAAGGGAGTAGAGCAGTGCTGTTTGGAAGGAGAACGTGAAGAAAAAGAGAAGAGAAGAGGAGAGAGGATAAAGTATCTTTATCCAGAAAGGGAGCAGAGCAGCGCCATCAGATTGAGGAGCAAAAAAGCAACCAAGGAAGAAGAAGAAATGGCAATCCGGATGCCACTGAAGCAGAGCATTGTGGATTGAAGAAGATCTCCAACGAATTCCTTCAGGCGTCTTCAATCCAAGCTTCTGCAAGTCTTCTTCATCAAGGAACATCTAAGTCACATCTATTTCATTTATTTTCTTGGAGTGTTCATTCAGTTTTTATTGTGTGATCTGTGTATATGTTCTACACAGATCACTTAATTCTGTTTGTTCTATTTTTATCATTGTATTGAGATAGATCAGGCTAGAGGATCTATTCTCTTACTGAGCTTGTTCTTGTAGAACTTGGATCCTTCGTGGTCCAAAGGTTTGGAGTCGTAGTGCTCTAGTTTGGAGCCATTGTGCTCATATGCTTGTGAGTCGTCGTACTCACAAGTGGTTTATGGAGTAGGTTGTCGTGCCTTTCTCCTGAGTTTTTTTTAAGTCATCGTACTCAAAGGGTTTGGATTCGTCATACTCCGGTTGTGTCTTGAGTTGTCGTGCTCAAGGGTGTTTTGGATTCGTCGTGCTCCAGTGTGTGTTGTACTCAAGGTTTTGAGTAGTGTGGCCTCACTGTGTGAGGGGTGGACGTAGGAGTCACTGGAAGTGATTTTCAAACCACCTAAAGATCCTCTGTGCAGTGGTTTGAATTGTGGTTTGAATTTGTATTGCGCCAGATGCATGCATAGGGATTTCGCTCACAGTACTAATTGATTTGCTCACACACACTAATCACACATATTGCATCTATTCAGTGGGGTTTTATTTGAATAGATATCTTAATTCGAAGTAATTTTTAAATTGCTTTAGTTTCCGCTGCAAATCTATTCAACCCCCCCTTCTAGCTTTGCCATTATCTATCTATTCGATCCTACAATTGGTATCAGAGCGGGTTAACCACTTTAATTGTTAGATCTAGTTTCTTGTTACATTGATTCACTGTGATTAGACCTAATAGTCTTTTGAGTTTTGGTATAATGGCAAATTACTTTAATCTGTATGAATTTCCTGTTATTATTTCAGAGAAATCCCCAAGCTCATTTTCATCGGATCTTTCAGAGGATTCATAAAGAAAAGGAGCAAAAGAAATTCACAAGTACTTAATGGCAAAGAAGAGTTTCCATGAATTCAGAAAATCAACAATTCAAAAGACTTTGGCTCTAACAGCACATTCCATGAGCTCAGAGCATTCTTCATCCTCTTCAGAACACAAGAGTTCAAATGGGTCTACAAGGTCAGGTAAATCAATTCTAGATCCATTTATGTATTCTAATTCTGATTCTGATGCAGATGAAGGCATGTCGTATAATGAATTGATTGAATTCTATGAGAAGATACAAAATCTTAATGCAAAGCTGAACACTAAAAATAATGATTTGAAAAGGACTCTAAAACATTACCACAAAGAAAGTGAAAAATTGAAAAGTACACTTGATTTGCTCCAGAACAATGATAAAGATCCTTCACAAGAAAATGAGAATTTGAAAATTGATGTTAAGAAACTGAATTCTAAAAAAGAAAGTTTGAATGATAAAATCAAAATTTGTGAAAACAAGTTGAAAGAAAATCATGATCAGTTGGAATATGAAAATCTTGATTTGAAAGATGAAAATGAAAATTGATTGATCTCAATGAAAACTTCAAATTTGATAATGATCAATTAAACAAACAGATTTCTAACATGGCTCATGATCATCCAATAAATGAAGGATGCAAACAACTTGTTGAAGAAAATAGTCACCCAAAAAGGAAGATTTAATGCTTGTTACATGATAAACCATTAGATAATGAATGTAGCAATTTCAGTAATAAAATTGCTGATATGGAAAAATAAATTGCTCAATATGAAAATGAAAAGAACAAGATGAAAAATGGTATGGATGTCATGCTAAATAAACTTCAAATTTCAAAAAAAGAAGTTTTTGCATTAAAATTTGAAAAACAGAAACTTCAACATGAATTGAAGAATACTAAATTCACAAGTCTTACTACTGTGAGAGATGAGAAAAATGAAAATAAAACAAAATTAACATTTGTTAAAGCTGCTGCGAATAAGAACTCTGCTAATTCTAATAAAAAACTAGTCAATGTTCTTGTTCAGAAAGACAGAGAAAAAGAAAATGCTACTGTCAAGAAGATTCATCTACTTCTTCCATTAGTCCAAAAAGCTCCAAGGCAAGTTCTAAATTCACATCATGCCAAGAGCCGCCAAAACGTACCTCCTTCTCCTCATGGTAAGCCTCCTCATATGGAAAGGAGATTCCAGCAAATGCATATATGCTAAGGTAAGTACCAGGTAAGAAATGATCTCATTTTCTTTAATTGTAATAAGCCCGGTCATTTAGCCAATTTTGCTAGAATAGAAATCAAAATTTCAATAAACATGCCAAATCAGTCCAACACTTTCATTATCATAAAATTGGTCATATTTCTAGGGACTGTTGGTACAGAAATGATTTTGTGGTGCACGCTCAGAAATTTCAGTCTAATGCATATGCTCATACACACAGGAATAAATATCATGTTCATACTGAAAATGTTCAGAAATTCCATGTGTATTGGCATAGAAATGCTGCACAAACTCATTCTGTTTCTGCTTATATTAAAAATCTAAAAATTAAAAACTTTATGAAAACATAGATGCATTGAGCAAGGCAAAATGAAAATCTGGAACTAATTCTGCTCATAGTTCCATCAATGAAAGAAATGCATCTATACCAAAAATAAAATCATTTTGGATTCAGAAATCTTTATTGCACTCTAACATTGATTTCATTGCAGGACTCAAGCAAGTGTGGGAACCAAAACCAGCTTGATCAGCAAGCTGAGAAGTCTTGCAGCCATACATTGTAAATGGATTTAAGATATTGGCTGTCTAAGGCAAGAAACGATTGGAGAACACAGGTAAAATCTTTGAAAAATAAATGAATACTTTTTAGGTAAAATTTCTTTATCATTTCAAATGTAAATTGTCTGAATTGAAATGAATGTTTAATTTTTATCTGAACAATGAGAAATGTGGTTCAATGCTGCTTCCAACAAGAAATTTATGTCATAACAATTGAAATCATGTTTGTTTGTTTGTACCCATGACTCCTTGTGCATATCTTCTTTTTGACTTCTTGATATATCAAATGATGACATGTGGAAAAATAAGTTATGCTTGTTTAGAAACATTCATTATGCATGAGTAAAATACTCCGTCAGGTACCAAAAGTCATGTTATGCTTAAATCTAATTGTGTGCATAATCATGTGTGAATTGCTTGCTAGCTTTTTAATTCCATGCACATATTAAGAGGGAGTAAATTTGAAGAAGTGCCAAAATGTTCTTGAAAATGCAATGAATTTCATGCTAAAACTAATGAATAATTGATCTTTTTGCAGTGACTATGTGGTATATCAAATGGTGAAATGTGAAAGGACAAGTTAGGCTTGTCTGAAAACTATCATCATGCATGAGAAAAATTCTTCGCCAAGTATCAATAGTCTTTTTCTGCATAAAGGTCATCAAGAAAAGGAAAATCTAAAAAAAAATAATTAAGTCTTTGAAACAATTTTGTGTTTTGAGAAACTTTTCTCCTTCAATAAATTATCTGTTGATATATGCTTCATCATGTTCATACTCTTTCTGTGCAAACTGCTTTGAATGAACATATCTGAATTGCTTAAATGATCATTCATATCATGAATATCTTATGGGGGAGTGAGTCAAAAGAATCTTTGAGTGAAATGCTGGAGAAATATTCTTTCATATCTGATTTATCAACAATTCCCATTCAGTTTGTTGACAACTGTTCTTGCAAATAAATTCCTCACTCTCACATTGCATTCGCATTCTTGGTATATTAAATAGTGACTTGAAGAAAGGCATGTCAAGCTTGTCTAGAGACTTTCACTATGCGTGAGTATAAGTCTCCGCCAAGTATCAAGAGCCTTTTATGCAATTGTTGAGGGGGAGCCTTGTTTTTCTAAATCATTCTTGATGATTCTACTTCATTTCACTAAATGTTCCTTCTTTAATAATCTCATGTTCTTGAGAGAGGGAGCTATATGAAAGGGGAATCTATCAGTATCATAATTTTTGCTCACTGTCAACTCTTTACTCAATTCTCTTGACAATTGTTGCCCATTTCGAGCCCCAATTATCAAAATTTTTGAGTCATTATGCTATTTTCTTGTGAGAGAATAAATATACTCAAATTAAAATCATTGTGCATTTAGTTTAATTTCAAATATTCATTTTCAATTCAAGGTTGTAAAATATTATTACTGAATGTCCGTAAAATAACTTGCAAAACACTTGTAGGCACATGAGTAGCTTTATTATTTAACATGTGCATGTTTAAGCTTCATTTTTACCACATGTTAAAAATATTTTTTCTAAATTCGTAGTCATGACTTTTCTGGTCAAAGCAAACATATTCCTACAAAATATCAAAAGAAAATGATGAACAATCTGGAAAGTTACAAACAGAGCTATTCAAATTCTTGAACCACTGAGTAACCTGCCCATTTCACCTAAAAAGTGATTTGTTTCGCGTCAAAATGTGGAAATCAAAATTTTCAACTCTGTATAAGATAATGAAAGTTAAACCACTGAGTAATCAGGAGGTCTTGCATCTGATGAATGTGATCTCTTGCACTGAAAAGTGAGATTTAACTAATTTATTCTTGTATTCTTTCCTAGTTAAAAATGAAAGAAAACCAAATTGACAGGATGTAAAAGCTTAAGACCTTAATAAAGTTCATGCATACTGAGTTTAGAACTATTATTCTATATTGTGTTAAATTAAAGCTCCTAACATCCTTGTTAAATACTTCTGCTCACTCATATAGGTCACTTTACTTCACATTTGCATCATTATTTTAACAACATTCAGATCATTATATCTTGTAATACCTTGTGTTGAGTGTGTCTTTGTGGTTAAACTTTGTTACACAATAACCAAAACACAATAATTTCTCTCATTTGACAATATCACTTTGCCTCATTTATTTTGATCATTTCTGACCATTCATTTCCTACATTTAATTTCTTGATCTCCTACAAACTTTGTTTCTCTCTCTTATCTGTCTTTTTGATGCTGTTAAAAATGGGGAGAGAGTTCTTTAAAGCGGAGAATGTTTCTTATGGGAGAAACTTGTTCAAAGGGTGAATATGGTCAAGGGGAGTTATTGCAGTCAAGGGAGTCAGGCTATTGGGAGATTATGCATATATTTTGTCATCATCAAAAAGGGGGAGAATGTTGGGTTGAGTGTGTTTTGGAATTTCCTAAAGTTATATTTTAATGATGACCAGTGAACATCACTCATACCTTGATTTTGATGATGACATATTGAACATGTTATATATTTTATACATATCACAACAATGCTTAAACAAACATATTTTTGATGTTTAATATCTGACATTTAATGATAATATCTTGTATTAATGGTTTACACTTTATATTTTTAGGTTCACACACTTTTGTCACAGTGGTGTCAACACAGTCCACCTGTGTGTTGACACTAGATGACTGTCCCAGAAGCATGTTCTGAAAGAAGGAACCTATGGTGTCGACACAGTGCCCTGTGGTGTCGACAGTACATCACTGTCCCAGAAGCCCAGCTTGAAGACAATGCCTGTGGTGTCGACACAGTGCCCTGTGGTGTCGACACACTTCTACTTAAACTAAAAAATGTGAATTTTTCTCGACACGTGGCTGCTTGGAATTAAGGGATTTGACCTAGATTTCTGTGCCCACGCAGCCCAAGGCACCACATGGACACATGGGGCTATAAATACCCATGTTTCTTCTACTCCAAAGGAGAGAGAGACCAGACATCTCCAGCAAAGGGTGTGGCGGCTGCAGAAAGGGAAAAAGGGAGCCTGCGTCCAGTAAGGGAGCAGAGCAGTGCTGGTTGGAAGGAGAACGTGAAGAAGAAGAGAAGAGAAGAGGAGAGAGGAGAGGATAAAGTATCTGCATCCAGAAAGGGAGCAGAGCACTGTGACGGCCCTGGATATTTAAGCCCAATAAGGCTCCATATCCAGATCTGCCTCCCACGAACGGCCAAAGTCTCGCAAGGGATATGTCACACACATGTCCAGGAAGAATATAAAGACAAACCACAACAGTATAAGACACAAGAAAGTACATGTGCTCATATCTATTCATATATTTGTACAACTGTCCCATTACATTAATACATGTCCAAATAAAAAGTACAACTACCTAAAGCATATCCCGAGGGAGCATAAGCTCACACAACACTACTACAACACAACTGCTGGTGGTAGAAGTCTGTCACAACGCCTCCTCAAGCCACACAAACTGCAAGCCCTGAAAAGCACTATAGGGGAGTGAGCCTCAACAAGTCACAGGCTCAGTAGGGGCTACCTAAAAACAACACACGAACTACGAAAAATCCTCAACCCTGAAGGGTCTCACTGGCAACACTGATAGCCAAACCATGGCATGCTCACAACATTCACAATAGATAATAGCTGAACTTAAGTATAACATAAATAACAAGTCCTCGGAGAGAGCAGGGAATTACAGGACTAGTATAACACTTCTAGTCCGCTCAACAACAACAGCGCCTAAGCCATAGCCTCACAGGCACTACAACAACAACTAGTCACCTAAGCTACAGACCATACATGCATAACATTGCCTAGGCCACAAGCTTCACAGGCGAACCACAACAACAACTAGTTGCCTAATCTATAAGCAGCACAGGCGCAGCACTGCCTAAGCTAGTAGCT
Organism: Colocasia esculenta; assembly: GCA_014218235.1. NCBI lineage: Eukaryota > Viridiplantae > Streptophyta > Magnoliopsida > Alismatales > Araceae > Colocasia > Colocasia esculenta. The sequence continues at coordinate 65,251,935 of CM024760.1, read as the reverse complement.
TCACAGGCAACCTCTAGCATAAGGGTAATTGGACTACAAACCAAGAGTTGGTCCATTATACCCCAAACCACAATACGTCAAAAGCCATACATAAGGTAGTAGGACTGGCTCTAGCTAGCTAGTCCATCACACACTTAAACCATAATTGAAACTAGACCCAAGAAGGGTAAAACAAAACAAGTGGAAGGTCACACCACACAACCTCCACCTCAACACTTGAAAAGGGTGGTACACAACGTATCACCACAACACACTACCCATACAGGGTACAGGTACCTACTACTATGAGGTACCACCATAGAAACCACAACCAAACCCGTGCTATCACAAGGCACTCAACCACGGTAAAACCATAACACAATTGTGTCAACGACGAGGCACACTACACGAGTCAAATTACAACTAGTGAGTCTCCGCTCACAAACCACAACTACAAATGTGCCAACACCAAGGCACAGCGGGTAAACCACAACTAGTGACAAAGCACGAGTCGGAAAGGAACGACCCCACCATACGGGAACGAACTACTGGCTGATCGGGCCAGTATCCAACCCGGACAACACAACACAATAACAACCGCTCAGTCTCGCAGTCACGGACGAAAGGTCCAACTGCCGCTCTACGAGAACAAGTCAATCAAGTGTGGAGACTAACTAACACCACACCTACAGACACACAGCTGCAGGCCCATGCCTGGCACCTCTAGGGTCTCTGTCCGGAGCACCCTAAAGTGAGGCACTGGAAAACAGGACAAGCTGGGGACCAGTGACGTCTACTGGTGTCCGTACCTCCAACTACGAGCGTGGTAAGTGCGACTGCACACCCACAAACATAAGCCGCTGCCCTACTGTTGTCTTTCCCTCACCCGGACGTACAACTCAAACACAGGAGTGAGGGTGTCCAGGAACACGACACAGACCTCGACGGTACCACACTGTACCAGGACAAACCCCAGGCACAACAAACACACGTGCCTGGCTCACAAAAAACCTGGGGTACCCGACTAGAGAGGCATTCCGGAATAGGCACCGGACCACCACACTCGGCTAGAACAAATCACAATACTTACATGTTCCATCTTTATCACAAACCACGGTACATATGTGAGGAATAGCTTGTTCTGGTCACACGTGACTCACAAGCTAACCTACACCATAACACATAAAACCATATTAATAATAACACCACGACCTGTCATCGGTCACCTTGTGACAGTGGAGGTCACAGTAAACACTGACCACGATAATCACATAATAAACATACTTACACTTTACTAATCATTCATCCAGAATAATCTACAAAAGATCCTAGAGGATCGAGGCTAGGTTCAGAGGTGAACCTCATCGCCACAATACCACGAACTAACTACAATAATTAATATCTAATATACACGATAACGTACGATGTGCCATGCACATACAAACCACATGCACGGCATCCAAACCACGTAGACACCACATGTGTAATACACCAACCAGGTGCATCACACGCCATTCACGTAACAACACGTCCAACACATGAACAACACGCTCCAAGAGCGCTACGGGTGCTAATGCACCACACAAACTACATAAACACCAAACCGATGTTACGGATTACATCCGTAACACATAAACCATATAAAACATGCCCACCTCGTGAGCAATACGCTTCGAGAGCATAACAAGTGCACTGGCTCCACCTGTCATTGCCATGCATAACAAATATGAATAACCAAACACCAAAAGCATGCAGAGCAGAACCCTCGGCTGTGATCGCGACAGATGCCATGACCGCCTTCTGATCGCGATGCTACGATATGTCGCGACAAGAAATCCTATCGTGATGGGTCGGCCTATTGCTACCTGGTCGCGACAGCAGGGTCTGTCGCCTTATCAGGCCAAAACCCTAATCCGGGAGAAACTCCACGGATCACCTTTCCAAACTTTTGAAAACACGATTAATTCTCAATTTACATGCTTTAATGGATACCCTAGCATGGTATCTACTGTTCTTTAAGCTTTAAATGAATCAAATCAACACGATGAGCAATCCACACAATCAAACGAGGTAGAAACACCCTACCTTCGCGAAGAACGCGAAGACCGAAGATCCCTTGGCGTTTCCCCGCTCCATGCGACGTCCTCGTGGCGAGAACATGCCTCACGCACTTCCAGAACCTCGAATCGCCAAGAACCTCGCAGCAGCTCCCCCCCTGGTCGAGCAGAGACTGTGGAAGCTCTGTTCGACTGAGGTTCTTAAAAACAGCATAACGTTTAAGAACGCGATGCAATCCTATGTCGCGATCTGAACGTGACGTGGGAGGTCGTCTCCTTCCTACTCCTGACGTTAGCAGACCACCCAGCGCATGACACTTGGCGCGCATGCGGACGTCGACGCTCAATGGCGGCAACAGAATGTGGCCACCAGCGATGTCGCATTCATAACGCGATGCATACCGCTGTCATGTTCACAGGCAGAAAACCTGTGAGTGCTTTGGGCCCAATGGCCGCCCCACCAAGCCTCACAATGCATGCAAACACCTGAAACACGTACTAATGGGCCACACACTTGTCACCAAACCACTAAACACGGATCCACGATGATCTGAAAAACGCGTGATGTTACATTATTATCACCTAAAAAGAAATGTCGTCCTCGACATATAAAACAATCACAACAAACAAAAGTATCACCTAAAAAGAAATAAATCGTACACAGAACAAGAAGGATACTTTTTCTCTGCATCAGCCTTTCAATTCATCTACGCTAACTAACTTATTTGTCCATTTCTATCCTTGCTTTGTTCTTTTCTTTTCTTTCAATTCATTTCATAATTACTTTGTTCTGTTGATTCCATTACCTTTCCTTACCTATCAATTGTAGGCGATTATACCTTGCCAATGGTGCTTTATCTCCTTGGACTTAACCTACTTTCACATTTTTCTGGGCTGTGTTTGCAACATTTCTTTCCGCGCCATTTCTTTCTGCTCAAATCCTTTCATTTTATTCCACTACCTTTGGATGTTCTTTCATGCTAAACCTTGCATAAATTCTCTAGTTTCTTAATGCCATTCCATTACTCACTTATCATTGCTAGCCATTATTCAGCTTCATCTGCATTCACATACTTAACTGTCTGACCTATGGGTTGCGGTCCCACCACGCTTCCGCTGCGCCACTCTGATCACACTAAACACTTTTGCAAAATATTCCATAATTTCTACTCGCATTATTGCTTTCAATTACTTTCTTCTGACTTCAACTGAATTCTTTTCTAATTTCAACTGCTTCTCAAATAATCTTATTCAATTAATCCGAGCTGAAGGTATTACTGTAATTTCTGATCTGCTAAACCGCTATAGACATGTTGTACTCTTCATATACCTTTCTTTCTTTACTGACATTCTCTGGCTAATCTCATAATTTTATTGCATAACTTGTCCAAATATTCTTTAATCAATCTGCTCCTGGATCAAACCTTGAAATGTCTTAATAACAGTTCACTTCTATTCAATTGAATCATTTCTTTGCACCGATATGCAAACTCTAACTGACATTTACTTATTCATCTGATCTCATTCACTTCATTATTTACTAAATTCTTCCTTTCTCTGGTCCATATCCATTTTTTATCTAAGCTGTCAATCATTTTAATTATAACATCTTTTTCGCAAAATTTCTCTTATCCATTCTGCTGCCTGACTAATCTTACTGTTCCATTCATACTATAAATCTTTCTAATACCTAATCATCTTTCTTTCAAATACATCAAAACGTAAATTTAAATACCAATTTCTTTAAATATAAGAACTTGCTCTATCTGCTTTTCTTATTCCATTAAATGCTCTTTTCTCAAATAACATAAATATCACAATCTGTCTTGTTGTTTCTCTTAACCCAATTTTTCCTAACTGCTTCTACATTAATGCACTTCTTTCCATTCTATTTCATTCGACTTAAACTTGTTCCAATATACTTAACTTTAACATTAATCTTCTTCAAATTGCTCATAACTACTAACTTCCACTGATCTTGTCTTTAGCACAACAATGTATAATAACTCTCTCTGAAGAATTCCTCATAATCTGCCATTCATCAACTAAATATGTCTTTTATACAATTCTCAGAAAATCTTATTGCACACTGATTCTTCTGTTCTCTCTTTCTTTGTTCAACTGATTCTTCTTGTACATATTTATACGAATCCTCATATTAAACTTCCTATTACCATCATTATCCATAACAACATTTTTCTCAAATTTATGATCTCAGACACACTTAATCCATCTGCCATAAATCACTGCTCTTCTATGTACCAGTACCTCTTCGAAAGCTGATATGCTTTACTTAATCATGCCAAGTTCCTCATGACACTAATCGCATTATCATTTATACTATTTCCTGATATCATCTGACTCAAATCTCACCTCTGCTGAGGTTCTCAACTATACTTTGCACATTTAATTATTTCTGACACACACTGATCTGTTCCTCATCACCTCGTTACCATATACCTGTCTCTGCTAACTCTATATTCTTACTGAATTCCATATTCAAACTTATTAATCTCTTCAATTCCTTTAACTGCGAATCTTTAACAACCAAACCGTTCTATCACAAACTAGCACACTGATATAATCACACAGATTATACCACCTCTAAGCACATCAACTTTCACAACTGCTGACGGCTGCCAAATTCTTAACTCAAAAAGACATTTTACAAAACAAAACTCAGATAAATACCATTTTAACCAACACAAAACCACAGACTTACTACCAGCAGTGGACATTAATCCATGTATTGGGACATTGTACTCTCAATGTCTTTTCATAATCTAATTGGACATTGCTCTGATACCAACTGTGACGGCTTTGGATATTAAGCCCAATAAGGCTCCATATCCATATCCGCCTCATGCGAACGGACCGAAGTCTCGGAAGGGATATCTCACACATGCGTCCAGGAAGAATATAAAAGACAAACCACAACATATAAGACACAAGAAAGTACATGTGCTCATATCTGTTCATACATTTGTACAATTGTCCCATTACATTAATACATGTCCAAATGAAAAGTACAACTACCTGGGGCATACCCCAAGGGAGCATAAGCTCACACAACACTACTATAACACAACAGCTGGTGGTACAAGTCTATCACAACACCTCCTCAAGCCACACAAATGGCAAGCCCTGAAAAGCATTGTAGGGGAGTGAGCCTTAACAAGTCACAGGCTCAATAGGGGCTACCTAAAAACAACACACAAACTACGAAAAATCCTCAACCATAAAGGGTCTCACTGGAAACACTGATAGCCAAACCATGGCATGCTCACAACATTCACAATAGATAATAGTTGAACTTAAGTATAACAATAATAACAAATCCTCAGAGAGAGTAAGGAATTACAGGACTAGTATAACACTGCTAGTCCGCTCAACAATACAGTGCCTAAGCCATAGCCTCATAGGCACTACAACAACAACTAGTCGCCTAAGCTACAGACCATACAGGCATACCTTTGCCTAGGCCACAAGCTTCACAGGGAACCACAACAACAACTAGTTGCCTAATCTATAAGCTGCACAGGCGCACTACTGCCTAAGCTGGTAGCTTCACAGGCAACCTCTAGCATAAGGGTAATTGGACTACAAACCAAGAGCTGGTCCATTATACCCCAAACAACAATACGTCAAAAACCATACATAAGGTAGTAGGACTGGCTACAGCTAGCTAGTCCATCACACACTAAAACCATAATCAGCACCAGACTCAAGAAGGGTAAAACACAACAAGTGGAAGGTCACACCACACGACCTCCACCTCAACACCTGAAATGGGTGGTACACAGCGTATCACCACAACACACTACCCACACAGGGTACAGGTACCTACTACCATGAGGTACCACCATAGAAACCACAACTAAACAAGTGCTATCACAAGGCACTCAACCACGGTAAAACCTTAACACAATTGTGTCAATGACGAGGCACACTACACGAGTCAAATTACAACTAGTGAGTCTCCGCTCACGAACCACAACTACAAATTTGCCAACACCAAGGCACAGCGGGTAAACCACAACTAGTGACAAAGCACGAGTCGGAAAGGAACGACGCCACCACACGGGAACGAACTACTGGCTGATCAGGCCAGTATCCAACCCGGACAACACAACAGAAGAACAACCTCTCAGTCTCGCAGTCACGGACGAAAGGTCCAACTGCCGCTCCACGAGAACAAGTCAAACAACTGTGGAGACTAACTAACACCACACCTACAGACACACAGCTGCAGGCCCATGCCTGGCACCTCTTGGGTCTCTGGCCGGAGCACCCTAAAGTGAGGCACTGGAAAACAGGACTAGCTGGGGACCAATAGTGTCTACTGGTGTCTGTACCCCCAACTACGAGCGCGCTACAAGCAACTGCACACCCACAAACACAAGCCGCTGACCCCACTGTCGTCTTTCCCTCAGCCAGACGTACAACTCAAACATAGGAGTGAGGGTGTCCAGGAAGACAACACAGACCTCGACGGTAATACACTGTACCGGGACAAACCCCGGGCACAACAAACACACGTGCCTGACTCACAAAGAACTTGGGGTACCCGACTACAGAGGCATTCCGGAATAGACACTAGACCACCACACTCGGCTAGCACAAATCACGATACTTACATGTTCCATCTTTATCACAAATCATGGTAGATATCTGAGGAATAGCTTGTTCTGGTCACACGTGACTCACAAGCTAACCTACACCATAACACATATCACCATATTAATAATAACACCCCGACCTGTCATCGGTCACCTTGTGACAGTGGAGGTCACAGTAAACACTGACCATGATAATCACATAATAAACATACTTACACTTTACTAATCATTCATCCAGAAGAATCTACAAAAGATCCTAGAGGATCGAGGCAAGGTTCAGACGTGAACCTCATCGCCACAATACCACGAACTAACTACAATAATTAATATATAATAAACACGATAACGTACGATGTGCCATGCACATACAAACCACATGCACGGCATCCAAACCACGTAGACACCACGTGTGTAATACACCAACCAGGTGCATCACACGCCATTCATGTAACAACATGTCCAACACATGAACAACAAGCTCCAAGAGCGCTACGGGTGCTAATGCACCACACAAACTACGTAAACACCAAACCGATGTTATGGATTACATCCGTAACACATAAACCATATAAAACATGCCCACCTCATGAGCAACATGCTTCGTGAGCATAACAAGTGCACTGGCTCCACCTGTCATTGCCATGCACAACAAATATGAATAACCAAAAAACCAAAAGCATGCAGAGCAGAACCCTCGGCTGTGATCGCGACAGATGCCATGACCGCCTTCTGATCGCGACACTACGATATGTCACGACAAGAAATCCTGTCGCGACGGGTCGGCCTGTCGCTACCTGGTCGCGACAGCAGGGTCCGTCACCTTATCAAGCGAAAACCCTAATCCGAGAGAAACTCTACGGATCACCGTTCCAAACTATTCAAAACACGATTAACTCTCAATTTACATGCTTTAATGGATACCCTAGCATGGTATCTACCGTTCTTTAAGCTTTAAACGAATCAAATCAACACCACGAGCAATCCACACAATCAAATGAGGTAGAAACACCCTACCTTCGCGAAGAACATGAAGACCGGAGATCCCTCGGCATTTCCCCCGCTCCATGCGATGTCCTCGCGGTGAGAACACGCCTCACGCACATCCAGAACCTTGAATTGCCAAGAAACCTCTCAGCAGCTCTCCCCTGGTCAAGCAGAGCCTGTGGAAGATCTGTTCGGCTGGGGTTCTTAAAAACGACATAATGTTTAAGAACGCGACGCAATCCTATGTCGCGACATGAACGTGACGTGGGAGGCCGTCGCCTTCCTAATCCTGACGTCAGCAGACCACCCAACGCATGACACTTGGGTCGCATGCAGACGTCGACGCTCAACGGCGGCAACAGGAACGCGACCACCAGGGATGTCACATTCATAACGTGACGCATACCCCTGTCGCGTTCACAGGCAGAAAACCTATGAGCGCTTTGGGCCCAATGGCCGGCCCACCAAGCCTCACAACGCGCACAAACACCTGAAACACGTACTAATGGGGCACACACTGGCCACCAAACCCACTAAACACGGATCCACGATGATCCGAAAAATGCGCGATGTTACAACAGCGCCATCAGATTGAGGAGTAGAAAGCAACAAAGGAAGAAGAACAAATGGCAAATCGGATGCCACTGAAGCAGAGCATCGTGGTTTGAAGAAGATCTCCAATGAATTCCTTCAAGCGTCTTCAATCCAAGCTTCTGCAAGTCTTCTGCATCAAGGAACATCCAAGTCACATCTATTTCATTTATTTTCTTGGAGTGTTCATCTAGTTTTTATTGTGTGATCTGTGTATGTGTTCTACACAGATCACTTAATTCTGTTTGTTCTATTTCTATCATTGTATTAAGATAGATCGGGCTAGAGGATCTATTCGCTAACTGAGCTTGTTCTAGCAGAACTTGGATCCTTCGTGGTCCAAAGGTTTGGAGGCGTTGTGCTGATGTGCTTGTGAGTCGTTGTACTAACAAGTGGTTTATGGAGTAGGTTGTCGCGCCTATCTCCTGAGTTTTCTTTGAGTCGTCGTACTCAAAGGGTTTGGATTCGTTGTACTCTAGTTGTGTCTTGAGTCATCGTGCTCAAGGCTGTTTTGAAGTCGTCGTGCTCCAGTGTGTGTTGTACTCAAGGTTTTGAGTAGTGTGGCCTCACCGTGTGAGGGGTGGACGTTGGAGTCACTGGAGGAGATTTCCTAACCACCTAAGAATCCTCTGTGCAGTGGTTTGAATTGTGGTTTTACTTTGTATTGCGTTAGATGCATGCATAGGGATTTCGCTCACACTACTAATTGATTTGCTCACACACACTAAACACACATATTGCATCTGTTCAGTGGGGTTTTATTTGAATAGATATCTTAATTCGAAGTAATTTTTAAATTACTTTAGTTTCCACTGCAAATCTATTCAACCCCCCCCCTTCTAGCTGTGCCATTGTCCATCTATTCTATCCTACATAACACTGCTCTCAATCCTGTTCTGGATGCATCTGTATATAATACAAATCCTCCATTGCCTGATGGTATCTCCAATATCGGTGCTGTAGTAAGCCTCTTCTTCAACTCTACAAAGCTGCGCCTATAATCTGAAGACCATACAAAAGGTAATCCTTCCTTGTTCAATCTTGTCATAGGTGCTGCTATCTTTGAAAAGTCCTAGATGAACCGTCTATAATAACCTACCAGACTAAGAAAACTTCTGATTTCTAGCATAATTCTCGGTTCTTCCCATTTCATTACTGCTTCTACCTTTGCTGGATCAACTACCACACCTTGTCTTGAAATTACATGACCCAGAACTGAATTTCCTTCAACCAAAATTCACATTTACTAAATTTACCATACAACTGATGATCTCGCAAAGTCTGTAATATGATACTCAGATGTGCTGCATGCTCCTCTCCTGACCCTGAGTACACCAATATGTCATCAATGAAAACTGTAATAAACTAGTTCAGATAAGGATGGAATATCCTGTTCATCAAATTTATAAAAGCTTCTGGTGCATTGGTTAGTCCAAACGACATAACCACAAACTCATAATGTTCATATCTGGTCCTAAAAGCTATTTTATCAATATCCTCTTCCTTAATCATCAACTTATGATATCTGGATCTCAAATTAATCTTAGAAAAGACCTTACCTGACTGTAATGGTGAAACAAATCATCAATTTTGGGAAGCGGATACCTATTCTTGAAGGTAACCTTGTTCAATTGCCGATAATGTATGCAGATTCTTAAGCTGCCATCTTTCTTTCTAAGAAACAACACTAGTGCTCCCCACGACGAATGACTTGGCCTGATAAAACCTTTCTCTAATAGCTCCTGCAACTACTTCTTTAATTACTTCAGTTTTGTTGGTGCCATTCTGTAAGGTGCCTTCGAAATAGGCATACTGCATGGCTACAACTCAACTATAAAATCCACATCTATGTGTGGAGCTAACCCTGGAAATTCTTCTGGAAACACATTTGCAAATTCTCTGACTACAGGTAACATAACTACAGACTTATCTGTCCCAACTAAACTAACTGAAGCAAGATATGCTACATACCTAGCATTGATCAACTTTCTAGCTCTAAGTGCAGAAATAACAAACTTAGGAGTGTAGAATGACATACCTTGAAACTCAAACACTGCTCCACCAAGTTGGCAAAATCTGACTCTCTTCCTTCTACAATCCACTACTACCCCATAGGCCTCTAACCAATCCATTTCAAAAATCACATCATATTCTTTCAACTATAATGCATACAATCTAGCTGGCAATTGATTTTCTTGCACTGTAATCGAAACTTCATCTAAATAGCACGAGGTAAGCATGAAACCACCTGATGGAACATCCACTCCTAACTCACACTGCCTTTCTTCTAATGGATGAACCATACTAGCCAAGAAATCCTTGGAAATAAAGAAATGCGAAGCACCTGGATCAATTAACACTCAAGCAAAAAAGTCAAAAAGAGGTAATATACCTTCAATTAGGTTAGATGCCTTAGCTTGTGCTCTTGTGACGGCCATAACTCGACCTCGTCCCCTCTGCATAGGTGAACCTCTACGTCGCTCTCAATTGGCTGCTGGAAGAGCTGCTGCTGCTGTACCCCTCTACCATAACTATAATCCCCCGGTTGCGGACAATTTCTAGCTAGATGCCCCGGCTGCCAACAATTATAACAACGAAAACCTAGAAAAGCTGTGGGCTGTCCTGCTGTACTCTACTGCGACTCCTCCAATGCTGGTCTAAAACCTTGGCCCTACTGAAAACCCGGCTGAAAACCCTACTACTTCCCGCCTCCTCATCCTCTAAACATCTTCTTCAATTTTCCACCCCACTTTGCAAATCCTGATGATGATGATGCTCCTGAGGGTGCCTTGCATTTACTAATACCTGTAGACTACTGTGGAAGCCAAAAACTACATGTCCCTACTCTTCCGGACTGCCTAACCTGCATAGTCCTCTCCAGAATCGCTGCCCTCTGCGCTGCTTCTTCCACTCTCTTACACATCAAAGGAATTACTGCATCCTAAAGCTCTGGTCGCAGTCCTCGAATGAAATACTTTACCATTATAATGTTATCAGTAACCACATATGGAGCATATCTTCTCAACAACATGAACCTCATCTAATATTCTAGCACTGTCAGGTTCCCTTGCTGCAATGTTGGGAACTGCTCCCTCTTGTCCTGTTGTATCTGAACTGGGAAGAAAGGATCATTGAATACCTCCAAAAACTCTGGCCAGGTAATGGTATGCTCTATCCTCCCTACAAACACTGTCTGCATCTTCAATCTCCACCATTCCTGTGCAAATCTATGCAATTGATAGGTAGCTAGTACCACCCTATCAGCTTGTGGACATCTCATAATAACAAAAACCCTCTCTACCTCATACACCCAGTGCTCCGTTGTGTCAGGATTCAGACCTCCTGAATATGTGGGTGGCTGAAACTGCAGAAACCTCTCTACTAGTGCTGTGGGCTCCTCCACACTAGCTACCCATGCCGGTACTATAGGAAGTATAAGTAGAATAGGTGGTACCTCAGCTACTGGTGGTGGTGGGGGTGGTTCCATTGGTACTGCCTCCTCCAAGATCGGCGGTACCTCTACTGCTGGATGTACTGGTGCTTGGTGATTCAGTCTACTACGGATCTCCGTAAGACTTTCCCATATGCTTTCTATCTCTGATGCATAGTCTCCTCAGTCTCATCTCCACCTCCTCCCCAATCTCTCCTGTTTTCCATTTCTAATCCTACACAAACATCATTCCAACCACATAACATACAAACAAATCAATACAAAAACTAAGGCCAACTACCAATTGTGGACTAAAGTAGAGACTAAGCTATGTAAATTTCCGATTCCTTTATATTTACACGAACCTTGCTCTGATACCAACTGTGACTGTTCTCTTCGTTTAAACCTGTTAACCTAATAATGAGCTTGACTCGACTCCGTCTCCCGCGATCGAGTCGTAGCCTCGCAAGGGATATCAATCACACGAGTCTGTAGAATATAAAAGAAATAGCTCAAATATATATAAGATTGCACATGCCATAAATATTTACATGAAATATACATGGCCATGCTCAAGCCCATTGCCATCGGGAACCATAACGCGACGGGGTCCACTATCGCCTTTAGAACGCGACACCTCGATACGACGCATTCTGAAGAAGAACGCGACAGGTCGGGCTGTCACATTCTGATCATGATAGTCAGGTCCATCTCCTTCATAGACAGTGAATCCCCATACAAATCATGCTAACTACCATGAAACACAAATATAGGTGTTGTAAGCACTACACTAGCATGGTATCTACAGCCTATAGCATGTAAAACAAGCTATAAATGCTACACATGCAATCTACAACGAGAAACATGGTAGAATCTCCCTACCCTCATGAAGAACGGAGATACCCCGGCATTTCCCCTGCTCCGTACCACGTCCTCGTGGTGAGATCACGCCAAAAATAGCAACAGAACCCCGAACCGCCCAAAATCCACAGCAAAAACTGTCTCCTCATCGAGCAGAGCATGCTGAGCTCTATTTGGACGACCTAGGGTAATAACCCTTCAGCATTGAGAACGCGACGCACCTTGCTGTCGTGACCTGAATGCGATGGTTTAGGTCGTCGCCCACTCATTGCTGACGCCAACAGGCCACCCGACGCACGCCATGCAGCGGGCCTGCACCTGAAGACCCTTAACAGCGGTAGCCAGAACGCGACGCCAAAGACTGTCATGTTCATAACGTGATGCCCCGCTCTATCGCATTCACAAACAGTGAACCAACAAGTGCTTTGGGCCCAAACTCTCGGCCCACGAAGCCTCGCAATCTGCCAAACACCTCAAACACAGACTATAGGCCATACATTGGCCACCGCAACTGCTAAACCCCAATATGAACGGTCAATACGCTATAGCAGGAATGCCTGGCATGACTACCTTGGATACTTCTCGATGGTGGATTTCATAGAAGGACCACGGTTCATGAGGACCATTGAGTTCCGGGTTTGCATCAGAGAGGATGAAAGCTTGTGGTTGATTGGGCCTGATCAGATGGTGATGTACCAACCACACCGGTGCCAACATCAGCTAGGAGTACCACAAAAGATTCCCACTTCAGCTAATTGTGCAAACATAATTCTCCCAGGTACGAATGAGAAGTAGATGATGGTGGCAAGGAAGACATGGGAATGCTACACTGTTAGCAAGAACGTGGGATAAGCAGCTCAAGAAGAATGGAAGGACATTTTGGCGTACGAGGAGTACGTGGACACCATTCGTCTGATTTCATGGGATTTCTTCACTGCTCATCAAGCCAAATGATGTACTCTCTCCTATTTTCCAAAAATATAAGTGTAACACACAAGCCCTAGTGACTAAGGAGTGATAGTTTTTGACTTGTTGTGCATTACATCCCACAAATTGAGCCTTTCTACATTATGGAAGCTCTTTATTCATGCTGAGTTGACATCCATGTTGATGGTCATCAAACATAATAGACATCAACCAACACCCACTTTAACATCTCAGACCGAATAGTTGATATCCAGTGGGTGGACGTCCACAATACACTTAACATCCACATCCATGCCATTTGCCGTGGTACGGTGACCTAACGAGGTGCCTTGAAGCAAGAACTAAACGTCCACCACCATCACGTCAACTGGACATTAACGGCCACTACCTTGACGTCAACTTCAAAACACAGCTTTTTCATCTGAGGCCTTCTCCAATGCAATTTCACTCCATTCCAACCGCTGAAGCACCCTTCTACGTCCCCCTTTTCTAACTCTCGATCTTGCTCTCTTGCTCTCAATCTACCACAATCATGTGGTTTCCCTTTCTTCTCTTCTCTTCTCTTGGATTGACCAATGACGAGGCGCAAGAAGCAAGCTCTGTGGACTTGCCCTCACTGGATGGAGGAGGAGGAGGAGGCAACAGGAGGCTCGTCGACGGAGGTGAGCCTCAACGAGGAGGCTGACCTGGCCGTGGATACTGGTGTTAGTGCGCCGAAGGGAGAAGGCTCAGCTGGCAACGATGGAGGGGAGGAAGAAGAGGAAGAGGCACCTAGGAGGGCCCCACACTAGCCAAAGGTAATGGATGGACCCTTCCCCAGTTCCCTGTGAGTGTGCATGGGTGATTTGTAAAGGTGGGAAAGAGGAAGAAACAGGGAAGACACCGTCGGGTTCAACAAGAACTTGAGTTGACATCGAGTTCTTGTAAATGGCAAGGTCGATGTCGTCAATATGAACTTGATGGCAATGACCTGAACGTCTACTGATGAACTTAACGGCCAACCCCTGCCATCTATTATGTGTAAACGACCATCGACATTGACGTTAACTCTGTGTGTTTCTACATAGGGAAAGAGCAGAATGAGGAGCCGAGTGATGTGGAACCTATGCTGGGCATGGTACGCGGTGCTACTGGAGGCTTAGTAGACTCAAATCATGCAGATGGGATTTGGGCACCTATTAGCAGTGCGGCCTTTCTAGGTAGACATCTCGTACCTGGAGGTGCTGAGGGAGAGGTGGGATGAGGACTGCAAGGCATTCATCATGCCTTGGGGTCACATGACACCCATATTGGAGGACATGGCATATCTCACAAGACTATCGATTCAGGGAGAGCCAGCAGTGGGACTAGAGAGGAGTGACTACCACGACGAGGTAGTGGAATTGCTAGGGCCAGTGTTTGTGGCAGGACAGAGACAACCGATCCGAAGCATCTTGGTAGGGGCCCTATCAGATGCAGTGGGTCTGAGAGGTTGTAGGAGGGGGTCCCCTAGAGAATTGGAGGAGTTTGGCACTGGGGTGCGGGTGTCAATCTAGATGGGAGAGAGGAGCGAGGAGCAGCTACTCCAGATCTTCGTGCTGTACCTCTTTCGACAGCTTCTGTTCGCAATGCAAGTATCGTAGTCGAACTTCAAGTTCTTGCTGCTACTGAGGGACCTGAGCTAGGCGGGGAGATATGCTTGGGGAACCGTAGTGCTATAACACCTCTTCTCTCTCCTTCCTAAAAGCTTGCGGCAGTCTCAGAGCACTGGGGGATTCACCCCCTTTCTTCAGGTAGGTAACATTCTTAATGCTCATCATTCGACTTTATTGTGCCTGACTGAAATACTTTCTTGTCTTGCAGATATGGGGCTACAACCGCTACCTATTGGGATGCAGGGTATAGACAGAGGGGAGTCAGGCCATGGTACCTCTCATAGCCCGATGGGAGGTGACACCCGATTCGAGGATGGTAGATCGGCATGGCGAGGACGTTCGAGCGCGATTGAACAACTTCCCCCATGATCAGGTAAAACTCTTAACACACACTCTTCTACTTTCATCTGGTATTTGATTTGATTTGATTGGTTTTGATTGACATTCTTTCTCTCTTGTAAGTGGTGTGGACTCTTTATAGGGGAGAGGTAGATGCCTCCCATCCAGCGGTGGCTGTGGGACGTCCACTCTTCGATCGTCACGTACTGCTTCTTTGCCTAGGGACCTGTGAGCCCCTCATCCTAGAGTTGGAGGTACGGACTCTAGTATGGCACCAACCATCCCTAGAGGTGCTTCTCTAGGGAGAGAGGCAGACTCCTATCGTCGATTCTTCACTGAGGCCCAGGATTGGCGGGAGGACCACGACAACACCATGGCCTACTAAAGGGATCGAGGGGAGTAGTACTCTGACGCACCGACTTCCAGGACAGCTCAACCTACCTGGCAGACTATCAGGCTCACTACGTTGGGCGACTCCAGCTAGACCGCAGTGCGGTAAGTGATCTTCCCTACCATCTGTAATCACGGGGTTGTGCACCCCTCGAGCCACACAAAATGTTTTAATATGTTAATGGCATGGATTATGGAAGTGTGATCGCCACCTACCTAACAAGTTGTCATGAATAAGAATGAAACTAGGCTAACGTGCTAGGAAAAGGAGTTGAGAATGGGGCACTTACTAGTGTTGTGACGGGTATACCCATCGCGATGGTGTTGTTGTCACGACGCCTAGACAGGGCACGTCCTTGATGTCACGACACAGGTGGCCGGCGCGTTCTCTGCAGTGTGAGAGGATGATGGGTGGACCTTCTTCCTGCCCTATAGCCAGGTTGAGGACAAGAACTCCTCATCAATCCTTGCTTGGGTGCCTGCCAAAACAACAAATAGAACCTTTTTAGACCGTATTTAAGTGAAGCATCTATCCAAAATGGAATGAAAAAGGAAGAGCATGGAGGGAGCGAACCTGGGGGTGGTTTTTAAGCCCCTTGGGTTGCATACAAAATGTGGGAAGGGAAAGGAAATGCGTTCCTATCTAAAAGAAAATAATAACATGCATGAAAGAGAAATGAGAGGAGGAAAGGAAGAAGGAGACCCAGTGGGGTGACTCCCTGGCCGTGGTGCGATGTCTTGTGTCGTGCTGAATCCCTAGAAGAGCTAGGAAGTCGCCTCCTCAGTCACCAAGCTCCATATGTGAAGAAGAAGCCATAACTTGGTGAAGAGGATGGAGGTGAAATGAGAGGAGATGGTTGAGCCACGAGCTAAGAGATAGGTCTGGAAGAAATTTGGCAGCACTTCGTGGAAAAATCGAGGCTCCCCTTCATCTGAAGGTGGAGTGTCCCTTATATAGAGAGGAGACAGATTATCCTCATCCTTAAGTGATAATCACCCAAAACAAATGATAAAAGCCAAGTAAATCTGGAGGGAAGAGTGCTAGGATGGCCCCATGGTGCCATGGACCCTCAAACCGCGATTGGATGTTGTGGGGGGTTGCTTATGATAATGATAAGGCCAATGGAGGATAAATAGGAGGTGGTTGCGGAGGCCAGCGCATGCAGATCATGTCGCGATGGGTGGAAGGTGTTGGGGATTGAATAGGTGACTTTGACAAAAGAACTAAGAAATTGTGTGTATGGCAGTGGAATTAAAATAAGTAAAACACACAATTCGATCAGATCCAAGTATGGTATGTGATAATAGTGAATAAGAACAGCAAACCACACATCAAACCACAATGCACAGAAGATTTTAAGGTGGTTTGGAGAACACAACTTGTGTCTCCTACGTCCACCTCCTCACAATGGAGGAACCACTAGCACAAGTGCAGTACAAACTGAGCACAACGACTCCAACCTCTTTGAGTGCAACGACTCAAAGAAACCCAGGAGATAGGCACAACGACCTACTCCAAAGACCACTTGTGAATTCTGCAAATTCACAACCCCTTGAGCACTACTGCTCAAGCACCAGAGCACAACGGCTCCAACGCAGAGCACTAGGGCTCTAGAAGAGAGTACAAAGTACTCAAACCTCTGGATTACAATAGATCCAAGCTCTGCTAGAACAAGCACACTTAGAGAATAGATCCTCTAGCACGATCTATCTCAATACAATAGAAATGGTAGAGACAAATAGAATTGGGAGTTCTGTGTAGAACACATACACAGATTCCCCAGAGTAATTGACACTCTAACCATGTATGGACTCGGCTGGATCTCCTTCTTGACCAGCACTGCTGCAATCACGAGCTCCTCTTCTTCTCTTTCTTCTTCTCCTTCTTCTTCCCTTGGCGGCGCTACTCTGCTCCTCTGGATGCAGATGCCTTTTTCCCACTCTTCTTGCCCTCTTGCAGAATGCTCTTTGCTTGCTCTTGCGTGGGATGCCCTTGGAGTA
This sequence comes from Colocasia esculenta, assembly GCA_014218235.1. Classification (NCBI taxonomy): domain Eukaryota; kingdom Viridiplantae; phylum Streptophyta; class Magnoliopsida; order Alismatales; family Araceae; genus Colocasia; species Colocasia esculenta. Next base: position 65,234,123 of record CM024760.1, on the reverse strand, counting down.
CAAGAAACATGGGTATTTATAGCCCCATATGTCCATAAGGAGCCTTGGGGTATGTGGGTACAAAAACTTAGGCAGATTCCCTTGAACCCCAAGTGGCCACATGTCCAGATAAATTCACATTTTTTAGATTCAGCCAGAGTGTGTCGACACACTGTCCCATTTGCACAAAACATGTCTTCTGGATGCTGGGTCTAGTGTCGACACTGCCACTGGCTGTGTCAACACACTGTCCCAGTCAGACAACTGGGTCTTCTAGAGACTGGGTCTAGTGTCGACACTACCAGGGACTGTGTCAACACACTTGACCTTGTCTTCATGAAAAAGCTTCAGGGACTCTGACCCAGTGTCGACACCATCAATGGGTGTGTCGACACTATCCATGACAAGAGCTGTATACACCTACAAATATAACACATAAATCATTAGTACAAGATATTATCATTAAAATATGAGATATTAAACATCAAAAACATGTTGTTTAATCATTATTGTGATATGTATAAAATGTATAACATGTTCAACATATCATCATCAAAATCACAATATGTCATCATCAAAATCAAAGTATGAGTGATGTTCATTGGTCATCATTAAAATACAACTTTAGGAAATTCCAAAACACACTCAACCCAACAATCTCCCCCTTTTTGATGATGACAAAACATATGCACAATCTCCCAATAGCTTGACTTCCTTAACTGCAACAACTCCCCTTGACCATATACACCTTTTGAACTTTCTCCCCATAGAAAACTAAACTTTTACTTTCTCCTCCTTTAAGGAACTTTCTCCCCCTTTTTGACAGCATCAAAAAGTTAGATAAGAGAGAGAAACAAAGATTGTAAAAGATCATGAAATGAAATGTAGGAAATGAATGGTCAGAAATGATCAAAATAAATGAGGCAAAGTGATATTTACATATGAGAGAAATTATTGTGTTTTTGTTATTGTGCAGCAAAGTTTAATCACAAAGACACACTCAACACAAGGTATAGCAAAATATAATGATCTGAATGTAGTTAAAATAATGATGCAAATGTGAAGTAAAGTGACCCATATGAGTGAGCAGAAGTATTTAACAAGAATGTTAGGAGCTTTAAATTTAACATAATGGAAAATAATAGGTCTAAACTCAGTATACATGAACTTTATAAAGGTCATAAGCTTTTCCATCCTGTCAATTTGAATTTCTTTCATTTTTAACTGGGAAAGAATACAAGAATAAATTTGTTAAATCTCACTTTTCAGTGTAAGGGATCACATTGATTAGATGCAAGATCTCCTGATTACTCAGTGGTTTAACTTTCATTATCTTATACAGAGTTGAAAATTTTGATTTCCACTTTTTGACGTGAAACAAATCACTTTTTAGGTGAAATGACCCGGTTACTTATTGGATCAAAAATTTACATTGCTCTGCTTGTATCTTTCTAGATTGTTGATCATTTTGATCATTTTCTTTTGATGTTTTGCATGAATATGTTTGCTTTGACCAGACAAGTCATGACTATGAATTTAGAAAAATTATTCTTAACATGTGGTAAAAATAAAGCTTAAACATACACATGTGAAATATTAAAGCCACTTATGTGCCTATAATAGTGTTTTGCATTTCATTTTAAAAACATTTAGTATTAAAATTGCTTAACCTTGAAATGATAATGAATATTTGAAATTAAACTAAATGCACAATGAGTTTAGTTTCAATGTCGTAATTCTCTCATAAGAAAATAGCACAATGACTCAAAATTCTGATGATTGGGGCTCAGTAAAGACAACAATTGTCAAGAGAAATTAGTGAAAAATAGACAATGACTCCCCCTCAACAAATACTTCCCCTCAACAATTCCATAAAGGAATCTTGATACTTGGTGGAGACATATACTCACGCATACTGAAAGTGTCCAGACAAGCCTAACTTGCCTTTCTTCAAATCACTATTTGATATACCAAGAATTTTAATGCAACTGAGAAGTAGGAATTTATTTGCAAGATGTTGGGTTCTCATATTGGAGAATGTTGGGTTACAACAAGTGCTTAAATGTTTTTGATGATGAGCAATACTAATTGATGTTATGTGAAATGTTCACAAATGGTATATTTGTTTTTGATGATGAACATTTCATGAACAAGACAAAATTGTTGTGTTATGAATGTGTGAAACATGATGAGAATGACAATTGGATGCAAATGAAACACATGTTTTATATGTTCATTATATCTCACTAATTATGTCTTTTAATGTAGGTGAGATTCCATGCAAGACAAAGCCCAAAATCCAAGTGCAAAAGAACAAGACAAGTTGCTGAAATAGTGCACCTGTCAACAGATGACAGTGCATCTGTCAACAGATGAATAGTGCATCTGATGCATCTGTCGACAGATGATTTTCGCCTGACAGATCATGCATCTGTCGACAGATGATTTTCGCCTGTTGACAGATACACTCAGAAATCTATTTCCAGAAAGCCCAGTCTTCCGGTTCTTGCAAACCTGTCAGCATCTGTCGACAGCAGCAAGTCGGCTGTCGACAGACGGAGTTTTGGGAAGATCTAGTGGCCAGGATATGATCTATATTTTGGTGTTTCCTTTTAGCACGACTCTCTATGCTTGGACACCACTATATATGGATCATATGAGGCTATTTTCGCAGCAAGGAGCCACCATACCAAAACCCTAAGCAAAGGTCAAGATCAAGGCTTTCTTCCTGCTGCCCTGCTTCATCTCTCTGCCCAGAACAAAGAAGAACAACCTTCCAAGCGGAGTTGAAGCCGGTTCGTCCGTGGTTCAAGCTTCTCCATCAACTGATACTTGTCAAGACGAAGCTTGGAGTCTTCTGGACGACCAACGAGAAGAGATCTACATCGGGATTTGATTCTTCATCTCAAAACTCTTCTCCTTTCACTACTTTCATATATCTGTGTGTGTGCACTGATTTGAGATCAGTACGTGGATGTTGTGGAAGTGTGGATTGTTGTTCTGATTGCGTGTTTGCATCAGACAACGTGTGTGTGGTGTGTTGGTCAGATCAAGGCTAGAGGATCTGATCTTTTGGACTTGATCTAGCGTGTGTGTGTGTGGTTGAGCCGGTGTGCTCGTGTGTGTGTTGTACTCAGTTCTTGAGTAGTGTGTCCTCACTGTGTGGGGGGTGGACGTAGGAGTCACGTGGTGTGATCTCCGAACCACCTAAAAAATCCCTTGTGCACTGTGGTTTGATTGTGGTTTGCATTGTATTGCGCTAGATGCATGCATAGGGATTTCGTCTACACACTAACTGTTAATTTATTCACACATTACATCAGATCAAAGGGGTTTTAATTGAGTAGGTCTTTTAATCCGAAGTAGTTTTTAAATTGCTTAAGTTTCCGCTGCAAATCTATTCAACCCCCCCTTCTAGCTTTGCCTTCACCGAGTATCCGATCCTAACAATTGGTATCAGAGCAGGTTCTTTGTTTATCGGTACTGATTTGGAAGATCTATTTTTGTGCACTTAATTGCTCTGATTCCTAACAATTGGTATCAGAGAGGGTTTTCTGTTCATCGGTTGTGATTTGGCATATCCGTTTATGTGTGCTTAATTGCTCTGATCGGGTTTATAATTGATTCTGAACTGATCTGATCACTTCGTTGGTTGGTTTATTTATCTACTACATACTCAGAAATATGTCTGAGTTCTCAAGTATCATAAGTAGACCAATGATTATTGAGTTTGATGACAAGGTTCATAAAATGCAGGTCTCCTCTATGAAAACATGCAAGTTTGGAAGGGAAATCAATGAAAAATGCTACATGGCTCATGGAAGCTCAAGAGGCTCTTCTCGTTCAGACGACTCTAGAGGATCACATATGTCAAAGATGTCAAGAAATTCTCAAGAATCAGGTAAATCCAATTCAGACCCATTTGATGCTTCAATATCCAATTCTGATTCAGAGAATGATATATCTTATAATGAATTGATAGAATGCTATGAGCACATGTGCAAACAATTTAAAACTATTAAACATCAAAACAAGAAGCTAAAAGAAAATCTGGAAAAGAATGAAATGATAATTGATAATGCTCAAGCATTCTATGAAGAAAATGAAACATTGAAAATGGAGAATGAAAAATTGGAAAATGAAGTCAAAAACTATGAAATCAAGTTTTCTAAGTTGAAAGAAGATCATGATCATGTGGAATCTGAAAATTCTGATTTGAAAAATCAAAATGAAAAATTGATTGATCATAATGAAAATCTCAAATTTGATAATGATCAATTGATCAAACAAATCTCCAACATGGCTCATGATCATCAAATAAAAGAGAAATGCAACCAATTGATTGAGGAAAATAATCATCTGAAAAAGAAGATTGAATGCATGTATCATGACAGACCATTAAATGATGAATGGAACAATTCTAAGAATAAAATTGTTGATCTGGAACAACAAATTGCTCAATTTGAAAATGAAAAGAACAAAATGAAAAATGGTTTGGATGTCATGCTAAACAAGCTTCAGACTTCAGAAAAAGAAGTTGTTGCATTAAAAGCTGAAAAACAGAAGATTCAAAATGAATTGAAAAACACAAGTCTTGCTTCTGTGAAAAATAAGAAAAATGTTCAAAAACAAAATAAAATTTTGAACAAAAAGGCAGCAATTAAAAGGAATGTAGTTACAACTGAAAATCCGAAAAAGGAAGTGAAAAAGAAAGCAGGATTGTACAATGTTTCAACTCCTCCAACAGCTCAAAAAGCTTCAAGGCAATCTCCAACTCCACATCATGCCAAGAGATACCAAAGGGTACCACCTCCTTCTTCTCAACCCAAGGGTGATCAAAGGTACTCTAAAGGATCTCAGAGATTCCAGCAAATGCAATCACACTATGGTAAGCTCCAGGTAAATGCTCAACCTGTTTGCTACAAATGCAATAAACTTGGTCATCTTGCTAAATTCTGCTGGAAGAAAAATCAACACTCTCATAAAAATCATGATGTTGTGCATGCTTCAAAGCTCCATAATAATCCATGTGTTCATACACACAAGGATAAACATGTTCATAAAGATCAGAAATTTCATGTATCTATGAACAGGAAAACTGCACAAAACAACAAAAATCCAAAAATCAAATCACTTTGGATTTTGAAATCTTTGTTATATCCTAACCTTAATGTCGTTGCAGGACCCAAGCAAGTGTGGGTCCCAAAACAAGCTTGATCAACAAGCTGAGATGTCTTGCAGCCAAAAATTAGAAATGGATTCATGACATTGGCTGTGCAAGGCAAGAAATGATGGAGAACAAAGGTAAACTGTTTTTACTATGATTGAAGACTGTTCAGGTAAAATCTCCCTATCACTTCATATATGAACTGCTGAAATTGAAATGGATTCTTACCTTTATCTGAGCAATGCAAAATGTGTCTTAATGCTACCCCACATGACAATGCCTCTTAGCAATTGGAATCATGCCATCTTGCTTACATAACTGTGCACATGACCTCTTGGTATATCAAATGATGACATGTGGAAAAACAAGTTATGCTTGTTTGGAAACTATCATTATGCGTGAGTAAAATACTCCGCCAAGTACCAAAAGTCATGTAATACATAAGGCTAGTTGTGTGCTTAATAACGTGTGAATTGCTTGATACATTTTCTATGCATATGTTATGGGGGAGTAAGTTTGAAAATGCTCATGAATGCTCATGAAATTTGTGTGCAACTGCTTGTGATGAATGTCTAAATCATGATTGAATTGCTTGAATGTTATCTCATCACATGCACACATTATGGGGGAGTAAGTTTAAGGCTAGGTGAGTGAAATTCATAAGGGATACCCTTCATATTCAATGTGTACTTATCCCTCAATCTTATGGTTCAAATCACTCTCAATTCAAAGCCTTAAAACTGAAGTTTCAAAGCCCTGTCGACAGCCCCAAAGCCTGTCGACAGATATGGCCTCACAGAACCAAGAAATTGGACTCTGTGTGCTTCTGTCGACAGACAAAAATCCTTCTGTCGACAGCTTTACTCAATTCCTGATTTCCCAGAACCCCAACTGCTCTGTCTGAGTGCATCTGTCGACAGACACTCCCTTGCTGTCGACAGATACACATTTTCTGTAAATTCTTCATCCTTCTTCATAATTTCTTCATGAGTATGTTCATATCATTGATGCAAGGGGAGAATTGGGTATAAATATTCATTATAACCTTTCATCCTCACATAGTATCAAAGTCATATGGTTAATCACAATGATTTTGAAATAATATTTTGAGATTGAGTCTAGGTTGTATCATCTAGAAAACATTGAACAAATCTAATGATTTTAACCTAACTCACTTGAATAACTCCCTTGTGGATGATCATGTTCCTATATGGATTGACAAGTAAGAAGGTTTTTGAACTTAATGTCTTTGCATTGGCCTTTGACCTTAATAAACCTTTTGAACTTGATTTTCCAACTTAAAAAAAAAGGAGAAAAGCTACCTATTTCTAAAGTCAAAAATTAAAAAAAACAAATATGTGAATTGGGACAAAGGCAGAGCAATGATGAGTATCACTGAGTAACCGGGGACACGGGCATCACAAATGTCTGTCTTCGCGTCAAAAAGTCCTTTCATTATCTCTGCATAATGGTATGATGGTCACTCACACTGAGTAACTGGGGGTACGGGCATCCCAAATGTCTACCTTCACGTCAAAAGGTAAAAGTGATCCTAATTACCACTTAAATTGTTCAAATGCTAGAAATAGAGTGGAGCCTCCAAGATTTAAATCAAGGGCAATAGGTTGTCTATTGTCAATTGTTCATGTAGACATTGCCTTCATTTACCAACTGAACATCACCCACTAAGGTATATGATTTTCTTCAATGGTTTTATTCAAAAGGGTTATCTCATTTTCATGTGTTTTTGAACGATGTATTCTAAATGCTATAACTTGAGATTCCCGGAGTATTATCTCTTAACCATTGTAGAATTTTTGTGTGTCTTAATACTAGTGTTTATGACATTTTGTAGTGGGTATCAACCTATTCTCAACCTTGCAATCTCATTTGAACACTCATTCCCCACTCAATTCTTTCACAATTCAGTTATGTGGTCACACAATTCTTTGCTTCATTCTTTTACTTGTGTGCACCCATTATCTTTTTGAATGTTGCCAAAAGGGGGAGAAACATCAATTGTGCATAAATTGAAATTTTTGTCATCATCAAAAAGGGGGAGAATGTTGGGTTCTCATATTGGAGAATGTTGGGTTACAACAAGTGCTTAAATGTTTTTGATGATGAGCAATACTAATTGATGTTATGTGAAATGTTCACAAATGGTATGTTTGTTTTTGATGATGAACATTTCATGAACAAGACAAAATTGTTGTGTTATGAATGTGTGAAACATGATGAGAATGACAATTGGATGCAAATGAAACACATGTTTTATATGTTCATTATATCTCACTAATTATGTCTTTTAATGTAGGTGAGATTCCATGCAAGACAAAGCCCAAAATCCAAGTGCAAAAGAACAAGACAAGTTGCTGAAATAGTGCACCTGTCAACAGATGACAGTGCATCTGTCAACAGATGAATAGTGCATCTGATGCATCTGTCGACAGATGATTTTCGCCTGTCGACAGATACATGCATCTGTCGACAGATGATTTTCGCCTGTCGACAGATACACTCAGAAATCTATTTCCAGAAAGCCCAGTCTTCCGGTTCTTGCAAACCTGTCAGCATCTGTCGACAGCAGCAAGTCGGCTGTCGACAGACGGAGTTTTGGGAAGATCTAGTGGCCAGGATATGATCTATATTTTGGTGTTTCCTTTTAGCACAACTCTCTATGCTTGGACACCACTATATATGGATCATATGAGGCTATTTTCGCAGCAAGGAGCCACCATACCAAAACCCTAAGCAAAGGTCAAGATCAAGGCTTTCTTCTGCTGCCCTGCTTCATCTCTCTGCCCAGAACAAAGAAGAACAACCTTCCAAGCGGAGTTGAAGCCGGTTCGTCCGTGGTTCAAGCTTCTCCATCAACTGATACTGTCAAGACGAAGCTTGGAGTCTTCTGAACGACCAACGAGAAGAGATCTACATCGGGATTTGATTCTTCATCTCAAAACTCTTCTCCTTTCACTACTTTCATATATCTGTGTGTGTGCACTGATTTGAGATCAGTACGTGGATGTTGTGGAAGTGTGGATTGTTGTTCTGATTGCGTGTTTGCATCAGACAACGTGTGTGTGGTGTGTTGGTCAGATCAAGGCTAGAGGATCTGATCTTTTGTGGACTTGATCTAGCGTGTGTGTGTGTGGTTGAGCCGGTGTGCTCGTGTGTGTGTTGTACTCAGTTCTTGAGTAGTGTGTCCTCACTGTGTGGGGGGTGGACGTAGGAGTCACGTGGTGTGATCTCCGAACCACCTAAAAAATCCCTTGTGCACTGTGGTTTGATTTGTGGTTTGCATTGTATTGCGCTAGATGCATGCATAGGGATTTCATCTACACACTAACTGTTAATTTATTCACACATTACATCAGATCAAAGGGGTTTTAATTGAGTAGGTCTTTTAATCTGAAGTAGTTTTTAAATTGCTTAAGTTTCCGCTGCAAATCTATTCAACCCCCCCTTCTAGCTTTGCCATCACCGAGTATCCGATCCTAACACAAGAAAGAATGGCTTTTATTTGCACAAAGAAATGAGATGAAGATTTCAGACATGTGGAAACTTGCATAAACCAAGTTCCCTTCTAAGAGAAGTGAATCTAGATTCTGCAAGAGACTTAGTGAAAATGTCTGCAATTTGTTTTTCTGTGTTAATGAAGTGGAGTTCAAAAGAATTCTTTGAGACTTCATCTCGAAGGAAATGATGTCGAATGTCAAAGTGTTTTGTGCGGGAATGTTGAATTGGATTTTTGGATAGATTTATAGCACTTGTGTTGTCACAAAGAATGGGAATGCAACCTAATATGTGATTATAATCTAGAAGATGATGTTTGACCCAAAGGACTTGGGTACCACAACTACTAGCGGCAACATGCTCAGCTTCTGTAGTTGAAAGAGCTACAGAGTGTTATTTTTTGAAGCCCAAGAAATAAGACACCTTCCTAGATATAAACACAACCCACTAGTGCTTTTTCTATCAAGTTTGCACCCGGCATAATCAGCATCACTATATGCAATCAAGTCCAATTTACACCCAGCAGGATACCAAAGACCCAAAGCACATGAAGAAAGAAGATATTTGAAAATTCTTTTAACAGTAGACATGTGACTGTCTTTAGGATTTGCTTGAAATCTTGCGCACATGCAGACACTTAATGGAATATATGGCCTAGAGGTAGTTAAATAAAGAAGAGATCCAATCATACCTCTATAAAGTGTAGCATTAACAGGCTTACCAGAAGTATCACTCTCAAGTCTTACACTTCTGGCCATTGGTGTGTTGGATGACTTGATGTTTTGGAAGTCAAACCTCTTGAGCAATTCCTTGACATATTTTGTTTGACTCAAAAAAATTCGTTCAGTAGTTTGATGTACTTGCAGACCTAAAAAGAATGTAAGTTCGCCCATTAGACTCATTTCAAATTCAGATTGCATAAGATGGGCAAATTCATTCAATTTATTTCTGAAAATCCATCTTGTTCCAATGACAGAAGTTAAATCTGAAGGTTTTGGTACTAAATCCCAAACTTGATTTCTTTCAAATTGATGAAGCTCTTCATGCATAACATTTATCCAGTTTTCACAAGATAAAGCTTCATCAACATTTTTGGGTTCAATTTGGTAAAGTAGTGCCAAAGAATCTTCAACTATGACAGAATGAAAAGATGATCTAGTTCTTATTCCATCTTGCAAATTACCAACAATGCTTTCAAGTGGATGGTCTCTTAAAAATCTAGGTTCAGAAATTACCTCAGGGTTTGCATGATTTTCAGGAACATGATTACCTGAATTACTTGAAGTTGGCATTTCAATAACCTCATGTACATTTGGTACATCTTGATCTTCAAGATTTGTAGATGGATGTTCAAGAAAATCATCTTCATCATCACATATTTGAGTTCTGTACAAATCAGAAATGTCAATCTTTTGTAAATTTTCATCAAAAATGACATGTGGAGATTCTTCCACAGTCTTATTTTTCAAGATATAAACTATGTAAACTCTTGAAGTTTCAGAATAACCTATGAAAATTGATTCAAAACTTTTTGCATCAAATTTATCAAGATTTTCTTTGTTGTTATTGTGAACAAAACATTTGCAACAAAATTTTTTGAAATATGACACACTTGGCTTTCTATTTTGAACCACTCATAAGGAGTTTTTCTGATATTTGGTCTTATCAATGCTCTATTCAAAATGAAATTAGCTATATTTACAGCTTCTGCCCAAAAGGATTTAGACAGTTTACTTTCAATGAGCATAGTTCTGGCCATTTCCACAAGAGTTCTATTTTTTCTTTCTACAACTCCATTTTGTTCTGGAGTTCTAGGGGAAGAAAACTTATGGAGAATTTTCAGTTCAGTACAGAGATCAGGAAATGATTTGTTTTCAAATTCACCCCCATGATTTGTCAAAATAGATTTCAATTTGAAAGATAAACCCACTAAGGCAGAATTGTAAAATCTCCTGAATTCTGAACATGCATCATTTTTATGGGATAAGAATGAGACCCAAGTATATCTTGTAAAGTCATCAATGATCACAAAACCATATCTATTACCACTGAGACTTTGAGTTCTAGTTGGACCAAAAAGATCCATATGAAGCAACTCAAGTGGTTTAGATGTAAGTACTTCATTGAACACTTTAAAAGATTTTCTTGTTTGTTTTCCTTGAGCACAAATCCCACAAACAGGATTGTTAATGACTGGGAAAGATTCAGGAAGACCTTTTACAAGATTCATTCTTATGAGTTTACTAATGGTTGTGAAACTTGCATGACCCAACCTTTTGTGCCACAACCAAGCAGTGTCATTTTTATTTGCAATCAAACAAATATTTAAAGAAGAATTATCACACAGATGAATCATGTAGACATTATTTTCTCTTTTTCCAATCAATTTAATTTTTTCAGAAGAGGAGTCAATATTTTGCATGAATCATGTTCAAGAAGAATCTTGTGACCATTGTCACACAATTGACTAATGCTGAGCAACTTGTAATTCAAACCCTTAACTAAACAAACATCATCACTAAAGGCAATGCAAGACTTACCAATTTTTCCTTTGCCAATTATTTTTCCTTTATTCTTACCTCCAAAGGTGACTGATCCACCTTCCTTTTCAATCAAGCATGAAAATTTATTTCTGTCTCCTGTCATGTGCCGTGAGCATCCACTGTCAAGAATCCAGATGTTGTTGGAATTGGATGCACGACTTTCCTGCACATAACAAATTAGACAAGAAAAGTTTTTGCTACCCACATGAGATTGGTACCAACATCCTAAGTGAAAAGAGAAAACAGATCCTTTCTGACCCAAATTTGTGTATGTTTCTTCACTGTGTTCTTTGGAACAGAAGATTTAACTTTTTATTTTTCATTTTTCTGAACATTATGGTTCTTAGTTGGTTTGTTCCATTGTGAAAAACTTTGCATGTATTGCTGTTGATGGACAGGAAAAGGTGAATGATAGAAATAAGGATTGAACCATTGGTTACCATTGTACCTTTGGTTCCAAGACTTATTCCATCTTGAATTGTAAGAGGAGAAAACATTCCAATTTCCATGAAAAAGATATTTATTGATTGGTTTGAAGTTTTTGTGATTCTTATAAGAAGGGCAGATCGACCTCTGACTTGGATAGGTCGACCTGTGCATAGTGTGTGTCGACCTAGGTAGGGTATGTGTCGACCTCTCAGGTTCTTTTTGTTTTTGTATTTTTCCTTTGTTTTCAGATGAACTTGCCTTGACAAATTTTATTAAAGGAGTTTTTAGTGATTTTGTTTGCTTTGAAGATGATTCAGTTTTCTTTAAATTTTGTGGTTCAAAACCTAAACCAAATTTCTTTGAATTCATCTTAACTCCAAGTAGAGCATTCAAATTGTCTTTCCCTTGAGTGAAGTTCTTGACGATATCTTATTTTTCATTAATGCAAAGATTGAGTTTTTCAATTTGATTCAAATTTTCATAATTTTCCTTTTCTTTTTCTTAAAAATTCTTGATAGAATTGATGAGTTCGTTGTTCAATTTTTGAATTTTCAATTTCAGATCATCAATAAAAATGAACAGTTCATCATTTTCTTTGATTTGGTCTAAAATTTGAGCTTCCAATTCAGAAATCTTTATAGATGATGAAGTATCATGAAGAATGCTTTCAATTTTTCTTTTCAAATATTTATTTTCTTTTCTAACATCAGAAAGATTTTCAACTAAATTACCATATGCTTCTTGTCAATCTTCAATGGTAAATAGTTTAAAGGATATATCTACCTGTTCTTCGCTGCTTCCAGCCATGAAGCAAACTTCATTTTCATCTGAAGTTGAGGATTCTTCATTGCAATCTGAGCTTTGATCATCTGACCATGTAGCCACCATGGCCTTGTTCTTCTTTTTGTGGAACTCCTTCTTGTGGTTTATGTGATTTTCCTTCTTACCTTCTGGACAATCAGCCTTCATATGTCCAAATTTGTTACACTTATAATACACAAAAATTTCATCAGTTTTCTTATGATCAATATGGGAGAAATGTTTCTTTTTACTAGACATGGCATTTTGCTTATTACCAAAATTCTTCTTGTTTGATTTCAGAAATGTCTTAAATTGTCTGGTGATGAAAGCTTTAAGAGCAATGGTTTTTGTTTTTAGCATGTGTTCTTCTGATCTCTTAAGGTTTAACTGATATGTCATTAATGATCCAATGAGTTCATCCAATGTGATTTTGGATAAATCCTTTGAATCTTCAATGACAGTTGCTTTAGTGTGCCTTACAGGAGATAAGGAACGCAAGATTTTTCTTACCAATTCTTCATTTGAGTATTCCTTACCCAAGGCTCGAAGTCCATTTATAATAACCATGAACCTAGCAAACATCTCAGATATAGTTTCATTAGATTTCATGCTAAATAACTCATAATCAGAAACTAACATGTTAGCCTTAGTCTCCCTGACCTGAGATATGCCCACATAAAGCAATTCTAATTTATCCCACATCTCCTTGGTAGACTTACACAAAGAGATTCTGGAATACTCCTTTGGATGGATGGCACATTACAGCATGTTCATGGCGCTGTAGTTCAGGGTGACCCTTCTGATCTGCTCCCTGGTCCATTGATCTTCATCTCCAATGACTTCAATTGGTCCTTTTTCAACAATTCTCCATACTTCATAGTTTTGTGCTCTAAGAAAAACCATCATCCTATTCTTCCAGGAAGGATAGTCAGTACAATAAAAAAATGGAGGCCTATTGATTGAATGACCTTCAGCAACAAAACCTCTAGAGTCCATGATATAGATAATCAAACCAAAACACACAGCAATTTGAGCAAGTGATGAAAATCTGAAATACAGAAGATTCACCAAAGCACCTCAGCGTATAGATTTGACTCTGACCCGCTCTGATACCAGTTGTTGTGGATCGGATAGGTGACTTTGATAAAAGAACTAAGAAATTGTGTGTATGGCAGCAGAATTAAAATAAGTAAAACACACAATTCGATCAGATCCAAGTATGGTGTTTGATAATAGTGAAGAAGAACAGCAAACCGCACATCAAACCACAATGCACAGAAGATTTTAAGGTGGTTCGAAGAACACAACTTGTGTCTCCTACGTCCACCTCCTCACAATGGAGGAACCACTAGCACAAGTGCAGTACAAACTGAGCGCAACGACTCTAACCTCTTTGAGTGCAACGACTCAAAGAAACCCAGGAGATAGGCACAACGACCTACTCCAAAGACCACTTGTGAGATTAGCAAATTCACAACCCCTTGAGCACTACGGCTCAAGCACCAGAGCACAACGGCTCCAACCCAGAGCACTAGGGCTCCAAAACAGAGTACAAAATACTCAAACCTCTTGATCACAATAGATCCAAGCTCTGCTAGAACAAGCACACTTAGAGAATAGATCCTCCAGCACCATCTATCTTAGTACAATAGAAATGGTAGAGACAAATAGAATTGGGTGATCTGTGTAGAACACATACACAGATTCCCCAGAGTAATTGACACTCTAACCAAGTACAGACTCGGCTGGATCTCCTTCTTGACCAGCACGGCTGCAATCACGAGCTCCTCTTCTTCTTCTCTTTCTTCTTCTCCTTCTTCTTCTCCTTCTTCTTCCCTTGGCGGCGCTGTTCTGCTCCTCTGGATGCAGATGCCTTGTTCCCACTCTTCTTGCCCTCTTCCAGAATGCTCTTGGCTTGCTCTTGCGTGGGATGCCCTTGGAGTACAAGAAACATGGGTATTTATAGCCCATATGTCCATAAGGAGCCTTGGGGTACATGGGCATAAAAACCTAGGCAGATTCCCTTGAACCCCAAGCGGCCACATGTCCAGATAAATTCACGTTTTTTAGATTTAGCCAGAGTGTGTCGACACCACCAGGGAGTCTGTCAACACACTGTCCCATTTGAGTAAAACAGGTCTTCTGGATGCTGGGTCTAGTGTCGACTCTGCCACTGGCTGTGTCGACTCACTGTCCCAGTCAGGCAACTAGGTCTTCTGGAGACTGGGTCTAGTGTCGACACTACCAGGGACTGTGTCGACACACTTGACCCTATCTTCATGAAAAAGCTTCATGGACTCTGACCCAGTGTCGACACCATCAATGGGTGTGTCGACACTATCAATGACAAGAGCTGTATACACCTGCAAATTTAACACATAAATCATTAGTATAAGATATTATCATTAAAATATGAGATATTAAACATCAAAAACATGTTGTTTAAGCATTATTGTGAAATGTATAACATGTTCAACATATCATCATCAAAATCACAATATGTCATCATCAAAATCAAAGTATGAGTGATGTTCATTGGTCATCATTAAAATACAACATTAGGAAATTCCAAAACACACTTAACCCGACAGTAGGGACGCGACAAGGCTTGTCGTGAGAACCACGATGGTCGCGACCATAAGGACATGTGAACGAATATGCATGGGCTGTTGTGACGGTCAAGGTGGGCATGACATGGCTAACTCAATGCCACAACCTGTCGCGTTAATGAAAATCTATTATTCTTGGGATATTGATCAATTATTTAGAAGAATAATCAATAATTAAGCATGTAGACTCTTGAAATGATAATTGGACGAGATAATGTGAAAATTGGGCTTTTAATGGGCTCGAAACATGGCTAACAGATGGGCGCAAGGTAATTGACGAACTTGGGGCTCATTAAAAGTACAAGAAATGTAGTTCAACATATGGGCCAGAATCGGGTGTCTACAGATTGCCCCTTCTTGGCTTCCACTTTGCAAGGGAGTTTAGTGGAAGTGTAGCGGAGGTGTCATGAAATGACGATGAAGCAAAAATGACGTGGAGTGGTCTAAAAAGATGGGAGCCAAGGTAATGAGACACCTGATCTAATCAACAAGTAATTGGAATTTTCTTGAAAGCCTTGACCTAGATACTCGAGTGGAATGCAAGAAAAACAGATGTCTGGACGAATGGGAAAAAAGAAGGATGATTAACCCCTCAATTGAGAGGTACCCTAGCCGATTGGCCTGCTAGTTTCATTTTGGATAGATATGTGCGTGCCAGGCAAGTAACTCTGACTTTGTCCTGGGAGCGGTTCGCAACCAAAATGGATCAAAAGGAATATGAAAATTGGATAGAGAATCTAGACAGGGAAATTCTTAACAGACTGGCAAGAGCAACTCACTCGGAGACAAAAATTTTCGATTCAGAGTGGAATAGATTTCTTGTTCTGAACAAGGAGAACAGTTGGGCACTCAACAAGAGCTCACCATTAGCTAGGGATGAGTCATGACAACTCAAAGTCCTACATGATGCATGCTGGGCTAAAGGAAAAGAAATCATTAAACCAAATGCAAAGAAAGAAGAAAATAGAAAATATGTCAAGAATAATATTGCAAAGTTGAACGAGAATGGGTCGAGAATCTTCTTGCAACCGCTGTGCAAGATAGAGTCCATCATTCCCAAACTCATCCAACTCAATGGCCTATCCGATGATTAGCAACGTGCACCTAGACCATCACTATTTTTGTTAAAGGGGAACTCAGATCCTAGAACGCATTGAGAACCAACCGGTCTTTGAAATGATATAATAGGTCGATTACCGTATAGTAATGCAAGGGAGTACGAATAAGGACACTTACTTGACTTACCTGTGACGCGCAGAAGTTGCCATTTTTTTTGGGTTTTGTTGGTTTTCTGATTTTTTGTGGTTTTCTGATAAATAAACAAAGCAATAATCAACTTAAAAGAAAGACGATATGTACACACACAACAATATTACAAGCAAACTATGCACAAGCACAAAAAATCACAAAACACATAAACACGACGCCTATGAGGTCGCGACACTGTCGCAACGCCATCAGTTGTCGTGACCTTAACACATCAGATCGGGGTGTCGCGACATTACTCTATGCGATAAACATCGAAATCGAGCCTTATCCTTATCCTTATCCTAGGGCTAATCCCACTACCCATGGGACTCCTAAACCTAAGCATAATGCTACTCCAACACCTAGGGACGAATTGGGATGGGATTAGCACCCCCTAGAGCTCTATAAATAGGGGTGCAGGGTTCTAATTTTGGAGCTCATCCTTTCTCTCTTCTTCTCTCTTAGGTTTCTCTCTCTTCTAGCCATGAAGAGGTCTTTTTCCTCTCTCCAAGCTAACCCCATGCCTAATGGCAACCCCAAAGTAGCAAGGGTGGCCCATGCAGAGCTCCAATGCCTCTCCTCCGTACCCAGCCATATTAGCTCAAGACATGATGTTCAAGTAAGCAGTTTCTCTTTCTTCTTTTAATTTTCTCTCTCTTCTTCTTCTTCTTTCTTCTTTCCCTCTTCTCCTACAAACCCTCTCTTTTTCCTCTTCTAGATTCTCCCGAGCAGTGGGCGCTATTCCAAAATTCCATGGTTAGAACCTATGATCAAGGCACTCCCCGTGGCGTCTACCAATCTACTGTGTGAGTGGAAACTCACCACCATCCTCGTGTTGGCCAAGAACTATCATAAAATAGTACACGTGTGGGATAGCATAACAGCGCTTGTGGAATTGTGGCACCCACAGTGTAGCACACCGGAAAACTTAGTGATTTAAAAATTGTAAAAAAAGGGAAATAAATAATTTTCGTATTATCGAAATGGTAGAATATGCGTACGATTATCGTATGTGCAAGAACACATTGAAAAATTCTGTAAAATTATAAATCAACCCCAAAGATTGTTACTAAGTGTTCCACAAAGAAATTCGTACAACAAAAAATCTGATTGGCCAAGTGTACGTCAGAATGTGACTAATTACCCAAATTAGGAACGTAAGTCGGAAAACCGTTAACGCGGAAAAATAACACAATCATAAATTAAATAAATATGTTGGAGAGATTTCCAACATCATGTATTGATGACTCATTATCAAAATTGGGCCAATGGATGACTTTTGGCCCAAGAATAAAATGGAGCAAAAAAATGCCTAGAAATTCGTATTTGTAATTATGCAGAAATTAGGAAGGGCAAATTAAGGTTAAAATATGGGGGATTAGCGATGGATGGCAATCCAATTCGTGCATAACCATGCTAGGAACCTTCCTAATGGTGTTCCTACCTCAATTGGGAGGTGAATTTTGAAATATGGCAATTTCCAATGCATAAACCCCCCCTCTTTCCCACACCCATTAGGACTTGAATAAACCCTAGATGTATAAATAAAGGTGAATAGACTTGTGGGGAAGGTTT
Source organism: Colocasia esculenta (assembly GCA_014218235.1). Taxonomy (NCBI): domain Eukaryota; kingdom Viridiplantae; phylum Streptophyta; class Magnoliopsida; order Alismatales; family Araceae; genus Colocasia; species Colocasia esculenta. Next base: position 65,216,256 of record CM024760.1, on the reverse strand, counting down.
ACCATCGTGTTGGGTCAAGTGGAGGCGAGCTAGTGCACCAGAGGAGGAGGACAATGGCCATGAACCGGAGCTTCTTCCCCATCCATCCTCTGCTGCGTTCTGTGCATCGACTGGACTTAGATCTTCACAAAGGTAGGTGATCTCAGGCTGAACACATAAGTTGCACATACCTATGGTTAGAGCATCATGTCTAGTTTAATTTGCAAGTGATTTCCCCAATTTTCATGTAGTATGTGAGTTGTGTTAAGCGTTTTTCAAGAGTCGTGCATTGTTAGGGCTTTTTGTGTTCTTCTTTTGTTTCATGTGAATCGACACCGAATTAGGTCAAACCCTAAACATCAATCTTCTTCTACTTGATGCCATCTACAAGTTTCATGTTTAACGTTTAGATCCATGTGCTCTAGATAGAGAGTTATAAGCATTGCATAAAGATCATATCTTGTTTCTCGCATTTTCAGTATGATGCTTGAATTGCGATCGGGACAGCCATTGCGATTCAGTCGCCTGGTATGACATCGGCCTTAGCCTTCACGATTACTTGAAAGGCATCCGCCTTTGGCAACGTGATTTGGCGCGCCTTGCGCCTCAAACTATGTGCCCCTTGACCTGTCAGAAGACCTCTGAAATGCGACCGCTAAGATCGTCGCGTTTCACGGTTGTTTCCCACCCATAGATTTCCTACATTTTTATATTAGTATTTTAAATGAATTTCAGGAACGCGACTGGTTACCCCGTCACGATTCAATGGTAAAGGCGACCACATGGGCCGTCATGATTTTTAGTCTTCACAGTTTCGCCATGTGTCGACTGTGCACTGTGTTATAAAATGCGTCTACTGTGTAGGACGCGATTTCAGAGCCGACCCGAGACTGTTTTAATGGACTGTCCAATCTTGTTTATGTAACTTATTGCACTGCATCATGTCATATAGTTATATAATGTCATAAAAGTCATTAACCTACCTAAAATTTGTAAGAATCTGAACATTTATTCTAAGTGTGATTGATTGTTTAAATGCATCCATGTGATCATGCGAATGTTACATGAAATGATTATATTATGTCTTCTACATAAAATTGAGATGTGATTATACGATAAAGGCATTGCAACCATGTGAATAGAATTGAATTGCATACATGTCATGCATGTTTGTTAATTGCTTTCCGTAATGTTTTAACCGGTGGATTCTGGATTGCGACATGCTCTACACATCACTTTGCACATGTAGACAACCCCTTCTTAGGGAATTAGAAGCTCTCTGTCAGTCATTCCGTATCGATAGACTAGCGACCTTTTCTCTAAGATTTCCGTAAATCTCCGTACTTCATGGATTCCCTCATGAAGATCAAGTTGGTTGTACCAATGAAGTACCCGGAAGATAGAATGCACATCCTTTCTTATCTAGCTCTTGTGAGAGTGATTCGATAACATTGAAATCAAGCCATTAAATGTAAACATTAAACTAATGAAAAAAAGCCTTATTCTGTCAAGATTAATCTAGATCATGTCCCCTTGCATTGTTCTCTATCATCATTGACATGATCAATAGTTCATCGTTGTCCATTACTTGGAAATCATGTGGCCATAAATAAATGAATGGAATTACCAGAAACTATTGGAACTTTGGTTTGTTAGGATCGAATGGGTGGATGGATCAGATCTAGAAGGGGGGGTTGAATAGATCTAACACCAATTACTGTGGAAGCCCAAGCAATTTAAAATTACATCGAAACAGAGATCAATTCACCCAAGCAATTTACTGATCTGAAGTGTGATTAGTGTGTGTGAGTAAATCAATTAGTAGTGCGAACGAAATCCCTATGCATGCATCTAGTGCAATACAAAGTCAAACCACTGCACAGACGATTTTTAGGTGGTTCGGAAATCACCTCTAGTGACTCCTACGTCCACCCCTCACACAGTGAGGCCACACTACTCAAAACCGTGAGTACAACACACTCTGGAGCACGACGACTCCAAACACCCTTGAGCACGACGACACAAGAAACAACCAGAGCACGATGACTCCAAACCCTTTGAGTACAATGACTCAAAGAAAACCCAGGAGATAGGTACAATGACCTATTCCACAAACCATTTATGAGCACGACGACTCACAAGCACTTGATCACAACGGCTCAACACCTGAGCACTACGGCTCCAAACCTTTGCACCACAATAGATCCATGTTCTGCTAGAATAAGCTCAGTTAGAGAATAGATCCTCTAGCCCGATCTATCTCAATACAATGATAAAAATAGAACAAACAGAATTTAGTGATCTGTGTAGAACACATACACAGATCACACAATGAAAACCTAGATGAACACTCCAAGAAAATAAATGAAATAGATGTGACTTAGATGTTCCTTGATGAAGAAGACTTGCAGAAGCTAGGATTGAAGATGCTTGAAGGAATTCGTTGGAGATCTTCTTCAATCCACGATGCTCTACTTCATTGGCATCCAGATTGACAGTTCTTCTTCTTCCTTTGCTTCTCTTCTGCTCCTCAATCTGATGGCGCTGCTCTGCTCCCTTTTTAGATGCTAATGCTTTATCCTCTCTCCTCTTCTCTTCTCTTCTTCTTCACATTCTCCTTCCAAACATCACTGCTCTGCTTCCTTTTTCTCTTTCTGCAGCCGCCACACCCTTATTTGGAGAAGTCTGGTCTCTCTCCTTCTTGGATACCTTGGAGTACAAGAAACATGGGTATATATAGCCCCATATGTTCATAAAGAGCCTTAGGGTGCGTGGGCACAAAAACCTAGGTCAAATCCCTTAATTCCCAAGTAGCCACGTGTCCAGACAAAATCACGATTTTGAGTTTCAGCCGGAGTGTGTCGACCTGTCCAAGGAATGTGTCGACACAATGTCCCAAACTGGCAAAATTTGTTCTCTGGGAAGGGTCACTAGTGTCGACATTACTTCAGGTTGTGTCGACACATTGTCCAGAACTGACAAACAGGTCTTCTGGGAACTGGATCTAGTGTCGACACCATTTGAGGTTGTGTCGACACATAGTACAGACCTGTCAACTAGGTTCTCTAGGAACTAGGACTAGTGTGGACACCACTTGAGGCTGTGTCGACACACTTGACCTTTTCTTCATCTTTTTGCCTTGGGGTTTGAAGACCTGTGTCGACGCCAGTAGTAGGTGTGTCGACATTACCATGACAAAATCTATATACACCTGCAAATTTAACACATAAATCATTAGTACAAGATATTATCATTAAAATAAGTGATATTAAACATCAAGAACATGTTGTTTAAGCATTATTGTGTTATGTATAGAATGTATAACATGTTCAACATATCATCATCAAAATCGTAATATGTCATCATTAAAATCACAATATGTCATCATTAAAATCACAATATGTCATCACCAACATCAAAGTATGAGTGATGTTCATTGGTCATCATTAAAATACAACTTTAGGAAATTCCAAAACACACTCAACCCAACAATCTCCCCCTTTTTGATGATGACAAAACATATACACAATCTCCCAATAACCTGACTAAAATCTCCCCTTTTTGAATTTTCTCCCATAAGAAACTTTCTCCCCTTTAAAGAACTTTCTCCCCCTATTAAAGGCCCTTTCTCCCCCTTTTTGACAGCATCAAAAAGATAGATAACAGAGAGAAACAAGGAATAGTAGGAGATCAAGAAATGAAATGTGGGAAAGGAATGTTCAGAAATGATCAAAATAAATGAGGCAAAGTGATATTCACAGATGAGAGAAATTAATGTGTTCTTTGTATTGTGCAATAAAGTTTAATCACAAAGACACACTCAACACAAAGTATAAAAAGTATAATGATCTGAATTTGGTTAAAATAATGATGCAAATGTGAAATAAAGTGACATATATGAGTGAGCAGAAATATTTAACAAGAATGTTAGGAGCTTTAAGTTTAACACAATGTAAAATAATAAGTCTAAACTCAGTAAACACGAGCTTTATTAAGGTCTTAAGCTTTTCTATCCTGTCTTTTGATTTTCTTGTAATTTTGGCTGCGAAAGAATACAAAAATAAATTAGTTAAATCTCACTTTTCAGTGCAAGAGATCGCATTGATCAGATGCAAGATCTCCTGATTACTCAGTGGTTTAACTTTCATTATCTTATATAGAATTGAAAATTTGATTTCCACTTTATGACGCGAAACAAATCACTTGTTATGTGAAATGGCCTGGTTACTAAGTGGTTCAAGAATTTGTATTGCTCTGTTTGTATCTTTCTAGATTGATCATTTTTCTTTTGATGTTTTACAAGAATATGTTTACTTTGACCGGAAAAGCCATGACTGTGAATTTAGAAAAATTATTCATAACATGTGGTAAAAATGAAGCTTAAATATACACATGTGAAATATTAAGGCCACTCATGTGCCTATAATGGTGTTTTGCAAATCATTTTAAAAACATTCAGTATTAAGATTGCTTAACATTGAAATGATAATGAATCTTTGAAAGTAAACTAAGTGCATAATGAGTTTAGGTTCAATGTCTTAATTCTCTCATAAGAAAATAGCACAATGACTCAAAATTCTAATAACTTTGGGGTTCAAAATAGACAAGTAAGTTCAAGAGATATGACAATGACTCCCCCTTTCATGTATCTCCCCTAACACGGTGAAGTTGAAGAAAATTGAAGAAATAGGGAAAACAGAATGAACGTGAATGTTTTATTTGAAAGACAAGGACTCCCCCTCAACAATTGCATACAAGACTCTTGATACTTGGCAAAGACATATCCTCACGCATAGTGAAAGTGTCCTGACAAGCCTGACTTGTCGTTCTTCAAATCACCATTTGATATACCAAGAATCCCAATGCAATGTGAGAGTGAGCAATTCATTTGTAGGAACATTTGTCAACAAATTGAATGGGAGTTGATGATAAATCAGATATGAAAGAATATTTCTTCAGCATTTCACTCAAAGATTCTTTTGACTCACTTCCCCATAAGATATGCATGATATGAAATGATCATTCAAGCAATTCAGATATGTTCATTCAAAGTAGTTTGCACAGAAAGAATATGAACATGATCAAGCATGCATTAACAGGCAATTTATTAAAGGAGAAAAGTTTCAAAGACTTAAAATAAAGTTTTTGAGATTTTCATTTTTCTTGATGACCCTTTATGCAGGAAAAACTATTGATACTTGGCGGAGAGTTTTTCTCACGCATGATGAGAGTTTCCAGACAAGCCTAACTTGTTCTTTCACATTTCACCATTTGATATACCATATAGTCACTGCAAAAAGGTCAATTATTCTTTAGTTTTAGCATGAAATTCATTGCATTTTCAAGAACATTTTTTGCACTTTTTCAAATTTACTCCCCCTTAACATGTGCATGGAATGAAAAAGCTAGCAAGCACTTCACATATGATTATGCACACAATTAACTTTAAACATAGTACTTGGCGGAGAATTTTACTCACGCATAATGATAGCTTCCAAACAAGCATAACTTGTTTTTCCACATGTCATCATTTGATATACCAATAAGTCAAAGTAGTTGATATGCACACAGAATCATGGGCACAGTTAAGCAAGCATGATAACACAAACATGATTCCAATTGTTATGACACAAAGTTCATTGTTGGGAGTACCATTGAAACACATTTCTCATTTTTCAGATAAAAATTAAACATTCATTTCAATTCAGGCAATTCAAATTTGAAATGATAAAGAAGTTTTACTTGAAAGGACTTCAATTGCTTTTCAAAAATTTTACCTGTGTTCTCCAATAATTTCTTGCCTTGCACAGTCAATATCTTGAATTCATTTACAATGTATGGCTGCAAGACTCCTCAGCTTGCTGATCAAGCTGGTTTTGGGACCCACACTTGCTTGGGTCCTGCAATGAAATCAATGTTAGTATGCCATAAAGATTTTTGAATCCAAAATGATTTTATTTTTGATATAGATGCATTTCTTTCATTGACAGAACTTTGAGCAGAATTAGTTCCAAATTTTCTTTTTGCCTTGCTCAATGCATCTATGTTTTCATGAAGTTATCTAATTTTTGGATTTTTAATATAAGCAGAAACAGAATGATTTTGTGCAACATTTCTATGCCTATACACATGGAATTTTTGAACATTTTCAGTATGAACATGATATTTATTCCTATGTGTATGAGCATATGCATTTGACTGGAATTTCTGAGCATGCACAAAAAAATCATTTCTATACCAACAGTCCCTAGAAATATGACCAATTTTATAACAATGAAAGTATTGGACTGATTTGGCATGTTTATTGAAATGTTGATCTCTATTCCAGCAAAATTTGGCTAAATGACCAGGTTTATTACAATTAAAGCAAATGAGATCATTTCTTACCTGGTACTCACCTTGGCATGTATGCATTTGCTGGAATCTCCTTTCCATGTGAGGAGACTTACCATGAGGAGAAGGAGGGCTTTTTGGTGGCTCTTGACATAATGTGAATTTGGAACTTGCCTTGAAGCTTTTTGGACTGATGGAGGAAGTAGATGATTCTTTTGACATCAGCATTTTTCTTTTTCTCTGTCTGTTTCTGAACAGGAACATTCACTAATCTTTTATTAAAAATAGCAGAGTTCTTGTTTACAGCAGTTTTAACAGAAGTTATTGTGGTTTTCTTTTCATTTTTCTTAGTTTTCACATAAGTAAGACTTGTGTTTATAGTGTTCTTCAATTCATGTTGAAGCTTCTGTTTTTCAGCTTTTAATGCAACAACTTCTTTTTCTGAAATTTAAAGCTTGTTTAGAATGACATCCAAAACATTTTTCATCTTGTTCTTTTCATTTTCAAATTGAGCAATTTGTTTTTCCAAATCAGCAATTTTATTACTCAAATTGCTACATTCATTCCAATGGTTTGTTATGGAACAAGCATTCAATCTTCCTCTTAAATGATGATTTTATTCAACAAGTTGTTTGCATCTCTCATTTATTTGTTGATCATGAGCCATGTTAGAAATCTATTTGTTTAATTGATCATTATCAGATTTGATGTTTTCATTGAGATCAATCAATTTTTTTTTTCATTTTCTAGATCAATGACTTTTGATTTCAATAGCTCATGGTTTTCTTTCACTCCATTTGATTTATTTTCACAAATTTGGACTTCATCTTCCAAATTCTATTTCTCAAATTTTAATTTTTCAACTTCATTTTCAAATTCATATTTTCTCTTGCCAATGTTTTAAAGTATTTTTCAAGTCTCTATTTTTGGTGTTCAACTGTACATTATGATTTTGCATTTTTTCACATAATTCAATCAATTCAGCATAAGACGTACCTTCATCTGCATCAGAATCAGAATTAGAATACATAAATGGATCTGGAATTGATTTACCTGATCTTGTAGACCCATGTGAACTCTTGTGTTCTGAAGAAGATGAAGAATGCTCTGAGCTCTTAGAATGTGCAGAAATTGTTAATTTTCTGGATTCATTGAGGCTCTTCTTCACCATTGAGTAGTTGTGAATTCTTTTTGCTCCTTTTCTTTGTGCTTCCTCTGAAAAGTCCAATGAAAATGAGCTTAGGGATTTCTCTGAAATTATAACAGGAAATTCATGTAGATTAAAGCAATTTTCCATTATATCAAAACTCAAAAGACTATTAGAGTGGTTAACCTGCTCTAATACCAAATGTAGGAATCAGAGCGATTAAGCTCACAGAGATAGTGAAAGATCAAGCAAACAGTTCAAGCAATTAACATATAGATCAAACAGAAGCAATCAAATCAGATCAGTAACAGACATTAACCTGCTCTGATACCAAATGTTAGGATCGAATGGTTGGATGGATCAGATCTAGAAGGGGGGTTGAATAGATCTAACACCAATTATTGCCGAAGCTCAAGCAATTTAAAATTACTTCGAATCAGAGATCAATTCACCCAAACAATTTACTGATCTGAAGTGTCATTAGTGTGTGTGAGCAAATCAATTAGTAGTGTGTGTAAAATCCCTATGCATGCATCTAGCGCAATACAAAGTCAAACCACAATTCAAACCACTGCACAGAGGATTTTTAGGTGGTTCGGAAATCACCTCCAGTGACTCCTACGTCCACCCCTCACACAGTGAGGCCACACTACTCAAAACCTTGAGTACAACACACTCTGGAGCACGATGACTCCAAACACGCTTGAGCACGAAGACTCAAGAAACAATCGGAGCACGACGACTCCAAACCCTTTGAGTACAATGACTCAAAGAAAACCCAGGAGATAGGTACGACGACCTATTCCACAAACCACTTATGAGCACGATGACTCACAAGCACTTGAGCACAATGGCTCAACACCGGAGCACTACGGCTCCAAACCATTGGACCACGAAAGATCCAAGTTCTGCTACAACAAGCTCAGTTAGAGAATAGATCCTCTAACCCAATCTATCTCAATACAATGATAAAAATAGAACAAACAGAATTAAGTGTTCTGTGTAGAACACATACACATATCACACAATGAAAACCTGGATGAACACTCTAAAAAAATAAATGAAATAGATGTGACTTGGATGTTCCTTGATGAAGAAGACTTGCAGAAGCATGGATTGAAGATGCTTGAAGGAATTCATTGGAGATCTTCTTCAATCCACGATGCTCTGATTCACTGGCATTCGGATTACCAGTTCTTCTTCTTCCTTCGCTTCTCTTCTGCTCCTTAATTTGATGGCGCTGCTCTGCTCCCTTTCTAGATGCTGATGCTTTATCCTCTCTCCTATTCTCTTCTCTTCTTCTTCACACTCTCCTTCCAAACATCACTGCTCTGCTTCCTTTTTCTCCTTCTGCAGCTGCCACACCCTTTTCTGGAGAAGTCTGGTCTCTCTCCTTCTTGGATACCTTGGAGTACAAGAAACATGGGTATATATAGCCCCATATGTCCATAAAGAGCCTTATGGTGCGTGGGCACAAAAACCTAGGTTAAATCCCTTAATTCCCAAGCAGCCACGTGTCCAAACAAAATCACGATTCTGAGTTTCAGTCGGAGTGTGTCGACCTGTCCGAGGAGTGTGTCGACACACTATCCCAAACTGGCAGAATTTGTTCTCTGGGAAGGGTCACTAGTGTCGACACTACTTCAGGCTGTGTCGACACATTGTCCAGAACTGACAAACAGGTCTTTTGGGAACTGGATCTAGTGTCGACACCATTTGAGGCTATGTCGACACACTGTACAGACTGTCAACTGGGTTCTCTGGGAACTGAGACTAGTGTCGACAACACTTGAGGCTGTGTCGACACACTTGACCTTTTCTTCATCATTTTGTCTTGGGGTTTGAAGCCCTATGTCGACACCAGTAGTGGGTGTGTCGACACTACCATGACACAATCTATATACACCTGCAAATTTAACACATAAATCATTAGTGCAAGATATTATCACTAAAATATGATATATTAAACATCAAGAACATGTTGTTTAAGCATTATTGTGATATGTATAGAATGTATAACATGTTCAACATATCATCATCAAAATCATAATATGTCATCATTAAAATCACAATATGTCATCATCAAAATCAAAGTATGAGTGATGTTCATTGGTCATCATTAAAATACAACTTTAGGAAATTCCAAAACACACTCAACCTAACATGGTTCACAACCATGCCTATGCAAATAGGGCCTTGTTTGGTCCTGGGAGGAGCACCCAAAATACTTAATCGCGAGGGTATATTACCCAATGAGGTGTCTGATAATCACCTAATTGAATGCAAGATTGATCTGGTAATTTCCACATTGTTATTGAATGATTGATTGATTGACTGTTATATGTTAAATGGCCAATCCTCTTGCACATGCCATTATTATTGAATCCTACATGTGATTCGTATTGAATCCTACATGTAATTGTTATAGAACCCCACATGTCATTGTCCATTGGAATTCTACGGAATTCAACTTGAGAAATCTATTGCACATGCTACATGCTATTGAATTTCTCCCTACATGTCAAGTGATCGAACTGTCATCTTTGTCATTGATAATCATTCCGTCCTACATGAGAATCGTTATTGAACCATCCTCGTACATGATATAGTTTGGATTTGTCACTATCGTTATCGTCATGAGCATTGCATGATAGTATTGCCAATGTTAACATGTTAATTACCTAAAGCATGCTCGTACCATGAGATGTAAATCCTACTGTGCGCTAGTGCGCTCACACCTGCTTTCCTTAATATTTTCAGGTGATGAGTATGAGGAGCTAGAGAATGATGGGACTGGGGACGAGTGATGAGCGGATCAACTGCACCCGTCCATATGGCTAGTCAGCCAGCAAGTTTAGAGTCAAGAGTTGTAATAGTTAGTTTTCCTTTTATTGAGTCATATGTATTTAGGATACAATATTGGGCCCCGTTATTGGCTCTGATGATGTAAGATGTTTAAAGTAGTTGATTGGAAATGAAATAAAGGTTATTTGGCTGGCAATCTTATTGTCTCATATTTAGTTATTACTCTGAATTACTCGACTGTGATACGTACACTAGTATCGCTCACGCTCTCGACATTTATTTTTCGCTGCTAAATGTTGGGGTGTGACAGACAGACTCACTCATTCTTGTTCCTCTCATTTGAATCCACCATCCTATTGGAGGAGTTGGAGCTTATGCTCGGGCTCCTTAAGGACAAGAAAGGGGAGGAACAACTCATCTCCCACACCATGGCCACTGTAGACTCCTGGGCCATCCTCGGTGAGGTCACCACTTAGACCTGGGAGTTGAGCACCATGATGAGCCTGGGCTACATCCATCTCATCCCTCTTCTCAATGGATCGTCTCACAATGCAAGAGGAAGACAAGGAACTATCTCACCATTGCCAAGGCCTCCGCCATCTACATATGCGGTGTCATCCTCTTCATTACACAGGATCATCTCCTCTCTACATCCAACATGAGCACCATCAGCTGTGTATGGGATGGTATGTCCATCTCTCAGGCTGTTCTTGGCTATCTCTATGTTGGACTCTCTTTTGCAGCCACTAGGGGATCTCTCTTCAGCTCTGTGGTCACCCTCGATTGCTAGATGGGCATGAATATAAACTTCAAGGCAACAGACGACCTCTCCATCATGTGCCTGAGCATGGTTCACCACCCACTCGCCTTTGTCGGTGCTCTGCTCTATATGATCACTCAAGCATGGTGCATGATGGCGATAGTCAAGGGACTGAAAGAGTGGAGGACATACTTGAACGCACTGACCATGGAGCAATTTGAGATGCGGCCGACTTTCCTCCACAACAAGATCATGTGCCTTTCTCAACGTGTGGACTTAGAGGTACGACTGATTAGCAATGAAGCATTGGTCCTCTACAACCCCGACTAGTGCTACCTTCAGCGCAGTGCAGCGCGGACAGTCGTACCGACCCTCTCCCACTACCCCCTGATTCAAGCACGGAAGATAGACAATGAACAAGACGAGCGAGATGTGAGGAGCGCCATAGTGAACTGGGAGGGGTGCATCGCAAGCCTCATTTCAGAGGCAATGGCAGAGGATGAGGATGTGTACCAAGAGTACGTGCAGGCGTTGAGGAGGATCCGACCACGTAGAGATCGAGCCGTGGCAGCGGGCTACATAGGGTGCTTGAGAGGGGTAGGAAATGTATAAGATGGTAGGTAGGGCTTGAAAAAAGACTGATTGGATGATTATAGGCATGATTAGGACCTGTAATTGATGGTTTGCATCAATAAAATCAGAATTTTATTCACTGTTTGCATTATTCGGTTGATGTCGCGACCACTACAGACGTCACCTTAGGTTGCGACGGGTCGATAGGTCATGACAAGGTCACGACCTACCTGGCCGCCACGATCTGAACGCAACATCTATGGCCGTCGCGTCATTAACCGAGAGTTCAAAAATGCAGAAGCCCTCTTTCCCCCTCTCTCATGCTCACAAAGCTTCCCTCTCCGGTGATTACTTTCTCTGGGCGATTTCCCCTCACTCTCTCTTTGTGCTCTCTCTCTCACTCTCCATCACACTCCCTCAATCTCTCCCTTTCCCTTCTCCCTCATTGTCTCTCTCTCTCTCTCTCCCTTCCTCCCTACGACGGCGATGGAGATTAGTGTGGTGGGAAGTGAGAAGGGGAAGTTGCCGGCGAGGAGGCACCGGCGGCGTGAGGCGGTGCCTCCAGCGCAAAAGACGTGTCGGAAGTGGAGATGCAGGAGGAGGAGGCACCGACCATGGACGTGGAGGCGGTGGCGATGGCACGGGAGGCGGCCATGAGGAAGGTGAGTTCCCCGAGACGTAACCCTTGAATTGATAATGTGAATGGGATGTGGATGCCCCATAGAGGGCCTATGTAGGGAGAAACGACCGGGAGAATGGCCATCGGACAAGGAAGTCGTCGGCCTACGTCTGAGAACGCGACGACCCGCCCTGTCACGATAAGGATAGTCGCGACGGGGTCGGAGGCAGCGACATTGTCATGTCGGCCATAGGCCGCCGTGATAAGTTCGCGGTCTCCCTGAGTGTCGTGACCATGTCGTGGCGCATCGGGGAGTCGGGACAAAGTCGCGACCCCCTGGGTCGATGCGACCTCAGCCGAGGACCAAAAGAGTGCATGGTATGCTAACTGGTTGTTTCTTCTTCATGCTTCCAGGGTGAGATGAGGGCGAGGGTGTCCTGGTTGCTCGTGATGGCAGTGTACCTAGTCCTCCCAGGGTTCCAGAGGGGGATGTTGGAGGAGATGGGCTTCAGGGAGGTCTTGCGGATAGACAGGATGAGGGTGGATGCTCCCCTCACCTAGGCCCTGAAGAGTAGGTGGGATGTGGAGGCGACTGCCTTCATGTTCCCATGGGGTCATATGATCCCCTGCCTGGAGGATGTCAGTAGGATTACCGAGCTGAGAGTTTATGGTCGCCCGGTCAGCGGGTTCACCTACCCTTGCTATAGAGACCTAGCCCATAGACTTCTAGGCTTGGCTGTAGGTCAGAGGTCCTCCCTAGTCCCTAAGGTAGACTTGTAGGAGAGCTTAGCTCTAGTTCAAACTGGTAGGGAGGTAGGAGAGACGGCTGATGAGCAGCTAGATCAGCTGGTTAGGGGTTTCCAGGAGACTCTGGCCAGCGAGCCTGGGGTTTAGGAAGACTTGGATTTGTAACGTTTCCTCACCTTGTTTCTAGGCAGACTTTTGTTTGCCACAAGGGGTGACGTGGTCCACTGCCGATTCCTGCCACTGCTGGAGGACCTAGACCAGGTCGGGGAGTATGCATGGGGTGCTGCCCTTTTGGCGCCCAGTTCGACAGCTTGGGCTCCTCCGACCGACAGACTTCTATCAAAGGATTCCTCCCTTTTCTCCAAGTACATTTCTCTTTCTCTTGCCTTTTTACTTGAATTATACCTTTATTGCAAATGTGATCTAATTGTGCTTCTCTTACTTCTGCAGGTATGGACCTACCTTCACCTCCCAGGCCTGGGGAGAGGGATTTTGGAGTGACCAGGCCTCGTGCCCTAAGCTCGAAGCTGGGTGTCGTGCCGAGACACTCACCCCCTGGAGGAGCAGTTGGCATCCATCCAGGATGCCATCGTCGTCTAACCTCAGCTAGATGTGAGTTCTACCATTTCCCCTTAAATTCCATTTGATTTCTTTAAATGTTTATCGAGCACTGACTAGATGTGCTCTTTGTTGTGCAGGTGGTGTGGCAACCTTATCTAGGTGAAGGAGATGAGGGACAGCTCTGGTTGGAGTAGGCCCGCCCTTACTTCGGTAGGGCGACTTGGGTTCATGCTCTCAACCTGGTGCTACCTCTGCACCTTCATCTGACTCAGAGGTCGCTCGGCCTCCGTCAGAGTGTCGTGGAGATCCCAGTCGAGGCAGGACCCCTAGCCTCGGTCGGAGCTGTCGGGGACTCCACGACATGACAAACTGGCGCGAGCGGGCCCGTGAGCAGATTGCGGACTGGGAGCATAGGGGGTGACGAGTCCGATCTGACATGGAGTCCGACGAGGCCTACCTGCAGCCCTTCACCTTGAAGTATGGGGTGAGGGTCTATAGGGGCGCCAGACGACAGGTACACCTCTAGACTCAGACCTAGTGATTCCTTATGATTGAATTGGGCTTGACATTGCTTTGGTGATTTACAAGCAGACGTGACTGGGCAGATCACCTCGCTCCAGGCCCTGCTGCACTCTGTCATGCAGTACCGGAACATGGCAAGGAGAAAGGCAGAGCAGCTGGTAATTACTTACTCAGGCTTCAGTTTCTTACCCAAAATTTGTACCCTTAGAGAATTGACAAGTGTTCCAAGTGCAGCTTGCGAAGTTGAAGATGTTGAGGGCGACATAGGCAGGTGCATCCTCATCTTGGGCAGCATTAGAGATTTTTTAGTCGTATCTAGACGACCGATTGGCCAGTGCCTTGAGGAGGTCCGAGGAGGTAGAGACGACGCTGGAGGAGAGGGTAAGTGTAACACTGTCCTAGTCTCAAGTTGATTTAGAATTGACATACTGACATGCTTTGACACAGGTGGAAGAGCTAAGGACCGCTACCGACCAGGTGAGCCACTGGCGCGAGCAAGCCGACATGGCGGTAGCATCGGCTGGTCAGTGGCTTCTCCAGGCGGAGACAACGCCAGCAGAGGTGGATCGGATGCACACACAGAAGGAGGCGGCAGTGTCCTAGGTGGGGAGTTGGCGCTGTGCACGCAGGGATCGCGGTAGACAGACAAGCTAGCCCGAATGCACACTGAGATAGCTGCGCAGTAGGCCAGGATTGAGGAGCTCGGAGTTGCATGGCGATGATGAGCCAGGCTGCTCAGAGTACGAGCCGGAGCGGGGGGAGGGGAGCGAGCAACGCATCCGTAAGGCATTTTTGGCGGGTTCTTCCAGTCTTAGGAGGAACAAGGAGTAGGAGAGACGCCAGGCAGGTGAGACGAGCGCCCAGAGCGTCAGGGGTGGTGGCGAGATCTCACCTCCACCCGAGAGGCAGGAGGGATCTAGGGAGAGTGGTGGTGGACAGTGAGGAGTTTGTAAGGCACCTCTTCTTTTAAATTATACGTGATGTTCATATTAGTATACCTTTTACTTTTGTTCCAATTTTGTTAATGTTTGAATGAATTGTGATTGACAGGAGTGAGAGATGAGATCTGAGAGAGAGAGAGAGAGAGAGAGAGAGAGAGAGAGAGAGAGAGAGAGAGAGAGAGAGAGAGAGAGAGAGAGAGAGAAACTGAGTACATCGTTGCACCGCTCAAAATGTTATGTCCCTGCACACTTAGCAAAACAAGTTAGATCTTCTCTTTGGCTCAGCCCCTTGCATTAGGCAATGAAATGACTTTGACATCATGATAGTGAAGGGGCTGAGCCTTATTAATAAGCGGGAAATAAAAGGAACTAATGCATGCTAAAGAAAACAATATGTACATCTAACTTTTTGATTTTGAGATTTTTCTGAGTTTATTGGATTTTTGGGATTTTCTTAATTTTTAGATTTTATTTTTTTTTTTTTTTTTGTTTTTTTTTTTTTTATTTTTGGTTTTTATTTAATTTTTTTATAGTTTATCTTATTTTTTGGACTTTTTGTGATTTTCTAATAGTGTTTTTTTTTTTCTAATTTTTTTAGATTTTTGTGATTTTCTGATATATTTTTTTAAAGATTTTCTCTAGCGGCACCCCCTGCACTTGGGTGATTAGTTATGAACCTCACTTCCCATATTACGCTTGTCAAATACTCCCTAGGTGCATTGTGCATTTGTTCACGGCTTCCTTATGGCTATTGCCCTAGTCGCTAGTGTTCCTACACAGACCAGGTGTGGGGGTTTCCAGTCATTAGTGGCTAGACCCAGGGGGCATTTGACAACAATGAGACGGATGTGAGACTCATGACTGCTAGCATTCCGGTGCAAGATAGTGCTACTATCGAAAATCTTTTATTAGGGTAAGAATCTTTTAAGGTACAAACCATTCCACGGGTGAGAGAGCTCCTCACCGTAGCCTATACCCATTCCCAGGGTACGCTTCCTTAATGCAATATGGACCTTCCTAATTAGCTTGCAACTTTGACCTAGGGCCTCTAGGTTTTATGAAAATCACTTCAAAACCATGTCTCCTTCTTGAAATTTGCATTCAACACTTTCTTTTGAAAAGATCTTCAGAGTCTATTTTGATATGAAAGCACATGATCAGCCGCGGCCAGACGCCGCTCGTCTAGGTGTTCCAGCTGTGTAAGTAACGCCTCCCGACGTTCATCAAAATTGAGTTTTTTATCCAGTTGTACCCTTAGCGAAGGATGAGTATCTCATGTGGACATACCACCCCCCCCATCCCATAAGTGAGTGAAAAGGGAGTTTGCCCTGTGGGCGTGCGGACAAAGGTACGGTAGGCCCATAGAGCCTCAATCGGATTCTCGTGGAGATCAACAAATTTATGAGACTCACAAGTTTTCTTTAAGATTTTCAAAAGT
Source organism: Colocasia esculenta (assembly GCA_014218235.1). NCBI lineage: Eukaryota > Viridiplantae > Streptophyta > Magnoliopsida > Alismatales > Araceae > Colocasia > Colocasia esculenta. Next base: position 65,199,831 of record CM024760.1, on the reverse strand, counting down.
GTTTTGTTTGTGTCTTTGGCTTGACCGCTGCCCAGAGGATAGTACGAAGATGAATGATGCATAGAAATGTTGAATTTCATACACAAGTCCTGAAGCTCCTGAGATATGAACTTGGTCCGTTGTCGGTGACGATGCTGCTTGGCACTCCAGACCGCGAGATGATGTTCTTCATGATGAACCGGCACACAGTTGAACCTTTGATTTCTGCAAACGCTTCTACTTCGGTCCACTTGGTAAAGTACTTGGTGCAGTGAATGAATGATTTTTGTTTTACATGAGCATTAGGATTACCAAAAGGTCCAATGATATCAAAGCCCACATGGAGATTAGCCAAGGGGAAGATAGTGGATGTAAGGAGGAAGATGGATCATGGATCTTATCGGCATGAAGTTGGCACTTGACACACCTACGGACGTAGATGGCACATCCTTCTTCTATGGTTGGCCAGTAATAGCCCGGCCTAAGGATTTTCATAGCTAACATCTAGCTATTCACATGCCCTCCACACTCACTAGAGTGGGCTCCTTCCACTACCTTCCAGGCTTCTTTGTCCAGACAAGCATCTGAGAAGCATGTCATTTAGACCGCGTCTATACAACACTTCTCCAATAATAGTATATCTTAACGCCGCTCTATGGATAACTCTCCTATATTCAACCTCAGCTTCTTCTGGGAAGGTACCGTCTTTGCACTATTGCTCAATCTCTTGGTACCATGGCCTTTCTTCTTCCAACATTTCTCCTAACTCCATGAGCATCGCTTCCTTCGCTTCTCTTCTCTCTGCCTTCACAACTAAAGAATCCCTGAGGTTATCGAACCAAGGGTCTTGAATGGAAGGTGCTTCTAACCTCTGGACAATGATAGTCTAAGCGCTGCAGCTGAGAGGGAAGGAGAGAGATGAGGCCAGAGATGCCAGGGCATCCGCCAAGATATTCCGAGAGCGAGGAGTGTGAATGTAGATGAGTTTGTGGAAATTTTTTGCTAGGAGTGTGACCAAATCCTGATAAGGCTTGAGTTTAGGGTCACAAGTGCAGTAGGTAGAAAGGACCTGGCAAAGGTCGAGGTTGAGAATCTCCTATGATCTTGAGTTGACGCGTGCCTAGAGATAGGCACGTTTGAGACCGGCTAGGAGGCCTCATACTCAGAAATGTTGTTGTTGGTAGGGAATTGGAGATGATATGCCACTGGAATGGTGATTCCTTCTGGGGTGAGCAGAACAGCACATATGCCCCGTCCTCTAGAATTGAGAGCTCCATCAAAATGGAGCAACAGGAAGGAATCGTGAGAGATGAGTGACATGTTTTCATCAGGGAAATCTTCTTGGGCTGTGTCACTATGAGGAAGAGGAAGGTGAGCAAGGTGCTCGACAATGGCATACCCTTTTATAGCCTTTTGGACTACGAAGGTGATATCGAATTGGGACAAGAAGCGCACATGTTTTCTCCATAGTGGGGAGCTTGAGCTTAAAGGGGTTGAATAGCCTAGATAGGTAATAGACTGCCCTTTCTTTTCCAGTATCATCATGTTGTGCGAGGACAGCCCCTAGGCAGTCCTCAATAGTAGATAGATATAGGATAAGGGGTTTTCCTGGGACAGGCGCCTACAGCACGGGCGGATTCCTGAGGTAACTCGTAAGTTCATCAAAGGCTTCTTGGCACTTATCATCCCATTCAAGTTTGACTCCTCATTTTAATAGTTCATAGAAGGGACGACACCTTTGAGAATGCTAAGATATGAATCACCTTATGAACTTTAGTAGTCCAATCAATCCTCAAAGTTCAGATATGTTCTTAGGAGGAGGCATCTCATTTATTGCCTTGGCCTTGTTTGAGTCTATTTGAATCCCCCGCTTGCTGACTATGAATCCCAATAGCTTGCCTTAGGAAACCCCAAATATGCACTTCTTCGTATTCATCTTCAATTGGTACTCTCCTGCCCGTCGAAACACTTTGGCAAGCATGGAGGAATGTTCTCTTCAAGTACGAGACTTCACCACAATATCATCCACGTAAAATTCAACCTGAATATGAATCATATTATGGAAGATTGCTAACATTTCCCTTTAATAAGTGGCGTCAGCATTCATCAATCCAAACGGCATGACCACATAGCAATAAGTTCCCCAGGGCATGGTGAAGGAAGTTTTGTCTTGGTCCTCTGGGGCTAGACGGATTTGATTATATCCTAAGTAACCATCCATGAACGATAGAGTTTCGAACCCAAATGAGGTAATGGGAAATCATCCTTTGGACATGCTCTATTCATGTTCCAGAAGTCAATGCAGATTTGCACCCTCCTGTCCTTTTTCATCACCTAGGCTATGTTGGTCACCCACAAAGGATAGAGGACTACATGGATGAACATAGCCTTGTGTAGTTTGTCAATCTCCTCCTTCATCTTTAAAGCAATGTGGGGGTGGAATAGTCTTCATTTTTGCTTAATGGCTATTGTCTCTGGCTTCAAGATCAACCTATGTTCCACTAACTCGGGGTCAATGTCGGGCATGTCATCATATGACCAGGAAAAAGAATCTTTGTACTCCCTTAGCATCTCTATAAGCACCTCTTCTTCTTTGGGAGGGAGATTAGAAGCTTGGTCAAGAGCCTGGGTTTTTCATCTGTCCCAATGATTACCTCTTTGGTGGGTTCATCCATTGCCGATATAGGTTCATCGAACCTCGTCATGTCACTAGCATACATCTCGGCAAGCGTCTTCTATTTCACTGTATTCTCCATCCACTAGGTCTTCATCAATTAAGATTTTATAAACTCCAAATCTGTTGTCTAGCCTCTCCTCTTCATGCTGAGCTTCTATGTTTAGAACTATTGCTTCTTGAATGAACTCTTCGACAGCTAGAAGAGCGCCACAACCTTTGAGCCAGATCTACTAGATACCTATGGGGTATGCCACTATCTTTGTTGTTCCTAGAGGGGACGGGGACTTGCTAGATGTCACACCCCGAGCAGAATATCGGAACACGAGGCAGTTGCAAGTAAATGGGTACAGAGCGAGTACTATTCATCAAACCATTAGACAAGAATAAATACTAAATCAAATTCTTCTCATTAATAACCTTCAAATGTCTAGTTACAATAACTAATATCAGAGCCATTCTATAGGGCCCAATTATATTGTAATAAAGTAAAGACTAAACTATGACACAAACATAATGCTAGGACGCTAGGGTTTTCATGACTTTACTCCTGGTCATTCCCGTCCTCTTGAGTGTATGTGTCATCCTCGGTCTCACCTAAGAACACAACGACAAATAACGCAGGGTGAGAGATAACACCCAGTAGGACTTAAATCTCAATAGTCAAGCAGGCTTTAAATGATTAATGTATTAAAAGGCAGAGTAACTAATGATAGAGAGAGAGAGAGTGAAGTAAAAGATAGCAGGATAGCGCATGATGAAAATAGCACAGCTCTTCTAAGTATATCACAAGTGTCAAGTATAATACAAATAGCAAGATGGCCATAGCACAAAGTATAGCAACAGCACAACGGGTATACTATAACACTTTTATCAATAGACAACGAGAGAGCATAGCACTTTTGTCAATAGACAACGAGAGAATATAGCACTTTTGATTGTCATTTAGATAGTCGAGATAGATAGCACTCGAGAGTAATGCCAAACACTCTGATCATTTAACTCACACGGGCACTAGCACTTTCAGGCGCAAATCCCAAGACCTATCTTTAGACCGTCAGTCAATGGCCAACATAGAGTACTAAGAAATGGATGAGAGTACTAGATGAATAGACGAGATAGTAGAGTGAACATGAATAGATGAGCGAGTAGATTATAGATGAGAGCTAGTGGACATTGCACGTAACATGTCGAGTAAACATGCGTAGTAACAGTTACACAACACACGCACTTGGTGTTGGCAGTCAGGGAACTCAGACCCTTCCACTGGCCATGTTAGGCACAGGTCCCAGAGGCTGGCGCGATTCTAGATAAAGGCGAACTTCTAAATAGCTTTGGATCATTTGATCCCTAAAGGGTATTATAGGTGTTAGGGTACAACCAGCTCGTCGACCATGTGGGAATCCATAGACGAGGAGACTTACGGAAGCCTTGAATAAGGATTCACTATTCCGATAGAAGGAGTATCCGACGGATGTTTGTCCAGTCAAGAGAGAGTGTGTATATAGAAACAAGTGCTCGACGTTCTAAGAGGAATTCTAGAACAGTGGAGCATTAATAACGATATTCCCAAAACCCGCGAGAAAATGTAGACAAGTCTATTAGAAATATGGCAATTTAATTACATAAATTACCTGATACATTATGAAATATTTTCATGCCAAATTAAGCCATATTAGAGGGTTCAAGTATGTGCATGTGTTAAGAGAAATTATAGATAGAGAAAGATCATGTGCATGTATTTTAATCGCACATAAATGTTTAATTTATGACAAGTGTAATTTCCTGTGTCTATGACTGTTAGCAAAGTGTACAAGCACTGTAGAGAGTTAGAGCATCGAAAATTGGGGGTTTTCATGCAAAATCTAAGATCGTGACGCACCCATGTAAGGGTCGCGATGGGGTCAACTGAGATCGTGATGTAGTCTTGTACAGAACGCGACGGCCTTGTCTGTTAGGGCAGGCAGATCGCGACGGGGTCGCTTGAGGGTCGCGACGGCTCGTCAGATCGGGCAGGCAAATCACAACGACAGGCCTCGTCGCGATTAGATCACGACGGAAGGCACTGTCGCGATGACCCTGGGAATGCGGCCTATCAGGTCGTTGCATTCTCAAGTCCTGCGCCTGAGTCCGACAGGGAAAGGGCAGAGCCTCGGATTGCGGGCCAATCTTCTATCTTTTGACATAGGGTTGTTCAAAAATCATAACTATTTGTATAGCTGATGAAAAAAATCATGAAACAAAATTTAAACGACCTCTAGATATGCAAGTACTTCCAGTAAATAGGAATTTGAAAACAAACCTGGTTTCAGCATGGTTAATCATGATACTTCATGAAGAACATGGAACAATGCACAGTTAGGGTAAAAGAATTAATTCACGATGTATGGTGTGATAAATTAGGGCTTTCAGAGGCAAAAGATGCCAAACATGAATCAGTCCCTGTAGTAAAAATATCATGGCATGGGGTTGGAGTATACAAGGAGAACAAGATGTAAGATGAAGGTTCGGCTCATGCTAGTTGCAGAACATGAAAAATCAAGAAGAAAATATAGGCCCAAGGAAAAATATGAGATTAGAGGGCTTTTGATCTTGATGGTTGGATCAACCTACAAACGAAGTGTTATGACTTTAGCTTCTGAGAATGCCTACCTTTGTCGATTTCCTCTTCTAGGTCTAGAACCTGAAGAACGAGAGAGAGAGCTTGAGAGAGGCTTCTTCCCATAAAATCTCCTCCTCTTTAGCCTCTCCTCCTAGTCAAACAAGTCCTGCTCTCCTGCTTCGACGGCGATTCCCGTCACCCCCCGCACTCCCTCCTCTCCTCTTAGGCGGCGATCCCCGCCTTTCACCTCTTTCTGTGCAACCGTGCCTTCGTCTGACTGACCGACAAGGTCACATTGGGCATTCTGGGTGAGGGGCCTTCTGTTCCCCCACGCCCCGTTTCTGCAGCCGGCACCCTGAGCTCGGGTGGCCCGCCTCTTCCTCCAGCCCCATCAGAGGACCCTCGCGGCCCTGCCGCACCTTTTCCTGTTCATTCCAATAAACCCCTGGACACTCCTCCAGAATCTCCTGTAAATATTGGACTTCGTTTAGGATCGGGGGTAGAATCTAGCAAGTCCTCGTCCCCATCTATGAAGAAGAAGGGTAATGGCATACCCCGAAGGTATCTACTTGACTTGATTCAAAGGTGTGGCGCTCCTTTGGTACGAGCTAGGGCCGGCCATGAGTGTTTTAAGAGAGTATTTATGCTTTCTCTCTTTTCATTTCCTATTTGGACTCTAATTCCCATTAATTCTGAATTTCCTATTTCCTCTCCCCTTTCTAAACATGAGAACTTCTAATTGGGTTAGGATGGGAGCTAGATTTTTGGCCAAGCAACTAGAGTAGGTTTAGGAATCCAAATCCAACTCAAACATCCTATTTAATGCATTAAATACCTCTTTTCTATTTAAGTAATAATTAAGTTACGAATTTAGGGTATTTTCCTGTTATTCTCCTTTTAAAAATCTCTATTTTGGCCCACAAATTTCTAATGGGTCTATATAACAAAGCTCATTACTTCTTTTCATTTAATAGGTTTTTTTTAATTCTCTTTTATTTGATTTTCTAATTGCTTTTATTTTTATTATTATTCAATTTTTATTTTTCGAAAAATCTAGGTTGCTACATTCTCCCCTTCTTAAAAAGAATTTGGTCCCCAAATTCATATGATCATAATGGAGGGAATGTCTTACCGAAAAGATCATGGTAGTTTCGTCTGATGGTTCCTTCTGGTTCCCATGCGGCTTCTTCCACTCCGCGGTTATTCCATAAGACTTTAACCAAGTGGATTGGACGGTTCTTGAGATGTTGCACCTTCTGTTCAAATATCATGACTGGCCTTTCCTCATATGTCGTGTCTCTATTCAACACCAACTTCTCGTGACGAATGATGTGTGTAGGATCATATACATATTTCTTGAGCATGGAGACATGAAACACATTGTGTACACATGCCAGACCGGTGGCAACACCAGTCAGTATGCAACCTCACCAATCCTTTCGAGTACTTCAAAAGGACCGATAAATCTAGGACTGAGCTTTCCTTTCACACCAAATCATTGGATGCCACGAGTAGGTGACACCTTTAAGAATACATGATCACCGACTTGGAATTCTAGGTCCCGCCTTCTTTTGTCGGCATAGCTCTTTTGTCTGGACTGAGTAGTCTTAAGCCAGTCTCTAATCACCAGAATGTCCCAGATTGTATTTTGCATCATGTCTAGGCCTAGCCATTGTTGTTTTCCCACCTTATTTTAGCATGCAAAATGATCTACAATTTCTTCCGTAGAGTGCTTCGAACAGTGCCATCTTAATACTTGCTGGTAACTGTTGTTATAGGCGAATTCAATAAAGGGTAGGTGCTCATTCCAATATCCTTGAAAGTCTATAGTGCAAGCTCTCAGAGATGTAAACCGGATCTCGATCTGAGACTATGATGATGGAACTCCATGTATCTGACAATCTCTTGAATATAAGGCAGCTAGTACTTCTACCCGACCACTTACTCTTTCTGGCTAGGAATTGGGCAGATTGGTTAGTCGATCGACGATGACCCATGTGGCGTCGAGTCCACCAAGAGTCTTGGGTAAACCCATGATGAAGTCCATGCCAATGCTTTCCCATTTCCATTCCGGAATATCTAGCGGTCTAAGTACACCAGTAGGGCGCATGTGTTTCACTTTTACTTGTTGGCAAGTAAGGCAGTGTGTGGCATGTTCAGCTACTTCACTCTTCACATTCGGCCACCAAAATTTTTTTTTCATGTCTTGATACATTTTGGTACCTCTCAAGTGGATAGTGTACTTTGTCTTTTGAGCTTCATCCATTAACCTTCTCTTTAGTTCTTCATTATCGGGGACGCATGTCCTCTCTTGGAACACTAGTCTTCCATCCTCAGTCATAGCAAAGTCCGGTCTTTCAGTTAAGGTTTCCTTGATGCGAACTAAGAATTGATCATTATCTTGTTGGGTTTTAATCTCACCCAGCAAGTCGGATTGAATCTTGATATTGGCAATCAAGACTCGATCATCTCTATGTTCAATAGTTAAGTCTAACCTTGCGAATTGTTCTAGTAGTTGCATCTCGCCAAGGACTAGACTTGAAACAGATGCCATTGGCTTCCTACTAAGAGCATTAGCCACGACATTACCCTTACCTAGATGGTATTAGATGTTGAAGTCGAAATCCTTCAGATATTCTTGCCATCTTCTCTATCTCATGTTTGTGTTCCTTGTTCCTTCTGGGAGAATAAGTACTTCAGGCTTTTATGGTCTGAGTAGACATTGAATTTCTCACCATACAAGTAATGTCCGCAGATCTTCAAGGCGAGACCACGACAGCCAACTCTAGATCATGCACAGGTAGTTGACTTCATGCGTCTTTAGTTGTCTGAAGAATAAGCAAGACCTTCTTCTCCTTTTGCATCAATACACAACCTAGCCCAATCCTTGAGGCATCGGTGTAGACAGAGAAACCTTCTCCCTCTATTGGCAGAGTGAGAACATGTGCTGAGGTAAGACAATCTTTATGAGTTTGGAAACTTTTCTCGCACTCATTACTTCAGGAGTATGGATTCTCCTTTCGTGTTAGTCATGTGAGAGAACAACGATCTTGGAGAAGTCATTAATGAATCGCCTGTAGTAGTCAGCCTGTCCTAAGAAGCTTCTAATTTCTGTGACATTGGTTGGTCTCTCCCAATTGAGTATAGCTTCAATTTTGGAGGGATCAACTGAGATGTCGTCCTTGAGATGACATGGCCCAAGAAGGACACTTCTTCAAGCCAGAATTCACACTTGCTCAGCTTTGCGTACAGTTTGTTGTCTCATAAGACTTGTAGTGCAATCTTTAGGTGTTCTTCATGCTCTTTCCTTGGTCTTTGAATAAATGAGGATGTCGTCGATGAAGATGACCACGAACTTGTCAAGGTATGGCTGATATATGCTATTCATAATTGCATGAAGGCTGCAGGAGCATTGGTTAGACAAAAGGCATAACGGCAAATTCATAGTGTCCATACCTGCTCCTGAAAGCCGTTTTGAAGATATCATCATCCTTGATCCTCATTTGGTGATAGCCAAGTCGAAGATCGATCTTGGAGAAATATTGAGCTCCCGATATTTGGTCGAATAGTTCATCGACCCTTGGCAATGGGTATTTGTTCTTGATGGTGAGCTGATTGAGTTGACGATAGTCGATGCATAGCCTCATCGATCCATCTTTCTTCTTGACAAATAGCACAGGTGCTCCCCATGGGGAAGTACTCGGTCTGATGAACCCCTTCTCTAATAGCTCCATCAGTTGCATCTTCAATTCCTTTAGCTCGGCATGTGACCTCCAGTATGGTTTGTCGTAATACCGGGCAGCTCCAGGGATTAACTCTATGGCAATGTTGACATCTCGTTCTGGGGAATCCCTGGCAAATCTTCAGGAAACACAACGGGAAATCCTGGACTATGTGGATGTCTTCTATCTTAGAACCCTTCTTTTCATTACTACTACGGCCACAAGGAAACGCAAACAACCTTTCCTTATCATGTTATGGGCTTTTATGGTGGAGATTAGAGACATCCGTCTCTTATGTCTAATCCCAAAGAATGCCAATTTACAAAAGTCACTCAATGTCACCCTTCCTTTCTTACAATCGACACTTGCCCCATAAATGGACAACCAGTCGGCTCCCAAAATTACATCATAGCCTTCCATGGCCATACACACCAGGTCGACTTTTAGTTTATGGTCTCCAATCATTACATCGGCAGAGGGAAAGTATTTGTTCAATTTCTCCTTTCTCCTAGTGGCGTTGTGACAGAGAACTCACAACCCATGGATATAGGTTTTGCAGCCGGGTATCAGCAAAGTGTTGAGATATAAATGAATGAGTTGCTCCAGTGTCAAATAAAACAAATGCTGATAAGAGAAAACTTTTAGAGTACCTTCTACCACGCCACCTTCCTCAGTGGGCTCTTCATTATACAGGGCTTACTGTCGGCCCTATTTTTTAGGTGCATTAGGGTGCCTCACATGTTCCTTCAGTAGCGGGCACTCAGGGATGCGGTGCTCGTGACTTCCGTAGTGCAGACATGCGCCGACTTTCCTCCAAAACTCGTCAGTGGTGTGACCTGTCTTGTCACAGTGCTTGCAGTTACTCTTTGTTTTAGTGTTGGGGACAATATCTTTAGGTTTCCTTTCTTGGCTGGGTCCCTCCGTGATGTTTAAGGGATGATTCTTGCCATTGTTCAGCTTAGCAGATGATTGGCCAGAGGTCATTTCCTTCTTCACGAACTTCCCTTTGATACGATCGGTGAAGTCCGTAGCATCTTCTAGTAGTTGGGCCTTCTTGACCATCTCGACATAAGTATGGATGTCGAGAGGTGCCAATTGGGTAATGTATTGAGGCTTAAGGCCATTGAGAAAGCACTTAGCCTTCATTCTCTTCGTATTCACTGGGTGTGCAGCATAGCGTGCCAGTCTTGAAAACTGGGCTTCGTATTCGGCCACAGACAAGCTCCGCTATTTAAGAGCAGCGAATTCCACAGCCGTCCTTTCTTGGACACGCTCGGAGAAGTACTTGGAGTTGAAAGCTTCCTTGAATTCGTTCCAGGTGAACTGACCATTATCTCGGGTCGCTTCCACTTACTACCACCAAGCGCGGGCATCCTTCTCCAGTTGAAATGTAGCCAGTAGCAGCGTATCCCCCGCTGCACATTGCATAACACGGAAGATTCTTTCCATTTCTTTGAGCCAGTGCTCGGCTTCTTCCAGATCCTTGGAACCACTGAACCGAGGTAGGTTCAGACTCCTGAAGTTACTATGCAGGTCGCCTGCACCACCACGATTAACACCTCCTTTGGTAGCTTGCATAATTGCGCGCGTCAGTTCTTGAATGGTCTGTTGCATACCCCTTATTTGAGCACGTTCAACAGTCATCTTGATTGCTTAGTTCCTACAAAATAACTTATTGTCATGATATTGATGTGGAATTTAATTCGTGCGTGTGTGAGTTCATTTTTGCTATTTACCCATGGTTCTAACCACATCTCACGTAGGTAGGATAATTGACTATAGTCGAGGCAGGTTAACATAGATCATCCTATACTTAAGAATAACCTAGGCTCTGATACCATAAAACTGTCACGCCCCGACGCGGAATATCGGAACGTGAGGCAGTTGCAGGTAAACGGGTACATAGCACGTAATAGACATTAAACCATTGGACAAGAATAAATACTAAAGCAAATTCTTCTCATTAATAACTTTCAAATGTCTAGTTACAACCACTAATATCAGAGCCATTCTATAGAGCCCAATTACATTGAAATAAAGTAAAGTCTAAACTATGACTCGAACATAATGCTAGGACGCTAGGGTTCTCATGAGTTCACTCCTGGTCGTTCCCATCCACTTGAGTGTATCTGTCATCCTCGGTCTCACCTGAGAACACAACGACAAATAACACAGGGTGAGTGATAACGCCTAGTAGGACTTAAATCTCAATAGTCAAGCAGGCTTTAAATGATTAATGTACTAAAAGGCAGAGTAACTAATGATAGAGGGAGAGAGTCAAGTGAAAGATAGCAGGATAGCACATGATGGAAATAGCACTACTCTTCTAAGTATAGCACAAGTGTCGAGTATAGGACAAATAGCAAGATGGTCATAGCACAAATAGCACATAGTATAGCAATAGCACAACGGGTATAGTATAGCACTTTTGTTAAAAGACAACGAGAGAACATAGCACTTTTGTCAATAAACAATGAGAGAATATAGCACTTTTGATTGTTATTTAGATAGTCGAGATAGATAGCACTCGAGTGTAATGCCAAACACTCTGATCATTTAACTCCCCTGGGCACTAGCACTTTCAAGCGCACATCCCAGCACCAGATCGGGCCCTTTATATATTGCCAGGCATTCGTTATATCGTTTATCTTTAGACAATCAGTCAATGGCCAATATAGAGTACCAAGAAATATATGAGAGTACTAGATGAATAGACGAGATAGTAGACTGAACGTGAATAGATAAGCGAGTAGAGTATAGATGAGAGCTAGTGGACATTGCACGTAACACGTCAAGTAAACAGGTGATAGTAACAGTTGCACAACACGCGCACTTGCTATTGGCAGTCAAGTGGAACTCACGACCGTTCCACTGGCCATGTTAGGCATAGGTCCAGAGGTCCGGCGTGATTCTAGAGAAGAGCGAAATTCTAATAGCCATTTGGATCATGTTGATCACTAAAGGTATCATAGGTGTTAGGGTACAACCAGCTCATCGACCATGTGGAATCCATGGACAGAGAATTACAGAGGCCTTGAACAAGGATTCACTAGTCCGCAGAAGGAGTATCTGACGGAGAGTTCGTCCAAGTCATGAGAGAGTTGTGTATATAGAAACAATTGCTCGACATTCTAGAGGAATTCTAGAACAGTGGAGCGTCGATAACGGTATTCCTTAAACAACGCGGGAAAACGTAGACAATTTATTAGAAATATGGCAATTTAATTACATAAATTACCAGATACTTATGAAATATTTTCATGCCAAATTAAGCCATATTGGAGGGTTCAAGTGTGTGCATGTTTAAGAGAAATTATAGATAGAGAAAGATCATGTGCATGTATTTTAATCGCACATAAATGTTTAATTTAGGACAAGTGTAATTTTATGTGTGTATAAATGTTAGCAAAGTGTACAAGCACTGTAGAGAGTCAGAGCATCGAAAATTGGGGGTTTTCATGCAAAATCTGAGATCGCGACGCACCCCAGTAAGGGTCGCAATGGGGTCAACTGAGATCGCGATGGGGTCTTGTACAGAATGCGACGACCTTGTCCATTCAGGTAGGCAGATCGCGATGGGGTCGCTTGAGGGTCGCGACGGGCTCATCAGATCACGACGACAGGCCCCGTCGTGATCAGATCGCTATGGAAGGCACTGTCGCGACGGCCCTGGAAACGCGACCTATCAGGCCGTCGCGTTCTCAGGTCCTGTGCCTGAGTCCGATAGAGAAAGGGCAGATCCTTGGATTGTAGGCCAATCTTTCTACCTTTTGACATAGGTTGTTCAGAAAATCATAACTAATTTTATAGCCGATGAAAATCATGAACAAATTTTAAACGACTCTAGACATGCATGAAAGATGTACGAATTACCCAATATGGTACTCTAGAAGAGGGGTTGAATAGATTACAACTAACTTTAACAAGAATGACTTCTTTTAAATGATACACAAACTTATCAAATTCTTAAGTAGATTGAAGTTTGATTTGACTTTCAGTTAGTGTGCTTATTGTGAATAAAATGCGAACAACCTATCTATTGTGTGTAAAACCAGCGTGCCTACCAATCAACTATCGTGAAAGCGTGCAAACCATAGGACACGAGGAATTAAGGTGGTTAGGAGTACACAACTTGTGTATCCTACGTCCACTGTCCACACACACATGCAGAAACGACTGCTTATCAGCGAGTTCACTCACTACAACACACACACACCACACTGTCTAACGTAAACACACTATCAAAACAACGCTAACCACGTAGATCAAGCACAAGAGTCGCTTGACCCAGCAACGCACACACAAGATATGAAAAACAGAGACAAAGAAGAGTTCTGAGTTGAAGTATCAAATCTTGATATTGAACTCTTCACGATGGTCGTCCAAATGAACTTCAAGCTTCATCTTGACAGGTATCAGTTAATGGAGAAGCTTGAGAGATGGACAACCAGGCTTTAATTCCGTTCGGACAATGGCTCTTTCGTTCCCTAGACGAAAAGTAAGCAGAGCAGCAAGGAGAGTCTTTTCTCTTGAGATTTTGCTAGGGTATGGTATGGTGGCTGCTTCTATACGAAAATACCTTCAGAAGGTTCCTTATATATGGGTTTTCAAGTATGGAGAGTCATGATAAATGGAAACAACCACATAGGAAACACATAAAAATCTCGGAACTGAAGTTTCTCTTCGTCTGTCGACAGCAAGAAGTGCATCTATCGACAAGTGCTGACAGAATTACAAAAGCCAGAAGACTAGGCTTCCCGGGAAACAGTTTCCTGTCAATGGCTGTCGACAGGCGATTGGCCTCTATCGATAGGGACACTTGTCCTGAAGTCTGTTTCACTTCCCTGTGCTTAGCTGTCGACAGGCACCTTTGGGGCTGTCGACAGACACACTTCACACTTAGATTTCTGAAGCTGCCTATGTCTAGTTGTCAACAGGCCTCTTTGGGGCTGTCGGTAGTCACTTGCCTTTTGTGTTTCATTTGATCTTTTGCTCTTGACTTTGGTGCTTTGACTTGCACACTTTCTCACCTATATGAGAACATTGTTAGTGAGATATTATGAACATATAATGATCAAATAAAACATGTGTTTCTTGATTAACATTGCTTGACTGTCATTCTTATCATGTTTCACACAGGCACATCACATCAATTTGTATTGTTCATTAAATGCTCATCATCAAAACAACCATTTCAGTTGTAAATCTGACAATCTCATGTAAACCCAACATTCTCCCCCTTTTTGATGATGACAAAATTCAATTTATGGACAATTGATGTTTTTCCTCCCCCTTTTGACAACAGCTAAAAGGACACGTCATGCACATAAAAGAGAACATAAGCATATACTGTGTTTTTTCATTGAATTGGCATTCATTAAACTAGTTACAAATGGAGTGATAACATGACAACGAAGTACAAGGGAAGAGATAACATGATTGTGATAGCAACAAAGATAACAGTGACAAAACCCTGACCAAAGCAAAGTAAACACCACATAACTAATGCCTAGACTCTCTAGACATCGTCATTTCGAGGAGGTACGGAGGCTTGACTGAAACCATGAAGGTCTGTGGAGAGCCTGGTAAGCCGTATCTGTAATAGGACTTGGGTGTCAGCCAATGCCTCCAAGCTGGTATCAACAGTATCCAATCGAGCATTTAGATGGTCAAAACCAGTGGTCATTTGGAGCTGCATTTGTGCCATTTGAGCAGTGATGAAATCTCAAAGAGAGGGCTCATCAGGCGCTTGTTCATCAGCAGCAACATCAGCTTCAGCTCCCAGAGCATCCATTGGCTCGGACTGGGATTCTTCATCAGCATCATCTTCAGCAAATTCATCTTCATTATTTGCATATGCCTCACCCTTGAGGTCCCTTGTAACACCCCGTCAATCAGCATATAGCCCATCCGATGAGCAGCACCCAGAGCATCCATTGGCTCGGAGGGATTCTTCATCAGCATCATCTTCAGCAAATTCATCTTCATTATTTGCATATGCCTTACCCTTGAGGGTCCCTTGTAACAACCCCATCAATCAGCATATAGGCCATCCGATGAGCAGCAGTAAGATCAAAGGCACTGTGAGATTTGAGAACACTCATCTCTTCTCGTGGAATGGGAATGCCAATAAACAAGAGAAGAGAAAGTTATGGGACAAGCATAAGGCATAGACCGTTTGAAGCTGGTAAGGCATAGTCGGATGTGAGAAACCATAAGGAGAGGCAAGTTGACCTGATCACCATTAAGAATGGAGTGAAAAAGGGATTTGTGAACGACAGTCACAAGTTCCCTACTACCATCCTTTGGGGCTATGATGGTGGTGAAAATATGGTGGATGAGACGATGAAGAGGAGGAAAGGAGTTGGCATTCCACTATACACGATCTTTTGAGGAATCGTATGGCTGCAAAGTGATAAGAGTATAGTACTCAGAGGCTAACGGATGATGGTGCATGATGTCAATGCCAGAGTTTGGAATTTGAAGAGCACGAGAAAGAAGATTAGATGTGAGTTGAAAAGATTGGTCCTTCACCCTGGTGTAGAGATCACCATTCATTGTGATCCTCAAGTTGTTCTAAAGTCTGTCACAACGGCTGGAGAATAGCGCTTGTGGGAATAACAGAAGGGAGACCAGCCCTGGACTTCACAAAGAATCTGCAAATCTGGGAACATGTCCTCCAATCAGACAAAATCAACGTAGTGAGGTTGAACAAACTTGGTGAATGTGCCATGAGCATTTAGGAACTGCAGATTTGGAGGGATAAGTAGTTCCGGCAGACGATCATCCCGATGCTTTGTTCGGCACTCGGAAGAAACCCCGGAACCCTCGCCAACTTGGGGAGAATGAGGACGGCGACGGGAGGCAAGCTTCTTTCTCTTGGGAGCCATTAGAAGAAGGGATCCCGAGTAGAGTAGAGAAGAACTAGAAAGAAGGATGGAGACACGAGAAGGAGGAGACACCAGGGAGAGGCAGACTTTGCTCTGGCGCTCCTGAGAAGAGGGGTTTCGTGGGGAAGGAAGGAGGAGGGTGTTTTTAGAAGTGAGAAAGGGAGGAAAGGGTCGTGGGTTCCTTTTTAAAGAATGTGGGAAGGGATTTGAAGAGACAGGGACCCATAAAATCTGGCCTAATGAGCTGCCTGTTGGGCTTCCAAAACAAACCATGCCGCCGGCTGTCGACAGGTGAATAGTCATCTGTCGACAGGCACTTGCAGAAATGCGCCAATAAGGTATTTTGACAGAATTTTCAAGGCAACGAGCATCCAATGTGTATATAAGGTGGGAATTAGTAAAATACTCATTATAAAATGTCAAACCCACTAATAATTGGGACACGTCAAGCATCTACAATGGTTGTGAAATAATATTCCCAGAATCTCAAGTTGCGTCATGAAGAATACATTATAAAAATATATATGAAAATAAGATAATCCTGTTAAATAAAGCCATTGTAGAAAAACATATTTCTTAGTGGTTGATATCAAAATAGTGTATGAAAAATATGTCTACATGGGCATTTAATCATTGACATCAAATTGGCCTTGATAAGAAAATGAGGAGGCTACACTCTATTTCATCTGTTATGTTTTGTTCTTATTGACAAAAGAGAAAAAGTGGTAATTATGATCAATTTGACTTTTTACGTGAAGATAGACATGGGTAATGCCGGTATCCCCAGTTACTCAGTGGAAGTGTCCATCAGACCATTAGACAGAGATAATGAGTAAGCCATTTGACGCGAAGACAGACATTTATGATGCCCATATCCCCGGTTACTTAGCAATACTCAGCATTGCTCTGCCTTGTTCTCTATTAAATTTGATACATTTTTGTTTTTTTTGTGTGAAATAGGTAGATTTTCTCCCTTTTTTTGTTTTTTTTTTTTTTTTTGTTTTAACTCAAGGTCAATAATTAGATAAGGTTTAAAAGTCAATGCAAGACATAACCCTCAACGACCTTTGAACTTAGCACGTGACTTTGAAAAATGATATTCCACTAGGGAGTTATTCAAGTGAGTTAGGTTAGACTCATGTGATTTGTTAAATGTACTTAAAATGATGCAACCTATACTCACAAAAGAATAGTATGTCAAAATCATTGTGATTTAGACAATATCATTGGTATTATGTGTATATGAAATATTATAACTTAAGTACGTCACCAATTTTCACCTTAAATACAATAGTTAAGCATGCTCATGAAGTATGTTGAGACAGGCCATGAAAAACTCAGCAAAAGGTCCATCTGTCGATACCCATTAAGAGCTTGTCGACAGCTGCTAACGGATTTGAACGAATGAGTTGAAAAGAGCTGCGTCTGTCGACAGATACAGGGTTGTCTGTCGACAGATACTAACAGACTGAAGGATTCTGAGTTCGGGAGGAGGAACACTGCTAGTGGCTGTCGACAGCAATGTATGGGGCTGTCGACAGGGGCTGTGAAAAGACTTTTTGAAGGCAGAGATGAGAGATATGATTTGAGCTCCATGCAAGGGAAGTAAAGCACCGAAGAATGGAATGTTTCCTTCGAAAAATTCACTCATCTACCTTAACCTTGCTCCCCCATAGTGAGTGCATGTGGACATTCAATATTCAAGCAATTCAAGACAAATTTTACACCAGTTTAGCAAGCAATTGCACACAAGTTCATGACAAAAAGATATACCATCACTAAAAATCATTCGTCTAGAAACATGAATGGTCAAATTGAAAAGAAACCATAGACCTCGTTTGAAGTAAATGATCATTAAATGCAACTGACTATGGATAGATCGCGGAGAATGTTTTCTCACGCATAATGATAGTTTCCAAAAGAGCATAACTTGTTCTTCCACAGTTCACCATTTGATATACCTCATAATCGATGCACACAAAAAACATATACTCTAAAATTTGGTATGGGCTTCATTGCATTTTGCACAATCCCAATTCTCTTCTCAGTATTGTGAATCTATCCTCAGCCAATGGTTTTGTGAAAATATAAGCTAATTGCTTATCAGTGGGTATGAAGCTAAGTGTAACGAACCGAGAACCTGACCCTTGGTCCACGCCGAGGACCCGATTTTCGCGGTCGCCGCCCACGGATCCGGGGACCCAGAAGGGCTATAATACGTATCTAACAGGATATGTAATGGAAGTAAATGTTAACTGCTAAACTAGAAGTGTACAGGCGGTAACAGAAAAGAGAGCGAGACTGCTATGTACCGCTCTAAGTACAGTCCCAACGCACGCACGCTAGTACAAGTAAATGGCAGGGGAAGAACAAGTCCCTTAGGGGCATACCTCGAGGGTGAGGTACACTGAAAAAGGGGAACCACTGCTAGCTACGGGGACTTCGACTACCACCCCGTCCCCTCTGCCCAACGCGCGCCCTGCCGCTGCTGAGAAGTCTCACCTGGGAAAAGGAGGGATGAGCTTCACAACAGAAGCTCAGTAGGGACAACCAATCTCCTACTGGCTCTAAACAGGCAGGAGAGTATAAATAAGAAAAGAATGACAGCAGTTTATATCTTCTACCTACAAACGGAAGTGCGGAAGCGAAACTACAACTAGCATGGTACGGAAAGTACACACGGTCGGAAACTCCGTACGACTGCTCGTTGTGACCACCACATGGCTAGCAAACACAGATGGAGGGAACTCCGCCTGTACAAAGAACACTAGCTACGGAAGCACTACCACTAGTCACGGTTAGGTGCGTCCACTGACGTCTTATCCTTGACCCGGGTCCTGACCCGCACGTCTCGTCAGAGCGAGGTAGGACACAAGTAACACAACAGTAAATGCTGTAGTCTGGCCAAACTACGGTCTCACACCTGACCTCTCCAAATGGTTCCGGGGCTGTAAGGAGCGAGGCAGTGAGAGGAAGGACTGGCTGGCCTACGCCGGGTAGAACTCCTAACTGTCCTCGGCGTCCCAGACCACCTACGAGAGCTCTGCAAGTGACTCACACGCCACTGTCCTAACCACCGTTTTCCCCTAAGCTCCAGAGTCCGCCTGATGGCTTCCAACTAGAGCGCACTCATAGCCCACGGTACTCCCTCAACATGCTTCCGAGGATGGGGGTCCCAGGCAACAGTAACAACCTCTCACACGGGACAAGCCCTCAAGTGCCGAGCACCGGGCGAAGGACTAGTGTAGACCGCACTAGGGAACTAGCACAGGTGCCACAAGTACAGTAAAAGAAAAGGGGAAAATGGGAAAGACCAAAACTTGTCTCTCGGTCGGGGTCGCAACGCAGCGGGTTGTCGCGATCTTGTCGTGACGCCCGACCAGGTCGCGACACTGTCGCAGCGGCCTATGCGACGCGACCAAGTCGCAACATACCTGGGCGCCGTGACGATGTCGCGGCGGCCTCACCGGCCGCGACATCATCGCGACCCCACGATAGGTCGCGTCGCAATGAGATCACCACAAAACGCGGTACAACCAAACCATTGGGGGAGGGGAGCATGCTCAACATGTATTTAAAGCTTTAAATCATCCAAACCCCCCACAAGCCCACAAATACATGGATTTATAAAAATCTACGCTCGAAGGAAACCTCACTCAAACTCGAGCATGAAGTTCTCACACTCCCAAACCCCAAACCACAGAGGAAACATGATGTAGAGGGGAAAGGGAGCATGCTTAGGGCGAGAGGATCAAGGTTCCCTACCTCCACGTGAAGAACCACCCCATTGGGGCCTTCTCGTAGGAAAGAACGCCTCCTCCACGCACCGGACAACCCGAGCCCGCGCCCTGCACGAACGGCACGTCCACGCCTTAGCACGAGCACCACGAGCAAGGAGAAACAAGGAGAAACCGCGAGAGAGCTCGAGAGGGAGAAGAAGAGGTAAAAGGGGCGAGAGATGGAAATGGGGTGCGCCCTTGGTTTTGAACCGATGGCCCCGAGAACGCGACGTGAAGGCCAGGCGCGGTAATGACACTGTCACGACGCCCATAAGCGTCGCGACCCTGTCGCGACCGCCCGCCAAGGCGCGACACTGAAAGCACGGTCAAACCTCGATGACCGGGAAAGCAAACGCGACGGCCTGACAGGTCGCGTCAACGCTGTATGCTGCTGCCACCCGACACGACCATTCTGACAGACGGGACAGCGGTCACGTCGTGTCAAAACGCAGTCGTGACAGCCCAAGGCGATGCGAGAAGGACGTGACGTCCACCCCTGTCGCGAGACGGATGTGGCAGACGGGGTCGGCGCGTCACCAAACCCGTCGCGGCAGGCCGCTCTGGCGTGACCATGTCGCGGCAAGGGCGCCTGTCGCGACCCTGAGGACGGGGCCAAGGGCCCAAGGGGGCCGGGTCATACATCCCACCCCGCTTAAGACATTTCATCCTTGAAATAAAAGCAACTCGGTCTCAAACCAGAAAGCAGTACAAGGAGAAGATAACATACCAATCAATCAAACAACTAGGGAAACAGCTCCCACATCTCATCCTAGCACACCCAGGTGGCCTCGCCACCAACGCGGTTCCACCAAACGAGCTTCACCAGCGGAATCTGCTTCTTGTGCAATTGCTAAACTCTGCGGTCAACAATACTGACTGGGTACTCTGGCACTGACAAGTATGACGCTACCTCTAGCTGCGAGTAGTCCAACACGTGCGAAGGGTCTGCAACGTTTCTCCTGAGCTACGAAACATGAAACACACTATGCACACCTGCTAGCTCTGCTGAAAGACTCAACCTGTAAGCCACCTCGCAGACCCTCTCGGTAATAGGGAAAGGCCCGACGTACCTCGGACTGAGGTTTCCCTTTCTTCCAAACCTTATGACGCCCTTGGTTGGAGAGACCCGCAAGAAAACAAGGTCACCAACACTGAACTGTAACGGTCTCCTGCGGATGTTTGCGTAACTCTTCTGCCGACTCTGCGTTGCCCGAAGCCTCTGCCTAATCAGACTGACTGTATCTGCACACTACTGCACTAACTCTGGTCCCAAAAGCTGCCTCTCCCCAACCTCGAACCAGTGAAGAGGTGTCCTGCATGGGCGACCATACAAAGCCTCGTATGATGCCATTCCGATGCTCGAGTGATAACTGTTGTTATACGCGAACTCGACCATCGGAAGGTTCGACTCCCACGTGCCGCTCCAGTCTAAACAACACGCTCTCAGCATGTCCTCCAGTGTCTGAATAGTCTGCTCTGACTGTCCACCTGTCTGAGGGTGGTACATTGTGCTAAACCTCAACTCTGTACCAAGTGCTCTCTGAAGACTACGCCAAAACCCTGACGTGAACCTCGGATCTCTGTCAGAGACGACTGAAACTGGGATCCCGTGCAACGAAACAACTCTGTCCACGTACAGCCTGGCTAACCTATGCACTGACCACGACATCCTGATCGGAAGAAAGTGCGCTGCCTTGGTCAAACGATCCACAATCACCCAGATAGCATCGTGCCTCTACAGGGTGTAGGGCAAACCAAGCACAATGTCCATGGTGATGTCGTCCCACTTCCACTCGGGAATGGGCAACGGCTGCAGCTCACCACCAGGACGCTGATGCTCGGCCTTCACCTGTTGACAGGTAAGGCACCGAGCAACAAACTCTGCCATGCCCCTCTTCATCCCTGGCCACCATAAGGACCTCCTCAAGCAATGGCACATCTTGGTGGAGCCAGGATGAACAACATACCTCGATCTGTGAGCCTCTGACAAAACTGCCTGGCCTGCCTCCTCAAGAACGTACAAGCGGCCTCTGAATCTGACCTCGCTATCCTCGTCGAGCTCAACATCTGGCATCTGCAAAATGTCCGCCAACTAAGGGTCTGCCTACTGTGCCTGCAACACCTGCCTGAACACTGAAGGCCAAACTGACAAACTGCTCGCCACTGCACGGTCTCTGGTCCTCGACGGAACGAACACTCCCTGGGACAGCTCCTCGAACAACCTCCACTCTCTGACCATCAGCGAACTCAAGTGCACGCGCCTACTCAAAGCATCGGCTACAACGTTAACCCTTCCTGGGTGATAGGAGAGGGTTAGGTCGTAGTCCTTCAAATACTCCATCCACCGGCGCTGCCTCAAGTTCAGATCCCTCTGGGTGAAGATATACTGCAGACTCTGGTGATCGGTGATGATCTGAAAAGCCTCTCCATACAGATAGTGCCTCCACAACTTGAGAGTGAAGACCACTGCTGCCAGCTCCAAGTCATGGGTGGGGTAGTTCTCCTCATGCTTCTTGAGTTGCCGAGAAGCATAGGCAACGACCCCACCGTACTGCATCAGCACGGCACCCAAACCTGACCTCGACACATCGGTGTAGACCATGAAACCACCGCTGCCCGATGGCAAGACAAACATTGCCGCTGAAGTCAACCTCGCCTTTAGCTCCCGAAAACTCTGCTCACAGTCCTCTGACCAAACAAACCTGACGTCCTGCCTAGTCAACCTGGTCAACAGCGCTGCTATCTTGGAAAAATCCTGAATGAACCTCCGGTAGTAAGCTGCCAGACCCAGAAAACTGCAGAACTCTGACACCGATGTGGGCTGCTTCCACGACAACACGGCCTACACCTTGGCAGGGTTCACTGCCACACCAGAACCCGAGATCATGTGCTTGAGAATGTGCACCTCCCTCAGCCAAAATTCGCACTTGTCGAACTTGGCATAAAGGCGGTGACTCCATAGGGTCTCCAGCACGATCCTCAAGTGCTCCTCGTGCTCCTCCTCAGAAGCCGAGTAGACCAAGATATCATCAACAAAAACAACCACAAAGCGATCTAGGTACTCACTGAACACCCTATGCATCAGATCCATGAATGCTGCGAGTGCATTCGTCAGCCCAAATGGCATCACGACGAACTCAAAGTGATCGTACCTGGAATGGAAAGCCGTCAAATTGACATCTGACTCTCTGATCCGCATCTGGTAGTAATCGGATCTCAAGTCAATCTTCTAGAAAACTCGGGCCGACTGCAACTGATCAAACAGATCATCGATCCTCGACAACGGGTACCTGTTCTTCACAGTAACCTGGTTCAACTGCCGATAATCGATGCACAAACGAAGACACCATCCTTCTTTTGCACAAACAAAACATGCGCGCCCCACAGTGAACAACTCGGGCGAATGAAGCCCAACTCAAGAAGCTTCTGCAACTGGAGCTTCAAGCTCCACCGAGGCCATCCGGTAAGGTGCCTTGGACAAAGGCATCGTATCGGGCAAAAGCTCAATGGAGAACTCTACCTCCCGCTCGGGCGGCAAACCAGCTAGATCCTCCGAGAAGACGTCGGAGAACTCAGAAACAACAGGAATGTAAAAAATGAAGATCTGCTAGGCTCCAAGGAACAAACCGAAGCAAGGTACGCCACACAGCCATCGCGGATCAAACGACGAGCTCTACACAAAGAAATAAATGGTCGATGGGTAGACCGGATACCTCAGAAGCAAAGGACGGGCTCTCCAGGTATCCTAAACCGAACGGTCTTCCGCTGGAAATCAACAACGGCTGAGTGAGCCTCCAACCAGTCCACGCCCAAGATGACGTCAAAGTCACTAAGCTGCAGTGCGTACAACCTGGCCGGCAACTGGTGCCCCTCATCCTCGACTACCACACCCTCCAGGTAACCAAAGGAACGCATATAGTCACCAGACGAGAGATCGACCATCACGTCACACTGCCTCTAAGAAGCGTGACATGCAAGGGACTCATGGAATTCCTTGGAAGCAAAACACAAAGAAGCACCGGGGTCGACCAAAACACGAGCAGCTCTGCCAAGGATAGGTAGAGTACCTATAACAAGGTTTGACACCTCTGCCTACTCCCGGGTGAGTGCCATCATGCGACCATGCCCACGCTGCGGCACCTGCTGGGGCTGCTGCTACTGTGGCGGCTGCTGGGCGTACTGCTACTACTGCTTGTACGGCTGGTACTACTGCGACTGCGGAAACTGCTGAGCCTGCTGCTGGTACTGCCCCCGCTGCTGCTAACGTGGTGCCTGCTGCTGAGGAGTGTACTGGTACTGAGGCGGCTGCTGAGCGTACTGCACTGGCTACTGCTGCTGCGAGGCTTGCCCCATGGGGCAATCCCTCTTGAAGTTTCCCAGTAAGCCACAGGTGTAGCAAACTGCCTCCTGGCTACCCTGCTCAACTCCCTGGACAACTAACTGCACTGCAAACCTGGACTGGCGCTTCTGCTGCCGGCTCCGACTACCCCCACGAGTAGACAACTTCCTAAACTACGAGCGAATCTTGGCACTGCCTGAACTGCCCGAGCTGGAGGAAGATGAAGTCGCACTACCGCGGCTACCCGCTGCCCGCTGGTAAGGTGAGGACCTGGAAGAGGCTCCTCCCTTCTGCTACTGCTGCTGCAGAGGCTGCCAGGTCTCTCTGTCCAAGGCAGTGGCCTTCACCACGGCCTATCCCAAGGTGGTACACATGTGTGACGTCACACCCCACCTCAGGTCTGGTCTCAGTCCTGCTATGAACCTTTTTGCACATGCCTGATCACTGCCTACGACATGAGGCACATGCCTCAACAACCGGACAAACCTCTGGTGGTACTGCGAAACTGTGAGGTCACCCTAAACCAACACGTGGAACTGGTACCGTCTCTCACGTCGAGCGTAGTCAGGGAAGTACTCTCCGTGGATGACCTCCGAAAACTACTGCCAAGTGATGTGATCCAACCTCTGCCCCTGGAAGTGTGTCTGCCACTAAACTCTCCACCACTCATGGGCTGCTCCGTTGAGCTGGTACACTGGCAGTCAAACCTGGTCCTCCTCAGCGCACTCCATCGTCTCGAAGATGCGCTCCAACTCATGGGTCCAGCTCTCTGCCTTGTCTGGATCATACTCACCGTGGAACATCGGTGGCCGAAGGCGCACGAACCTCTTGAGGACAGCGGTCCTGTCCTCCATAACTGCCGTCCTCCGCCGCTCGGCCCGATACTCTCAGTGCCCGACCGCTGCTGACGCTCTGGCAGCTCCACCTATGGCTCTACTTGTTGCTGCTCCGGTACCGCTGGAGGAGGTGCCGGAAACTGAACACCTGCTGTTGCCTACCCGGGCTGGTATACTTCCTGGTACAAGTTCATAAAGAACTGATCTGCTATAGGAAACCAGTCTGCGTACTACTACGGCTGAGGCTGGTACTACTGCTGCTACTGCCCACCTGCCGCTGTTGCTGCTGCTACAGCCTGAGACTGTGCCACAGACTCGTCTGCCGACACCTCCTCCTGGACCTTCCCCTGCGCAGACATCACAGACTCGTCCAACTGCTCGACCAACTATCTAGCCTGAGTGCGCCTATGCAGAGCCATGTCCTACACGACACACAACCAACAAGGGTTAACAATACCACTCGGGCAGCTAGCAGTGTACTTGTATTACCGTTGGGACTTCCTGTTGCAGTTCAAATCCATTACAAGTCCTATCAGACTCTCGCTCTGATACCAACTGTAACGACCTGAGAACCCGACCCTCGGCCCACGCCGAGGACCCGATTTTCACGGTCGCCGCCCACGGATCCGGGGACCCGGAAGGGCTATAATACGCATCTCACAAGATATGTAATGGAAGTAAACATCAACTACTAAACTAGAAGTGTACAGGCGGAAACAGAAAAGAGAGCGAGGCCGTTGAGTACCGCTCTAAGTAGAGTCCCAACACACGCACGCTAGTACAAGTAAAAGGTAGGGGAACAACAAGTCCCTTAGGGGCATACCTCGAGGGTGACGTACACTGAAAAAGAGGAACCACTGCTAGCTACGGGGACTCCGACTACCGCCCCGTCTCCTCTGCCCAGTGCGCGCCCTGCCGCTGCTGAGAAGTCTCACCTAGGAAAAGGAGGGATGAGCTTCACAACAGAAGCTCAGTAGGGACAACCAATCTCCTACTGGCTCTAAACATGCAGGAGAATATAAATAACAAATGAATGACAGCAGTTTATATCTTCTACCTACAAACGGAAGTGCGGAAGCGAAACTACAACTAGCACAGTACGGAAAGTACACACGGTCGGAAACTCCGTAAGACTGCTCGTCGTGACCACCACACGGCTAGCAAACACAGACGGAGGGAACTCCGCCTGGACAAAGAACACTAGCTACGGATGCACTACCACTAGTCACGGTCAGGTGCGTCCATCGACGTCTTATCCTCGACCCGGGTCCTGACCCTCACGTCTCGTCAGAGCGAGGTAGGACACAAGTAACACAACAGTAACCGCCGTAGTCTGGTCGGACTACGGTCCCATGCCTGACCTCTCCAAACGGTTTCAGGGCCGTAAGGAGCGAGGCTGTCAGAAGAAGGACTGGCTGGCCTGCGCCGGGTAGAACTCCTAACTATCCTCGGCGTCCCAGACCACCCACGAGAGCTCTGCAAGTGACTCACACGCCACTATCCTAACCACCGTTTTCCCCTAAGCTCCAGAGTCTGCCTGGTGGCTGCCAACTCGAGCGCACTCATAGCCCGGAGTACTCCCTCAACAGGCTCCCGAGGATGGGGGTCCCAGGCAATGGTAACAACCTCTCACATGGGACAAGCCCTCAAGTGCCGAGCACCGGGCAAAGGACTAGTGTAGACCGCACTAGGGAACTAGCACAGGTGCCATGGGTACAATAAAAGAAAAAGTGGAAACAGGAAAGACCAAAACCTGTCTCTCGGTCGGGGTCACGATGCAGCGGGCTGTCGCGATCTTGTCGTGACGCCCAACCTGGTCGCGACACTGTCGCGGCGGCCTAAGCCAACGCGACCAAGTCGCGACATATCATCGCTGCGGCCTCGCCAGCCGCGACATCATCGCGACCCCACGATAGGTCACGTCTTCAGTCGAGGGGGGGGGGGGTTCCGGAACCATCTCTTCCGGAGATCACCCCAACATGCGGTACAACCAAACCATTGGTGGATGGGAGCATGCTCAACATGTATTTAAAGCTTTAAATCATCCAAACCACCCACAACCCCACGAAAACATGGATTTATACAAATCTACGCTCGAAGGAAACCTCACCCAAACTCGAGCATGAAGTTCTCACACTCCCAAACCCCAAACCACAGAGGAAACATGATGTAGAGGGGGAAGGGAGCATGCTTAGGGCAAGAGGATCAAGGGTCCCTACCTCCATGCGAAGAACCACCCCGTTGGGGCCTTCTCGTAGGAAAGAATGCCTCCTCTCCACACTGGACAACCCGAGCCCGCGCCTTGCACGAACGGCACGTCCATGCCTCTGCACGAGCACCACGAGCAAGGAGAAACACCGAGAAACCACAGGAAAGCTCGAGAGGGAGAAGAAGAGGTAAAAGGAGCGAGATATGGAAATGGGGCACGCCCTCGGTTTTGAACCGATGGCCCCCAGAACGCGATGTGTCGGCCAGGCGCGGTAACGACACTATCGCGACGCCCATAAGCGTCGCGACCCTGTCGCGACCGCCTGCCAAGGTCGCTTCAACACTGTACACTCCTGCCACCCGACACAACCGTTATGACAGACGGGACAACAGTCATATCGTCTCAGAACGCAGTCGCGACAGCCCAAGGCGACCCGACAAGGACGCGACGTCCACCCCTATCGCGAGATAGACACGGCAGACGTGGTGGGCGCGTCACCAAACCCATCTCGGCAGGCCGCTCTGGTGCGACCATGTCACGGCCAGGGCGCCTGTGGTCGCGGCCAGGGCACCTGTCGCGACCCTGAGGACGGGGCCAAGGGCCCAAGGGGCGGGTCTTACACTAAGCTCCAAGGATTTGTTGGCTACTTCATCTCTCAAGAGGTGACGTATAATATCAATGTGTTTCGTCCTTGAGTGTTGAACTTGGTTCTTTGAGAGATTGATGGCACTAGTATTGTAACATAGGATAGGTGTGCATCCAATGTCAATATTATAGTCAGACAGTTGACTTTTTATCCATAACACTTGAGCCACACATCTCCCTGCAGCAACATATTCTGCCTCTGCAGTGGAGAGTGCAACCGAATGTTGCTACATGGATGCCCACGAAACCATGCAACCACCAAGAAGTTGGCAGTACCCACTAGTGCTCTTTCTATCAATTTTACATCCAGCATAGTCAGCATCAGAATATGATATCAAATCAAAGCTACTTCCTACTGGATACGAAAGACCCAAATCATACATACCTGAGAGATATTTGAATATTCTCTTAACTGCAACCAAATGACTTTCCTTTTTACTAGATTGATATCTAGCACAAAGGCAAACACTGAACTGTATATCCGGTCTACTTGCAGTAAGATAAAGGAGTGAGCCAATCATACCTCGGAATTGCTTTGCATCTACCGGTTTACCTTTCTCATCATTTTCAAGTTTAATGCTTGTGCTCATTGGGGTTGAGGCAGGTTTGGCCTATTCAAATTGAAATCTTTTGAGAAGCTCCTTAACATATTTTTCTTGATTAATGAAGAAGCCATCTTCATGTTGCTTAACCTGCAAACTAAGAAATAATTGAAGCTCTCCCCCATTAGACTCATCTCAAATTCACCGTGCATATGTTTGGAAAACTCCTCACACAGTGATGGGTTAGTGGAACCAAATATAATGTCATCCACATAAACTTGAACGATAATTATATGATTGCGAAATTTCTTAGTAAAGAGTGTTTGGTCCACCTTACCTCTTGAGTAGTTTTTAGTCACCAAGAAGTTGCTTAACCTGTCGTACCAAGCTCGAGGTGCCTGCTTCAAACCGTAAAGAGCTTTGTGCAACTTGTAAACATGGTTAGGCATTTCAGAATTTTTAAAACCAACTATTGAGAAACATAGACTTCCTCTTTGATGTATCCATTCATGAAGGCAGTTTTAACATCTATTTGAAAAAATTTAAACTTGTGTGAGCATGCATACGCCAATAGGATTCTAACTGCTTCAAGTCTAGCTACAGATGCAAAGGACTCTTCGAAGTCTATACCAAATTCTTGATTATATCCTTTTACTACCAGTCTATCCTTATTTCTCACCACTTTACCCTCTTCATTTAGCTTATTCCTAAGTACCCATCTTGTACCTATGATAGAAATCTCAGGGGTTCTAGGAACTAAACTCCAGACATTGTTTCTTTGAAATTAACCAAGTTCCTCATGCATGGCATCTATCCAAGAGTTTTCCTTTAGTGCCTCTTCCACATTTTTAGGTTCCACTTGAGAAACAAAAGCTAAATGATCTTGTTCAACTATTTGTCTAACCTGACACCTAGTTTGAACTTTATCATTTACATTTCCTATCACATTATCAAGTGGATGATCTTTGGAATACCTCACATTTGTGATTGTTGAAGGGCCAGGTTGATCTTGGACTTGTGGAAATTGATCTTGTGGAGGTTGTTCTTGAGGAGGGCTTGCTTGAGGGGATTCACCTTGAGGGTCTTCCTCTTGTGGATCTTCATTAGGCTCATCATCTCCCTTTTTACGAAGGATTTGATGATGATCATCATCATACCTGCGTAAATATCCAGTCTTAGTTGTTGGTGCTGTTTAAGACTCTCTTTTTGCTTCTCTGTGTTGTTGTTCTTTGAGAATTATTTCATCATCTCCATCTTGAATCCTGTGAAGATTTGAATTGTTAATTTTTGCATGATACTCATCAAAGACGACATGTGGAGTTCCTTCCACAGTTTTATTCTTATTGTTAAACACCCTATATGTTCTACAGTTTCTGAGTATCCAAGAAAAATACCTTGATCACTTTTGGCTTCAAATTTGTCTAGATCAACTTTATCATTGTTATGAATAAAGACTTTTGAGCCAAAAACCCTGAAGTACACAATACTGGGTTTCTTACCTTTTAACAGTTCATAGGGGGTTTTCTTTATCACAGGTCTTACCATGGCTCTATTGAGAATATAGCACGAGGTGTTCACCGCTTCTGCCCAAAAGCTCCTTGAAAGTTGACTTTTGGCCAGAAGAGTGCGAGCCATTTCCACCAGGGTCCTGTTATTTCTCTCCACTACGGCATTTTGCTCCAGAGTCCTTGGAGATGAGAACAAGTGTTCTAACCCATGGAGCCTGCAAAAATCAGAAAAAGAATTTTTATCAAACTCTCCCCCATGATCAGTGCGGATTGAGCATATCTTATGAACATTTCCATGCTCAATCTTATTAAAGAAATCTTCAAAGACTTTGAGTGCTTGATTTTGTGTACCAAGAATTTGACCCATGTTAACCTATAAAAGTCATCCACAATGACAAAACCAAACCATTTTCCATTGAGATTTAGAGTTCTAGTAGGTCCAAAAAGGTCCATGTGCAGCATTTCATATGGTTTAGAGGTGCTTACCGGTGCTTTTGATTTGAAGGATTTTCGGGTTTGTTTTCCCTGTGCACATGCATCACAGAAACTTTCATTCTTATTGAAGGAAATTTTAGGAAGTCCACTTACCAATTTCAGTCTCATAATCTTGTGCAAGACATTGTAGTTTGCATGGCCAAGCTTACGATGCCACAAAGTGAGCTCATCCTATCTATTTGCAACAAGACACAAATTCTCATTTTCTGGATCATCTAAATCAACCAAATAAATGTTATTCACCTTTTTTCCAGAAAAATTAATAATTCCTATTTCCTTTTCAACAATTTGACATGAGTTTGATTCAAACACAACTTTATGACCTTTATCACACAGTTGGCTTATACTAAGTAGATTGTGATTAAGACCATCAACTAACAGAATATTGTCTATTGAGTTAGAGACATATTTACCAACCTTACCTGTGCCGATGATCTGGCCTTTATTGTTACCTCCAAAGACAACTTGACCTCCGTCTTTTTCAACCATCAAACAAAATTTGTCTTTGTCTCCCGTCATGTGCCTCGAACAGCCACTATCCAAGTACCATTTATTTTGATTTTAGGCTACTAAGCATTTCTGCATATGTGGATCAGACAAGAGATTTTGGTACCCAAATTACTTTGGGTCCCAGTGTATCATTCATGCCAAAACGTAAATGCTTTGGAATCCAGATTTGCTTGTATTTCTGTTTATTTGACTTATTCCAGCATTGATTTTCTTTATGACCAATTTTCTTGCAAATGTTGCATAATGAGGATTTTCTCAGAACATTTGTTTTCTTTTTACCCAAAATTTGCCTGGATGACTGTCCCTTGGCAAAAAGTCTTCCATGCCTGTCGACAGCTTTCATTGAGCCTATCAACATGTGCCTTGTTCTTCTGAACACTTGAGGACTTTTGTTTGGGTTTGTGTTGCTTACCCTTGATTTGATTTTTCTTGTTCTTTGGAGGGACTTGGTTGCTTGTGCTTGGTCTAGGATCAACAAAAGAAGTTATCAATGTCTCTCCCATTTTATTTTATTTTGCAGGTTGATACCCAATTCCATGTTTTGCAACAAAGATATTTGATCCCAAAATTGCATCAAGATTTTGCTTTCCCTTAACGAAACTTGTAAGATCTTCAGATTTTTCTTTTAGATCTTTTTCAGCCTGTTCCAACTTTTTCTTAGTTTCTTGATGTTCATTTTGAAGACATTCAAGAGAGTTGGTTAGACTTTCTTTTTCCTTTTGAATTTCTTGCAATTTTATTTTCAAGCAATCCATTTCCTCACTGTCAACTTCGTCATCAATTCTCATCATTTCAATTTTTGTATTTAAGGATGCAATTTGTTCATCATTGTTTGTGCTATGAACAATAGAATTGATTTTCTTTTTCAATACCTTGTTTTCATATTTGAATTCACAGAATTTTTCAAATAAGATAGTGTATGCTTCTTCCCATTCATCAACAAAATAGCTTTCAAAGGAAGATTTTACCTCATTGGAGTCGTCACTTCTTGCCATTAAGCATTGAATTTCTTCATCTCCAGAGGTTGCTTGTGCGTCCTGATCTTCGTCTTCATTACTCCAAGTTGCCAACATTGCCTTGGCTTTCTTGAAGGTGAACTTTTCTTTCTTCAATTTTTTCTTGAGTTCTGGGCATTCTCCTCTCATATGCCCTTGTTTCTTGCACTCATAGCACACAATGTCAGATTTTTTGTTAGACTCAAATTTATTTGAAAAATCTTTCTTTTGGAAGGATTTGGAGTTACCTGAGACTTTCCTTTTGAATTTAAGGAATTTTTTGAACTGTCTAGTGAGCATTGCCATTTCATCGTTCTCACTCTCACTAGACGTTCGATCTTCATCACTTTCTTGTTGAGCATCCTTTTTGGAACTTGAAGAATTTTTGTTGGAAGCTTTTAAAGTAATTGATTTTTTTGTGTTTTTTTCAATTTCTTTTCTCTTCACATTTATTTCATATGTCATCGGGGAGCCAATTAATTCATCCAATTTCATTTTTGAATGATCTTTAGAATCCTCAATGACAGTGCCCTTAGTGTTCCGCGAGGATGGAAGAGATCGAAGTATCTTCCTAACTAAGTCACTTTCTTAGTATTCTTTCTTAAGACCTTTCAGACCATTGATTATTAACATGAATCTAGCAAACATATCTGATATGGTTTCATCATGTTTCATTTTAAACAATTTATATTCAGATGTTAGCATGCTGGCTTTGGTTTCCCTTACCTTAGACGTACCTTCATATATGAGTTCAGGCTTCTCCCACATCTCCTTTGCTGAGGTGCATGTGGAGACTCTTGAATACTCCTTGGGATGCACTGCGCACTGCATCATGTTCAAGGTGCTCCAGTTGAGAGTTCCCTTCGCAATCTGGTCCTTTGTCCAGTTATCTTCGTCCTCGGGAAGGGTGTAGGCTCCTTTGCTGACAATCTTCTATAGCTCAAAATTTTGAGCTCTCAGAAACACCTGCATGCGATTTTTCCAATAAGGATAGTCATATCCATCGAAGAAGGGTGGCCTGGACACTGAGTGTCCCTCGGGCATTAACCCCTTATTAGATTCCATGAGATCGAGAATCTCCTGATCGTAAGATCAAGCTTTAAAAGCAATATGTCGGAGAAACCTCGGTCAGATACCAATTGAAAGATGTGCGGAATTGCCCAATATGGTAATCTAGAAGGGGGGGTTGAATAGATTACAACTAACTTTAACCAAGATTGACTTCTTTTTAAATGAGAACACAAACTTATCAAATTCTTAAACAGATTCGAGTTTGATTTGACTTTTAGTTAGTGTGCTTATTGTGAATAAAATGCGAACAACCTATCTAACGTGTGTAAAACCAGCATGCCTACCAATCAACTATCGTGATTTAAGGTGGTTCAGAGTACACA
This sequence comes from Colocasia esculenta, assembly GCA_014218235.1. Classification (NCBI taxonomy): domain Eukaryota; kingdom Viridiplantae; phylum Streptophyta; class Magnoliopsida; order Alismatales; family Araceae; genus Colocasia; species Colocasia esculenta. Next base: position 65,166,712 of record CM024760.1, on the reverse strand, counting down.
ACTTGTGTATCCTACGTCCACCGTCCACACACACACGCAGAAACGACTGCTTATCAGGGAGTTCACTCACTACAACACACACACACTACGCTATATGATGTAAACACACTATCAGAACAACGCTAACCATGTAGATCAAGCACAAGAGTCGCTTGACCCAGCAACACACACACAAGATATGAAAAACTGAGACAAAGAAGAGTTTTGAGTTGAAGTATCAAATCTTGTTATTGAAATATTCACGATGGTCGTCTAGATGAACTTCAATTCTGTTCGGACAATCGCTCTTTCGTTCCCTAGACGGAAGGTTGAAGCAGAGCAGTAAGGAGAGTCTTTTCTCTTGAGATTTTGCTAGGGTTTGGTATGGTGACTACTTCTGTACGAAAATACCTTCAGAAGGTTCGTTATATATGGGTGTTCAAGTATGGAGAGTCATGATAAATGGAAACACCCACATAGGAAACACATAGAAATCTCGGAACTGAAGTTTCTCTTCGTCTGTCAACAACAAGTGCATCTGTCGACAGGTGCTGACAGAATTACAAAAGCCAGAAGACTAGGATTCTCGGGAGACAGTTTCCTGTCAATGGCTGTCGACAGGCGATTGGCCTCTGTCAACAGGGACACTTGTCCTGAAGTCTGTTTCACTTCCCTGTGCTTAGCTGTCGACAGGCACCTTTGGGGCTGTCGGCAGGCACACTTCACACTTAGATTCATGAAGCTGTCTGTGTCTAGTTGTCGACAGGCCCCTTTGGGGCTGTTGACAGGCACTTGCCTTTTGTGCTTCATTTGATCTTTTGCTCTTGACTTTGGTGCTTTGACTTGCACACTTTCTCACCTACATTTGAGAACATTGTTAGTGAGATATTATGAACATATAAATAATCAAATTACACATGTGTTTCTTGATTAACATTTGCTTGACTTGTCATTCTTATCATGTTTCACACATGCACATCACATCAATTTGTATTGTTCATTAAATGCTCATCATAAAAAACAACTATTTCAATTGTAAATCTAACAATCTCATGTAAACCCAACAATGCAAGGGTACTTCCGATAAATAGGAATTTGAAAACAAACCTGGTTTCAGCATGTTTTAATCATGATACTTCACGTAGAACATGGAACAATATACAGTTAGGGTAAAAGAATTAATTCACGATGTAGGGTTGATGACAATTAGGGCTTTTAGTGGAAAAAGATGTCTAACATGAATCAGTTCCTCCAGTAAAAATCTCATGGCATGGGGTTGAGTATACAAGGAGAAGAAGATTTAGGATGAAGGGTTGGGCCCATGCTAGTTGTAGAACATGAAAAATCAAGAAGAAAATATAGGCTTGATGGAAAAATATGAGATCAAAGGGATTTTGATCCTGATGTTTGGATCAACCTACAAACAATGTTTTATGATTTTAGCTTGTGAGAAAACCTACCTTTGTTCGATTTCCTCTTCTAGGGCTAGAACTTGAGGAACGAGAGAGAGAGAGCTTGAGAGAGGCTTCTTCCCACAAAATCTCCTCCTCCTTGGCCTCTCCTCCTGGTCCAACAAGCCTTGGGTACGAGCTAGGGCCGGCCATGGGGGTTTTAAGAGAGTATTTTTGCTTTCTCCCTTTCCATTTCCTATTTGGACTCTAATTCTCATTAATTCTGAATTTCCTATTTCCTCTCCCCTTTCTAAGCATGAGAACTTCTAATTGGGTTACGATGGGAGCTAGATTCGTGGCCAAGCAACTAGGGTAGGTTTAGGAATCCAAATCTAACTCAAACATCCTTTTTAATACATTAAATACCTCATTTCTATTTAAGTACTAATTAAGTTATGAAATTAGGGTATTTTTCTATTATTCTCCTTTTAAAAATCTCTATTTTGGCCCACAAATTTTTAATGTGTCTAGTTAACAAAGCCCATTACTTCTTTTCATTTAATGGATTTTATTTAATCCTATTTTATTTGATTTTTAATTACTTTTTATTATTATTATTAAATTTTTATTTTTCAAAAAATGAAGGTTGCTACACTAGATCCTACCGGTGAACCTAAACTAGAATTGATAATTATAGAGCACTTTGGAAAATCATCCAGAGGTTTATTAGAAGGGAAAGGAAAGGGTACGGCATAGCCACAGGAATCCTCCGATGGGTTTGGATGCTGAGACAGGCCACTCGAGCTCAGGGTGCCTGTAGCCGAATCGGGGTGCAGGGGAATAGTAGGCCCCTCACCCAGGAAGTCCATGGTGACCATGGGAGTTGGTGAGCAGGGATCGCCGCTCCAATAGGGAAGACACAGAAGCGGGGATTGCCGCCAAGGAAGGAGGAGTGTGCGGGTGATGAGGATCACCTGAGGAGGAAAGCAAGGGATGACGGGGATCGCTGTCAAAAGCGGGGAACGTGGAATGACGGGGATCGCCATCAAGAGCGAGGATTGCAGTGGGAATGAAAGCGTGGATTGGAACTTGAAAGGGAAAGATGGGGATCACCGTCCGATGAAAGGGAAAAGGGAAGATGGGGATCACCATCTGATGAAAGGGTAGGAAAAGAACGGGGATCGTCGTCCGATGAAAGGAGAAGGGAAGATGAGGATCGCCATCCGATTGTCGGGGGAGTGAGGAGGAATGGAAAGTTTTTTTTTTTTGAAGTAAATACGACATACTAACCTAAGACAGGAAACAAACTACCCTACATCCGAAGGCATCGGGAGAAGGAGAGAACTGTGCCATGGAAAGAAAGGATGAAATGAGGAGAGGAAGTGGTCAACGCTTCGAGAGCGTCAGGGGGGAATTGAAGAACAAGAGGAGGAGAAGGAGGGATGAAAGAAAACTTAGGAATAAGAATTGAAAACACAGAATGTTTAAGGGCCGAGAACACCTTAGCCAGAACTCATCTACGGGGTTGTTGTAAAACAGAGTCAACTCCTTGACATCCTCACCATTCCCAAGCAACTGTCGCTCGCAGGTGGTTGTTGATGTTTGACCTACTGATTTTGCCATTGTCGGGGGCCATGTGAAATCACCATCCTGGAACAGGCGGCTGAGTGCCGTCACTATCTCTTCCATGTCTGACTGTTCTGCCTCTGTTTCCTCCGTCTTCTTCTTCTTGCTGAGCTGCCGAGCCTCCAAAGCTTGATATGTAGATGTCGGGGTCATATAGTCTGCCTCTACCATGATAGTGTTGTACCCTGGCTGTATGGGTCATCCGACAAAATGATAGTATAACGACCAGGTGAGAGATTCTCGCTCTGTCTTTAAAGTAGAGGAATAAGTCGTCCATGACTTGATCTATTCCTTGTACCCTAAGCCATGTCTTGTGAGTTGCTTTGAGCTAGAGGGAGCTTGCGTCGTCCCCTAGAGATGTGCCCCAAGACCCTTCCCTAGCTAGTAGCCAATCTTAAGCATCATATTCCAGCCCTTGGTGTCTATTAATATGCCCTTTTTGACAGCCGCCAATGATGGGGACACTGTTTGGCAACCAGAAGAAAAGGTATAAGCCCATGGGTAATTTACATAAAGCACGAAAATAATTGGCTTGTTGGAGGGCCAGACTGCCGGCATGATCTTCTCGATAGCTTCCATGGTGTGGGTGGTCGCTGCACTCTTGACCTTGACAATGTGCCCTTGGAATGGAAATTTCAGACATTGATGTGCTGTTAAGGGGACTGCCCCTAGTGCTTCGATCCATGGTCGATCCATAATAGCTTTGAAAGTTGGGTCGATATCAAGTACATAGAACTCCACGGTCATCACGAGCGAGCCCAATTCTGCTTGTAAGGAGACTACACCATGGCAGGCCTGCTGGGAATTATCATATGCTGCAATGGTAGTGGTAGTTGGATGTAAGCGGCACTCAGAGATGTTACACAACGCAGAGTGCTGAGAGGGCACACATTTATAGATGCCCTTGCATCAACCAGGGCGGCATCGACGGCCACCTTATTTATGGTCAGTGTCACACATAGAGGTATTTTTCTGGCCTCAGGAGGAGCTAGCTCACTATCCGCAAAGGTAATTGTTGGCCCTATGTTAACAATGGATAGGACTGAGGGCAGATTGTCAGGATTCATGTCTTCATTTACCATGACTCTTTGCAAAAAAGTCCTTAAGGCATCTTGATGGGTCTGTGACTTCTTGATCAATTCGAGGATGATATCTTTGCTGGAGTCTGGTTCAGGTGCTTCAGAATATCATATTGGGTCCCTGGGACCGGATCTATCTCTTCGACATCTTGTTGTTGTTGTTGTTGGTTATTGAGGTTGGAATTGTGGATCAATTGACCTGGAATTGACACAGATGCGTTGGGATACATCCGGTAAAACATCCGCCCACTCCTGAGGGCGAGGTTGTGGTGTAGTGGTGGTGGGGTGGTGTCGATGATGGATGGGTTGGCTATTATGGGTGCTGGCATAGGCGAGAATGGGATGTTAAGGGGTGATGGACTGACGGGTGGTATGATGGGGGTGTTTTAGAGTGGCAAGGTGATCGTGGCAATGGTTGGTGTAGTGGAGGTAGCGGTGGTGTGGGAAATAGCTAATAATTGGCTTACTTTGTGCTCATCGTCGTAGGCCCAAGCGGCTACTGGTGGTGGATGACTAGGTTTACTTGAGCGGGTGGAGGAGGTGGTGGAACAGGTTGAGGATTCGGAGCGGGCTAGTGATGCGGCATAGGGTTGCGGATTATGCCGAGATCATTTACTGGTTGTTGTGGTTGCTGGGGTTGCTGGAGCTGCTGCTGGAATGGCTGTTGGTGGAACTGTTACTACTGCGGTGGTGGCTGATGTCACCTCTGTTGCTGTTGTTGTTGCCTTTGCCCCTGTTGGTCACTCAGGGTCTGAATTAACCTCTTCATTTCTGCCTTGTCTATTTACTGCTGCTCATGAAGGTCATATATGATGTCCCTGAACTGAAAGCAGTCCAATACATTATGCCCCGGATGACAGTGGTATACACAGTAATTCGTCTGATCTGCTGCCATGTTCCAGTTCTCCTTCTCTAGAGGGAGTGTAAGGGCATTGAGAGACATAAGGGCTGTAAAAATGTCGGCTAGAATCTCGGGAAGAGGAGGGTATTGAGCGCTTTTGGGTCCATTAGGCTTTCTAGGAGCATAGTCGTTTTGAGGTAGAGGGACTAGGTTGTATTGGCATTGGTCTAGCTGGGGGTTCTGAGTTTGAGGAGGTGGTGGTCTGTTGTTCCATGGCTGTTGAGGGGGTTGAGTGTAGGGTGACCTACCTACCAAACCCTGGGGATTGTTGACCGAACCTACTTGCTCATGGGTTTGTACCCCTTTAGTGATAGGACCCTGAGGTTTCTTGGGGTAGCGAAACATTTGTGTTTCAAACATATAGTGAATGGGCGAGTTCTTGAGTTAGGTCTGAATGGTGCACAGAATCAGCTAAGACAGTAATCTAGAAAAGGGGGTTGAATAGATTAACACTGATTAAAAATACTTTACCCTTCTTTTCGATGTTACCACTGACTTGAGAAATGCTTAAACAGATATAGATCGAATTCTACCTTTGGTGTGTGTGGTGATTGTGATTTGGAAATTAGCAACCTATGTAGCGTGTGAATAATGAAACGTGCCTACCAAACATCTTCTGTGAAAACCTGTAAATCACAAGACACGAAGATTTAAGGTGGTTTGGAGTACACAACTTGTGACGGAATGCCTCGGCCAAGCCCGTTAAACCAATAACGTACTTGATCCGAGTCCGCCTCCCGCGAACGGGCCGAAGCCTCGCAAGGGATACAAAACCACAGTCCGTGTAAACACAAAGGAACACACCACATTTTATATACTTCACAAGTTTACATAGCCAAATTTCCACAAAGCTGAAAAGAAGTACAAGAGCCTGGAGCATACCCCAAGGTACAACTGAAGAAAGTAAACAACTAACTACACTACACTGCTGGAACTACACTGCTGGAGGTACTGACCCTGCACCGCTACGGCGCGGCTCTGAGCTGGACGACGGTCGTGAGACGTCCTTCTCGCTCTCACCTGTGGGGATAGGGGTGAGCCTCTCTAGTCACTAGCTCAGTAGGGAACTCCCCCAAAATGGAGCAACCAAAAACCACAGGTACAAAGCTATAAACAATACCAACAATTTATAGAACAGCTAAGCAGGATATTAAAGCTGTAAAAGTACTCACCGTCTGCCGACTACGAGAAACAACAGTAATAATTAAAAGGCAATCCAGTACTGGTGTACAAGCTAAAGTAGAGACTGCTAAACACGAGCCACGTGAACTAGTTTGCGACACTAGTAACCGACTCGGACAAGCTAACACAGGTCTACCTTTCAGTCTCGCAGCCACAGACGAAAGGTCTAGCTGCAGCTCCACGTGAAAAGGTCAAGCAACTGTGGAGACCAACCAAACACCACCATCTGCAGACCACACGGTCACAGGCCCATGCCTGGCACCTCTAGAGATCCTGGCCCGGAACTCTCTGGAGTGAGGCACTGGAAAAGGACTAGCTGGGGTCCAGTACGTCTACTGGTGTCCGTACCCCCAACTACGACCGCGCTACAAGTGACCAAAGACAAACACCAGTGTCACTGTCCCACTGTCATCTTTTCCTCAGCCGGACGTGCAACTCAAACACAAGAGTGAGGGTGTCCAGGTCATACGACACAGACCTCAACGGTACAACACAAGTACTGGGACAAAGCCCCGAGCTAACAGCCTGGCTCACAAAGAACCTAGGGCACACAACTGGAGAGGTAACCACGGTAGGCATCGTACTACTCGCCACGTACACAGAACCACGTGCACATCACACACAAACCACGTGAAACCTCACGTAAACCACAAGTAACAACAGTCCACTACACGTGAACCCAACTGGACTCGCGTAAATAATGCGCAGCCACGAAAGTAAGTACCTTATATGCTAAACACGAAAACTCAGTGCACTCCGTGCACCTCAGGTACCAACGCACAAGCATTATTGATAAATACCATAATTAGCCATTCCTGTTTACAAGCAGTAGGCGGCAACATCGACTGCCGCTTACAAGAAGTCAACGGCAGGGGATCCTGTCATTTACATCCTGGCTGATGAGCTTGGAGACAAACGATGTTGACGCCAAGTTCTTCGGCCCCAAACCCTGCAGAAACCCTAATCCGGTTCTACGGGTTTCCCAACCATTTATACTACAGAAAAACATATAAAAGAAGTTCCTTTAACATGCCAGAACCCAAAACAACCCATTACTGCATGCTTCATTCATTAAATTATTCAAACTACACATTATCCCCGCATGGTGCAACGTAGCCCCACATGCATTAAATATGTCATTTCAAGTGGTTACATCATATTTTAATGAACCTACAGAGCTACAGGGTTCGTCCCCTACCTCAGAACACGCTAGAACCTCCCGTAATCTCCCGGTTCACACCGAACCCTCCCCGAGTTCCCACTGGAATTGCACCACACCACGGCATTTCCTCGTGCAATTCAGCAACGCCACGTGTTCTACGATCGTCCAACCACCCTTCGGTACTTGTTGGAAGCTTTAGGAACACTGGGGCAACAAGCTGGGGCAAGGGGGATTGAGAACAAGGTTGGAAACCTGCCCTCGGGTGAGCCTATAACCTGCATCATTCTCAGGTTGGCGTCAACCCCTATGCCACCAAGAACAACCGCCACACTAAACGTCCACAAATACTGCCGCCGAGATCATGCAGTAAATGACCACATACCTGGATGCCAACAGGTCAACGGCAATACCTGGCCGCCAACTCCAACTGAACTGCAGCAGGTCCTATTTCATTTCAGAACCAAACCTGCACCTCATCTGCTCAAACCAAACTTCCATACCACACATTCCACACAACCAACTCACATTGGCCTCACAACGGCCTACACAACCAACACACACATGATCCACATGGGTCCGAAAAGCACGCGACGTTACATTACTATCATCTAAAAAGAAAATTTCGACCTCGAAATTCATAACACAATTCAAAGTTAAACAATTTATACATACATACCTTTACAAACACTATCATCTAAAAAGAAAATACAAAAGCTCATGCAAACAGATAGGGATACCCTTTAGCCATTTCCTCGGATAACTCCCAGGTATCCTCACCACCCAACCTATTTTCCCATCTCACTTTAACCAACTCAATTTCTTTATTTCTCAGCTTCTTTATCTTTCGATCTGTGATCTGCACCGGATACTCAGGCATAGTCATATCCGGCCTCAGGTCACCACCTTGATATCTAATTATTTGATTTGGAACTTCAATACACTTTCTCAACATGGAGACATGGAAAATATCATGCACATCTGCAAAATCACTAGCAAATCCAGCCTATAAGCTTCTTCCCCAATTCTTTCAGTCACCTGGAAAGGTCCCACATACCTTGGACTTAACTTTCCAGACTTGCCAAACCTCATGATTCCTTTACTTGGAGAAACTCTCAGGAAAACAAGATCTCCCACCTCAAACTGAAGTGGTCTCTTCCGAACATCTGCATAACTCTTTTGCCTACTTTGAGCTGCTTGCACTTTTTCTTTAATAAGCTTCACCACTTCTATGGTTTTCTGAATCAATTCAGGGCCTACTAACTGCCTTTCTCCCACCTCATGCCAGTTTAATGGGGTTCTACATGGCCTTCCATATAAAGCTTCATACGGTGCCATCCCAAGACTGGTATGATAGCTATTATTGTAGGCAAATTCAACCATTCCCAAATGATACTCCCAGCTACCTCCCCAAACTAAACAACAAGCTCGCAACATATCTTCAATTATCTGAATAGTCCTCTCTGTCTGATCATCTGTCTGGGGATGATAAGCGGAGCTATACCTCAACTCAGAACCAATTACTCTTTGCAGACTTCTCCAAAAACCAGAAGTAAATCTTGGATCTCTATCTGACACAATAGTCTTCGGAATACCATGCAGTGGAACAATTCTTTGAACATAAATATTTGCTAATCTTTCCACTGTCCAAGACATACTCACTGCCACTAATCTGCACACTTTGGTCAATCTGTCAACAAACACCCATATTCCATTATGCCCTGAACTCGTCCTTGGTAAACCTGCCACAAAGTCCATAGCAATATCATCCCATTTCCACTGTGGAATGGGCAATGGTTGCAATAAACCTCCAGGCTTCTGATGCTCTGCTTTAATCTGCTGACAGACAGCACATCTTGCAACAAATTCTACTGTTTCTTTCTTCATATGAGGCCACCAAAAATGCTTTCTTAAATCATGGTACATTTTAGTACTACCCGGATGGATAGTGTACCTAGATTTATGAGTCTCTTCCAATACTCGCTGCTTTACCTCTCTTTCTGTAGGAACAAACAACCTGCCTCGGAGCCTGACCACACAATTATCATCAACAGAAACCCCTTCCATTTTCTCAATCTCAGCTAAACCTGCATCTGCTCTCTGAGTCTCAATGATCTGCCAATACAAAGATGGCTCTACAGCGCTAGCAGCTAAAATTGCCCGTCGCTGACTACTGGACACATATAGGGAATTCTCTGTTACTTCTTCATACAATTTCCATTCCTTAATCATCATCAGATTCATATATGCCTTTCTGCTTAAGGCATCAGCTACTACATTGGCCTTTCCCGGATGGTAAGCCAAACTAAAATCATAATCCTTCAAATACACAATCCATCTGCGCTGGCGAAGGTTCAAATCTTTCTGCGAGAAGATATACTTCAAACTTTTATGATCTGTAAAGATCTCAAATCTCTTGCCATACAAATAATGCCTCCACATTTTCAAAGCAAATACAACTGCAGCTAATTCTAAATCATGAGTGGGGTAATTCTCCTCTGCTGGCTTCAATTGCCTAGACGCATAAGCTATCACTCTACCATGCTGCATAAGCACTGCGCCAAGTCCTCTCCTTGAAGCATCAGTATACAGCACAAAACCACCACTCCCTGCCGGTAATGTCAGTATAGGTGCTGATGTGAGTCTTTTCTTCAATTCCATAAAACTTCTCTGACATTCACCGGACCACACAAAAGGCACCCCTTTCCTGGTCAATCTAGTCATAGGTGCTACAATCTTAGAAAAATCTTGAATGAAGCGCCTATAATAACCTGCTAATCCCAGAAAACTTCTAATCTCGGTTATTGTCATAGGCACTCCCCATCTTGACACAGCTTCAACTTTACTCGGGTCCACTGCTATTCCTTTAGCTGAGATAACATGACCCAAAAACTGAATTTCCTTCAACCAGAATTCACACTTACTGAATTTGGCAAACAACTGATTATCTCTTAGAAATTGCAGAGTAAACCTCAAATGAGTTGCATGCTCCTCTTCAGATGATGAATAAATTAGAATATCATCAATAAAGACCACAATGAATTGATCTAAATATGGATGAAAAATTCTATTCATCAGATCCATAAAACCTGTAGGAGCATTAGTCAACCCAAAAGGCATAACCACAAACTCATAGTGACCATATCTGGTTCTAAAAGCTGTCTTATCTATATCTTCCTCTTTAATTCTCAATTGATGGTACCCGGACCTCAAATCAATTTTAGAAAACACTTTTGCTGATTGCAACTGATCAAACAGATCATCTATCCTCGGCAACGGGTACTTATTCTTGATGGTCACATCATTCAACTTTCTATAATCAATACACATCCGAAAACTTCCATCTTTCTTTTTCACAAATAAAACCGGCGCTCCCCACGGGGAATGACTCAGTCTAATAAAACCTTTCTGCAACAATTCCTCTAACTTCTTTTTCAATTCTTTAAGTTCTGCTGGTGCCATCCGATATGGAGCTTTAGAAATCGGCATGGTACCTGGCAGCAACTCAATAGTAAAGTCCACCTCTCTATGTGGAGCTAAACCAGGCAAATCCTCAGGAAAAACATCAGAAAATTCCCTAACCACGGGAACTGCTTCTACTGGCTGACTGGCTTCTACCAGACTTACCGAGGCTAAATAAGCTACACACCCATCATTTATCAACTTTCTAGCTTTAATTGCAGAAATTAGAAACTTGGAGGTATAAAAAGGCATACCTTGATATTCAAATACTGCACCATTAGGATGACAAAATTTGATCCTTTTCTTTCTGCAATCTAACATTGCTCCATACATTTCAAGCCAATCCATACCCAGAATAATATCATAATCTGACAACCGCAGGGCATACAACCGACCCGGCATCTGGTTCTCTTCAATCATAACAGGAGCTTCATCTATATAGCTCAAAGTGAGTAGAAACTCACCTGAAGGAACCTCCACTACTAACTCACAAGATTTCTCTTCTAAAGGATGAGCTATACAATCCAGAAATTCTTCGGAAATAAAAGAATGAGAGGCACCCGAATCAAATAAAACTCTTGCTGAATATTCATAAAGAGGTAAAGTACCTTCTATCATATTCGATGCCTCCGCCTGGGCTCGGGTGATAGCCATAACCCGGCCTCTTCCTCGCTGCTACGGTACACCTCTGCCACGACCTGACTGTGGCTGCTGAAACTGCTGAGGTTGCTGCTGCTGCTGCACACCTCTTCCATATTCATATTCTCTCGGATAGGGACAATTGCGGATCAAATGTCCCGGCTGATTACAATTATAACACCGATACCCTGGTGGAGTAATAGGCTGCCTGGCAGTACTCTGCTGCGACTCCTCCACCTCAGGCCTACCTCGGCCCTGCTGAAACTGCGGACGACCTCCCCATCCTCTTCCTCTGCCTTTAAATGCTTGCTTTAATTTCTGACCCCATTTTCCAAAGCCTGATGAAGAGGGTCCTGCTGGTGCTTTACCTTTACTTGCACCCACTGACTGCTGCGGTAGCTGGAAACTACCTAAACCTGACTCGCCCACCTGACGAGTCCGAATAGACCTCTCCAAAGTAGCTGCTCTCTGAGCTGCCTCTTCCACTGTCTTGCACATGAGAGGTACTATCGCATCCTGCAATTCCACTCTCAGGCCTCTGATGAAATACTCAACCATCATATTATTATCTGAAACCACATATGGCGCATAACGGCTAAGTGCCATATATCTCATATGGTATTCCAAAACTGAGGAATTACCTTGCTGGAGAGTCCGAAACTGCTCTCTTTTTACTTGCTGCACTTGGATCGGAAAGAATGTATCATTAAATACATCGAGAAATTCCGACCAAGTGATAGCCTCCTCTGTCCTACCTGCAAAGGTGGTCTGCATCTTTAGTCGCCACCATTCCAATGCAAAACCCCTCAACTGATAAGCAGCTAACACCACTCTATTCGCTGCCGGACACCTCATAGTCGCAAAAACTCTTTCAATTTCATGAACCCAGTGCTCTGCTGTATCTGGATTCGGCCCTCCTGAATAAGTAGGTGGCTGCAATCTCAGAAATTTCTCCACCTGCATCGCTGGTTCCTCTGCTATCAGCACTGGTGGTGGTGGTGGCACAGGTGCTACAAAAGGCACTTCCACTCTGGGCGGAACTGGAGCAACAGGTATAGCCTCTCCATCCCCAGGTGGCACTGCTACCGGTGGTACTGTCGCCTACTGATCCATCCTTGCCCGAATATCCATGAGGCTTTCCCAAATTCTCTCAATCATACGTTGGGTGCTTTCCTCCGGATCATCTCCTCCACCACCCCAATCTCTTCTATCAGCCATTTTAGAGATTTCTACATAAACAAAACGCCAAATAAAAATCAAACAACAAATTATCAAAAACTACGGTACCTACCAGCAGTGTTCAAAAACCGAAATAAGGCTATGTATCCTTCTAATTCCCTTATATTAACACGGACCTTGCTCTGATACCAACTGTGACGGAACGCCTCCGCCAAGCCCGTTAAACCAATAACGTACTTGATCCGAGTCCGCCTCCCACGAACGGGCCGAAGCCTCGCAAGGGATACCAACCCACAGTCCGTGTAAACACAAAGGAACACACCACATTTTATATATAATTCACAAGTTTACATAGCCAAAATTCCACAAAGCTGAAAAGAAGTAGAAGAGCCTGGGGCATACCCCGAGGTACAACTGAAGAAAGTAAACAACTAACTAAACTACACTGCTGGAACTACACCACTGGAGGTACTGACCCTGCACCGCTACGGCGCGGCTCTGAGCTGGACGACGGTCGTGACACGTCCTCCTCGCTCTCACCTATGGGGGTAGGGGTGAGCCTCTCAAGTCACTGGCTCAGTAGGGAACTCCCCCAAAACCGAGCAACCAAAAACTACCGGTACAAAGCTATAAACAATACCAACAATTTATAGAACAGCTAAGCAGGATATTAAAGCTGTAAAAGTACTCACCGTCTGCCGACTACGAGAAACAACAGTAATAATTAAACGGAAAACCAGTACAGGTGTACAAGCTAAAGTAGAGACTGCCAAACACGAGCCACGTGAACTGGTTCGCGACACCAGTAACTGACTCGGACAAGCTAACACAGGTCTACCTCTCAGTCTCGCAGCCACGAATGAAAGGTCCACTTGCAGCTCCACGTGAAAAGGTCAAGCAACTGTGGAGGCCAACCAAACACCACCACCTGCAGAACACACGGTCACAGGCCCATTCCTGGCACCTCTAGAGGTCCTGGCCCGGAACTCTCTGGAGTGAGGCACTGGAAAAGAACTAGCTGGGGTCCAGTACGTCTACTGGTGTCCGTACCCCCAACTACGAGCGCGCTACAAGTGACTAAAGACAAACACCAGTGTCACTGTCCCACTGTTGTCTTTTCCTCAGCCGGACGTGCAACTCAAACACAAGAGTGAGGGTGTCCAGGTCAGACGACACAGACCTCAACGGTACAACACAAGTATCGGGACAAAGCCCCGAGCTAACAGCCTGGCTCACAAAGAACCTGGGGCACCCAACTGGAGAGGTAACTACGGTAGGCGTCGTACTACTCGCCACGTACACAGAACCACGTGCACGTTACACACAAACCACGTGAAACCTCAAGTAAACCATAAGTAACAACAGTCCACTACACGTGAACCCAACTGGACTCGCGTAAATAACGCGCAGCCACGAAAGTAAGTACCTTGTATGCTAAACACGAAAACTCAGTGCACTCCGTGCACCTCAGGTACCAACGCACAAGCATTATCGATAAATACCATAATTAGCCATTCCTGTTTACAACCAGTAGGAGGCAACATCGACTACCGCTTACAAGAAGTCAACGGCAGGGGATCCTGTCGTTTACATCCTGGCTGATGAGCTTGGCGACAAACGATGTTGACGCCAAGTTCTTCGGCCCCAAACCCTGCATAAACCCTAATCCGGTTCTACGGGTTTCCCAACCATTTATACTACAGAAAAACATATAAAAGCAGTTCCTTTAACATGCCAGAACCCAAAACTACCCATTACTGCATCCTTCATTCATTAAATTATTCAAACTACCCATTATCCCCGCATGGTGCAACTTAGCCCCACATGCATTAAATCTATCGTTTCAAGTGGTTACATCATATTTTAATGAACCTACGGATCTACAGGGTTCGTCCCCTACCTCAGAACACGCTAGAACCTCCCGCAATCTCACGGTTCACACCGAACCCTCCGCGAGTTCCCACAAGAATTGCACCACACCACGACGTTTCCTCGCACAATTCAGCAACGCCACGCATTCTACGATCGTCCAACCACCCTTCGGTACCTGATGGAAGCTTTAGGAACATTGGGGCAACAAGCTGGGGCAAGGGGGATTGAGAACAAGGTAGGAAACCTGCCCTCGGGTGAGCCTATAACCTGCATCATTCTCAGGTTGGCGTCAACCCCTATGCCGCCAGGAACAACCGCCACACTAAACGTCCACAGATACTGCCGCCGAGATCATGCAGTAAACGACCACATACCTGGATGCCAACAGGTCAACGACAATACCTGGTCACCAACTCCAACTGAACTGCAGTAGGTCCTATTTCATTTCAGAACCAAACCTGCACCTCATGTGCTAAAACCAAACTTTCATACCACACATTCCACACAACCAACTCACATTGGCCTCACAACGGCCTACACAACCAACACACACATGATCCGCATGGGTCCGAAAAACACGCGACGTTACACAACTCGTGTATCCTATGTCCACCGTCCACATAGACATGCAGAACGACTGCTTATAGAAGCGAGTTCAAACCACAATCACACACGCACGGTGTCTGAGGCAAACATGCACTCAGAAGTACCACACACACGTGGATCAAGCATATGAGATGCTTAAATCACCGCCACACACAAAGATTAATAGAAAATAGAGAAAAAGAAGAGTTATGAGTTGAAAGATCAAATCCAGATGTGAACTCTTCGATGTGGTCATCCAGAAGAACTTCAGGCTTCGTGTTGATGAAGATCAGATGATGTAGACGAAGCTTGATTCGTGGACAAACCGACTTCAACTCCTCGTTCTCGAAGGATCTTCCTGGAGTAGTAGGAGGGTTGAAGTAGAGAAAGAGCCTTTCTTCTTGGTCTTTGCTTAGGGTTTTGATATGGATGCTTCTTTCTGCGAAAATACCTCTATATGATCTATATATAATGGTGTTCAAGTATGGAGAGTCGTGTTGAAAGGGAACACCCTAAAATAGATCACATCAAAATCTCATTTCTGACTTATCCCTGTGTCTGTCGACAGGTGCTTCATAGTTTTCGATAGGTACTGCTGACATCTGGTTTCCAGAACTATGATGTTGCTGGAAAACTGGATCTATCGACAGGCAATTTGGTGGTGTCGACATGCAACCCATATCTGTCGACAGGCACACTCCAGCTGTCGACAGTTACTGCTTTTTAAGCGCTCCCAGAAACTTGATTGTTCTGTCTTGGTCTATCTGTCGACACATGCCTTGTGGTCTGTCGATAGTTGAGCACTTGTGTTTTTCCAGTCTTTTGCACTTGACTTTGGTTGTTTGTCTTGTGTATTCATTCAAACCTACATGAAAACCATTCCAAGTGAAATAGAATGAATACAAGGATAGTCATAAAAGTATGTTTTCATTTGTGCATTTCTTCCATATCTTGATCATGTCAATCATTGTTTACAACATCAATGCAATATCAATTAAGTCATTCATCATCAAAAACATTATACACAATCATCATACACATGTGAACTCAACAAGGTCTGAATGAAGCGGGCTCGACTGTATAGTTGGTGCATGGTGGTAATGTCATTCATGGCCATGATAGATTGGTAGGTTGGGGTAGCATTGGCAATCAACAACTTAACCTTTTCCTCCTCAGGCATAGAGCAGTGGACCTTTGCAGCCAGAGAATGCCACCTGTTAGCATAGACCGTGAATTCTTCGTCGACCTTCATCTTTTCAGCCACTAAATCCACAAAAGAATATTCGGGTCCGACCCGATCTTGGAAGTGCTGCAGAAACATTTCTTGAACAATTTGAAAATCCTCGGCTTCCTCAGTGGGTAGAGAGTAGAACCATTTGAGGGCCGATCTGTGCAAGGACTTCCTAAACAAGTACGCCATGTGGTGGCGGTCGTACATGTGTGGAGCTGATTCATACACAAAATCTTTGAGGTGTACATAAGGGTCTCCTACCCTAGAGTATCACCTATAGACGGGGAGCTCTGACAGGGGTGGAACCCAGAGGTGTTGAAAAGAAGGGAGGGAGATATCGACGACCTTTCGGGGGTCCAATTGCCTTTGAAGGTCATGCAGTTCCCTCTTCATAGATGTCCATTCCGCAAGGAAGTTGGAAGGGGACGAGATTGCTCCAAAGAATAGGACCTCTCATGGGGAACAGTGGTATGTTCGGCCTGATAAAATGAAGAGATTGGAGGGGATTTGGGCTGAACCACCCGCACTGGAAGGTAACTGGGCTCTAAGAAGAGAATGGTCCGTGGATGAAGAGGGGTGGGGTCAGCCATAGCAGAGGGCATACATGGCGCAGAAGCAATAGGGGCAGAGGAGGCTGCGAGCTGGGCAAAGTTATGAGAAGAGGGAGATAGAGGGCGCTTGCCTTTGGAAACGCCCAAGAATTCCCGAACTTGGGCCGGGCTTAGATGAGGAAGGAGTTGACTGACCTGTGCGTGAGTGTCATCTGCCTCAGAAGGAGAAGGGGGGCGAGACCGGTCATGAACGATGGTAGGGGGCTGGATCTGCCCCGTGAGGGTGGCCGCGGAAGGTTGGGCCACATCCTCCAAGAGCCCAATAGGCAACGAATCGCCGGTAAGGACACGGAAATGATCCATACCGAAAAGAGGATTATGGTATAATACAATGGTAGGAGATTGACTCGATAGACCAAGACAATGAGGCATACACCACCCATAGGGAGACGACACAACTACCAAACAACACCTAGACTCTATCACACAAGAATGGATGGTAAGATAAGAGGGATTGTATCAAACAAGTACTCAAGTTGACATGATTATCGTTAGGATTTTAGGGTTCACACATAGCCTTTAATGGATTGATTAATGAAGTTACACTCGGCAAAAATGGGACCCTAATAGGAAGGTACTCGAGTACTCCAGTGTAACTAAAGGGGAATACACAACTCACACGTGGAACGACCTGAACTAAGGGTACAACAGGTACAACCATCCGGGCAACTGCAACGTGCGTACGACCATGGGGACTTACGGTGGCCCTCGGTAGTAGGCTCTGGTCAGCCCACAAGTACTCGCGGGTGAGAGGGTCTCCACTACCAAGGAGGAAACTTAATCTACACGAAACAATAGTGTATGCATGAGCCTAGGTGCACCAGGGTGTATGCAAAGTCTATCCTAGACTAACACACAGTGGCTGACAGGTCTCTGCTGAGGTCACGACGACCAGATCTGTCGCGACCCTATCACGACCGAAATACTGGCTGCGATAAGAACATAGTGCAGAAACCTACAGTCACACGCAAACAATGGACAAACAGACTAACCTAAAGATCAATACAATCATGGAGGGAAGTAACCAACAAAAGGATACTCCCTAAATAGACGTAAACTGAAGCATAGACAGAAAGCAATAACACATAATGCATACCTGTAGTCGTGTCCTCCACTGCCAGCGTGACAGGGTCGCGGCCGCCCGAACCGTCACGACAGGATCCAAAAATGAACAGTGAAAATAAACGGAAGACCTGAGCCCTAACAGGATTCTAACAAAGTGAAATGCGAGTAAACATGACAAAATAGCATAGAGGAGACATATGAGCACTCTTAGAAAAGGAACAGGATGAAAAACAAGGGGGGTGATGTGTACCTGTAGTTAGGTCCTCCCTTATGGACACGATAATGTCGCGACCGTACGATGCGTCACATTGAGAACTGAGAACAAAATAAGACAAAAAACATAGGAATGGTCCTAACAGGGTTCTATTTAAGCATATAAACACATCATCACAGCAAGCAAACAAGCAAAAAATGATGAGGCTAGCATTGAATGTCCCACCGTGATCGCCAAAAGGTGTAATCACGGGGTTGCACACCCCTAGAGACACACAACATGTTTTAATATGTTAATGGCATGGATTATGGAAGTGTGATCGCCACCTTACAAGTTGCCTTGAATAAGAATGAAACTAGGCTAACGTGCTAGGAAAAGGAGTTGAGAACGGGGCACTTACTGATGTCGCGACGGGTATACCCATCGCGATGGTGTTGTTGTGGTGATGCCCAGATATGGCACGTCCTTGATGTCGCGATACAGATGGCCGATGCATTCTCTGTAGTGCGGGAGGATGATGGGTGGACCTTCTTCCTGTACTCTAGCCAGCAAGAGGACAAGAGATCCTCGTCGATCCTTGCTTGGGTGTCTGCCAAAACAATGAAAACAACAAATAGAACCCTGTTAGACCATGTTTAAGTGAAGCATCTATCCAAAATGGAATGAAAAAGGAAGAGCATGGAGGGAACGAACTTGGGGGTGGTTTTTAAACCCCTTATGTTGCATAAAAAATGTGGGAAGGGAAAGGAAATATGTTCCTATCTAAAAAATAATAATAACATGCATGAAAGAGAAATGAGAGGAGGAAAGGAAGAAGGAGCCCCAATGGGGAAACTCCCTGGCCGTGGTGTGATGTCTTGTGTCATGTTGATGCCCTAGAAGAGGTAGGAAGTCACCTCCTCAGTCACCAAGCATCGTATGTGAAGAAGAAGCCATGACTTGGTGAAGATGATGGAGGTAAAATGAGAGGAGATGGTTGAGCCATGAGCTAAGGGACAAGTCTAGAAGAAATTTGGCAACACTTCATGGCAAAATCGGGGCTCCCCTTTCTCTGAATGTTGAGTGTCCCTTATATAGGGAGAAGAGAGATTATCCTCGTCCTTAAGTGATAATCACCCAAAACAAATGATAAAAGCCAAGTTAATTCGGAGGGAAGAGTCTTAGGATGGTCCCAAGGTGCCATGGACCCTCAAACCACGGCTAGAGGTTGTGGGGGGCTGCTTATGATAATGATAAGGCCAATGGAGGATAAATAGGAGGTGGTTGCAGAGGCCAGTGCATGCAAATCATGTCGTGACGGGTCGTAGGGACGCGACAAGGCTTGTCGCGATGGCCAGGATGGTCGCGACCACAAGGACACGTGAACAGATATGCATGGGCTGTCTTGACGGTCAAGCGGGGCACGACATGGCTAACGTGACGCCACGACCCGTCACGTTAATGAAAATCGATTATTCTTGGGATATTGATCAATTATTTAGAAGAATAATCAATAAACAAGCATGAGGACTCTTGAAATGATAATTGGAGGGGATAATGTGAAAATTGGGCTTTTAGTGGGCTCAAAACATGGCTAACAGATGGGCTCAAGGTAAGTGACCAACTTGGGGCTCATTAAAAGAACAAGAAATGTAGTTCAACTTATGGACCAAAATCGGGTGTCTACACCATCGACTCCAGTTATCTGACTTATGATTTTGACATGCATGTGTAAATGATAGATGCCCGAGTCCGAGGCAGTGCGACTACTAAAGAGGCAGCTAGCGGAGCAGGCCATTGTGATGGAGTGGATTTGTACTGAGTCACAGACTTTGGTAAGTTGCAACTCACTTCCAGATGAAAATGATTTATGGACTGACGACCTTATATGATTGTAGAGGGAGGAGCTAGAATGGGTATGGACAAGTTGAGACATTGAAGTGAGCTTGTATGCGTTGCCTCCCACAGGGGATCTGGCAACCAGGCTACGGGAGGCATAGGACTGAGCTGAGGCGAGGATCTGGGTGCTAGGGGAGGAGGTAAGACACTGAGCTCTACCCATCTGTACATATGTTGATTTAGACTGACATGTGTTTCCACTTGTGTCAAGTGATAGGAGGCCCAAGTGATGATGGTGACCCTCCTGGCGTAGATGGATGGCTTGAAACTTTAGTTGTCAAAGACAAAGGGTCGCCTGCTCGAGGCGAGGGAGAGGGAGGGCCAGGCGGAGAGAGCCCGGGCCTGGGCTGGAGCAAATCTAGAGTTCTTGAAGAACCGGGTGCTGAGGAGGCATCGGGAGCAGCAGCTATAGGTCTAGTCAAAGATGCCAACTAGGATAGGGTCGATGTACGCATCTCTAGACGACCTTTTATCTCTAGGAGACCCATCAGCTGGGCGGGGAGGACCACAGCCAGACGCATTTACAACGGTGAGACCGCCTCCCTTAGACCAGTGACGAGAGAGGGAGGAGGAGGAAGTGAGCAACTCGTGGAGGCAGAGGCCTAGAGAGGGAGAGAGGGGAGAGTAGTGAGCCTCTTGATGTACCACCAGGGGTATGCCCTTATCATGCTATGTACAAAACTTTTACCCTTTACAGTGGATCTTTTGTGTTTCTGTCTTTCCAATGTGTGTTTGAATAGTTTGCTTTGATTTGTTCCTACATCCACAACATTAAAGGAAAAAAGTTAATTGAGGTATATTTTTAGCCCCTTGCCTAAAACATATACCTTTCGTAAGATCTAGTTAATTAACTAAATCAAATTAAAGATAGGAACAAAATAAGTTGCTAAATAGAAATATATACAAGAATTTTTGTTTTGTTTTGTTTTGTTTTTGTTCTTTCTTTTTTTTTTGATAGGGAAAAAAGTATGTACATAGTACAAGATTTTTTTTATTTTTTTGGAAAGACAAAATAAACTAAAATATGTACACATTTACACATACAATCTTTTTTTGTTTTTTAATTTTTTGACTCTATGACACATGTTCATCACAAGTCAAAATAGGGTCTTCGTAATCTACTTAACCACACAACCCATAAATAAGGGAATCGTGCATGATATTGGAGACTGCCCATAACCTTCTAGATATTTTTCATTGTGGAAGGTCTTACAAAGCCAAACTGCACCTAGGGAGAGGGATTGGAAGAAGTAAGTAGGAAGTGTCTCAAGCCACGTTCGAAGGATGGGACAACTCAACTCCATTGGTATCCACTAACCCGTAGGCATTCCCCGAGTACACTTCTTTGTCAGTGAACGAACCTTCTCAATTCTCTTACAATTTGCTCCTAGGATCTAGCGCCTTAATCACATTGTGTTTGAGGACCATTTCTCCTACTTCAAAATTTATCTCAAGGATATTTTCGTCAAAAAAACATGCAATCCTTTGACGGTAAACTTGTGCATGATCGTCCGCTATCATTCGCCTTTCATCTAAGAGTTCAAGTTTTGCTAGTAAAGCCTCTTGACGTTGACCGGGGTCAAGTTAGGAATCTAATTGAACTCTTAGAGAAGGGATGAAGATCTCATATGGGATTACCACATCTGATCCATATGTCAAAGCATAAGGGGTTTGCCCCATGGGTGTTCGAATAGAGGTGCGGTAAGCTTTTAGAGCTTCTACCAAGTGATCTGGTCAATCAACATTATTGTGAGATTTGCAAGTTTTCTTTATAATTTTGATGAGAGTTTTATTAGTAGCATATTCTTGTCTATTACCTTGTGAATAATATGGAGATGAATGATACAAGTTTATACCATATTTACCACACATGTCGCGAAGCTCTTGTGAAGTGAACTGTAGTCCATTGTCAGTGACGATATCCTGAGGAATGCCAAATCTTGCAAGGATGTTGCGCTTGATGAACTTGGCAACTGTTGAAGCTTTGACTTCTATGAATGATTCTACTTCATCCCACTTCGTGAAGTACTCAGTGGTGGTCAGAATGAAGAACGTCTTGCGGATTTCTCCAATTCTATCCTCGAGTGGACCTACAACATCGAATGCTCACATAGTGAAAGGCTATGGAGCAATGAGAGGGTGAAGAGAAGAGGAAGAAGCATGGATCTTGTCACCATGGAGTTGGACTTTAGCACAATGACAGATAAAATGAGTGCAATCTTCTTCCATGGTAGGCCAGTAATAATGTCTTAACAACTTTTGGGCAATTGCTCTACTATTAACATTGCTACCACATTCACTAGAGTGAGCAGCTTCAATAACATTTTGAGATTTGAACTCAACAAGGCAACAAAGATAAACCCTACTAAGGGATTGCTTGTGAAGAATGTCACCTATGATCTTGTAGCATGCAGAGACACGACAAATGGCCTGTCTATCAGCATGAGAAGGGATTCTCAATCTTTGCACAGTGACAGTTTCAAAGGATGTTCCTAGAGGAATAGGAGGAGAAGAAGCTAGGGATGCAAGTAAATTTGCCAAAATGTTCTGAGCCCTTTGAATGTGGATTAGGGTGAGGTTCGTAAACTACCGGATTACCTTCCCTACCAAGTCTTGGTATGGTTTCAACTTGCGATCTCGAGTCTGGTACTTGGTGAGGGACTGTCAGAGTATCAATTATGAATTTTCAATTATTCTTAACTCCTTAACTCTGATCAACAATGCCATTTTCATCCCAACTAGGAGTGCCTCATACTTAGCCACATTGATCATGGTGGGGAAGGTTAGTTAGTAGGCGTGCGGAATCACTACCCCTTTTGGTGAGAGGAGGAGTGCCTCTATACCACTCTCTTTAGAGTTAAGAGCTCCATTAATGTAAAGTATCCATGAAGGTTCACCATCAATAATGGCTCCTAGGTCTTCATCTCGAAAACTTTCATCGAGAGGAGAGCATGGAGATAAGGGATGGTGGGCTAAATGTTCAGCAATGTCATGGCCCTTGAGCGACTTTTGATTCACGTAGGTGATATCAAATTGAATAAGATAACTTTGCCACCTCACCAAATGGTCATTCAAAACAGGATTTTCTAACAAGTACTGAATTGGGTCTATTTGCACCAGAAGCTTCACTTCATGAGATAGGAAGTAGTGCTTCAACTTTTAGGCAACCCAGACAATGACCACACAACCACACATGTCATTTTCATAGTGGTGTACTTCTTTTCAGCTTTGTTAAACAACTTGGATAGGTAATACACTACTCTCTCCCTCTTCTCGTCGTCATATTGGGCCAAGACCGCCCTAGTGAAATCTTCAGTGGTTGACACATAGACCAGTAAAGGCCGACTCTGGACTGGAGGAGCAAGAACAGAAGGATTGAAAAGATAACTATTCAATTGTTCAAAGGCCTTTTGACACTTATGGTTCCAATCAAATTTAGCCTCTCCTATATGCATTTCATAGAGGGGCTTACATCAAATTGAATGTTGAGAAATGAATCTCCTACTAAACTGAAGTCTGCTAATCATCCATCTAACTTCTTTGATGTTCCTAGGAGGAGGCATGTCGATTATTGCTTTGTCCTTGTTGGGATCAATCTCAATTCCCCTCTTACTACTAATGAACCCATGCAATTTCCCTGAGGACACTCCGAAAACACACTTCTCAGGGTTCATCTTAAGCTTATGCTCTCTACACCTTTGGAGAACTGTCTGGAGGACTTCAGCATGGCCATGTCGAGTTCTAGATTTAAATAAGACATCATCAACATAAACCTCCATGTGCACATGCATCATGTCATAAAAAATTTCCATCATTGCTCTTGGATAGGTTGCTCCCACATTATTCAATCTGAAGGGCATCATGACATAGCAATAGGTCTCCCATGGCATGGTGAATAAAGTTTTCTCCTAGTCTTCCTCCACCAAACAAATCTGGTTGTACCTAGAGAAACCATCGATGAATGACAACATCTCAAAACCAGTAGTATTGTCCTCTAGGACATCTATGTGAGGGAGAGGAAAATTGTCCTTAGGGCAAGCACGATTAAGGTCACTGAAATCTATGCAGATCCAAACCTTACCATCCATCTTCATCACGGGGACGATGTTAGATACCTATTACGGATAAAGCACAATCTTGATTAATTTGGATTTATAAAATTTATCAACCTCTTCTTTGATCTTGAGTACAAGCTTGGGGTGCAACCTCCTTGGCTTTTGTTTTATGGCCTTTGCGTCAGATTTTAAGACCAAACGGTGCTCGACTTAAGAGGTGTCAAACCCCGGCATGTCTTTGTAGGACCAGGCAAAGCCATCGAAAAATTATTTAAAAATAGCTACAAAAGCTTCTTCTTCTTTTATGGTCAAGTTAGCACTAATCAAAACTACCTTTGGGGATTCTTCAGTGCTAAGGTTGATTTCTCTGGTTGGTTCATCTGCAGCAAAGGTTGGCTCAAAAAACCTCTTAGTACTGTCCACATAGGAGCTCACTGGGTCCTCTTCTCCCGACCCAAGATCTCCACGCTCACCTTCTTCATCACAATTTAGCAAATACACTCCTAAATCATCATCCACTGAATTTCCTTCTGTGAAATTTTTTCTACATGGTCGAGATCTTCAAGAAATTTTGAGACTTGACTTAACTTTGAACACTTCTCAGCCAAAGCCAGAGCATATAAGGCAAGAACATGCCTACCCTTCTCATTTAGGATGCGTAGTTGAGAGGGACTAGACTCTTCTAAACCTAAACCTGACCCTAAACTTAAGCCTAAACTACTATTTATAGGAGGGATACCCCTGGATGGGCGAGAATCAGTGTTCAAGCTGAAGAGAGTCGACCCCTGGCCGATCGGTGGAGACTCCACGAAAGATGGATGTTAGATGGAGGCCTCACATTCCAAACCTTGAAAATTGGCAATGTTTTTTCGAAGTCATGGCTAAGGAGCATAAGTTGTTGACTGAAAGGTGCCATGACCAGCTAGGTGAGTAATGGAGGTAGGATGGGATGGAACATAGGAGGAAGGAAAGTAGTTAGAGCAGGACACTCGCATGCCAAGAAGGCTCTAGCCGAGGAGAGACAGGATAGAGATGGAGATGGAGACAAAGGTGGAGGATCAGAATCGGGACCAAAGAGTGAGAGAAGACCAAAGTCCTCAAAAATTCCATCAACTTAATAGCTTCTTCTTCTTCCTCACTTTCTGAATCAGGTACTTCTTCCACAACATACTCCCTTGTCCCTGGTTGGATGGGTCCTTGGATGAAATCTTCCTTCAGGGTCCAGATGAGAGGTGTATAGGGTATGAAAATATTTGGATGAACAGGGTTAGAGTGAAATCCCAAACAGGCCATTGCTAGCAACCTCCTCACTTGGACACTTCTGATGGGACCTTGCTTTTCTCTACCCAACCTTCTGCCATGGATATAAACTATCTTTGACATTACCTCTCAACCCTTCCCTTGAGAACATGTGGCCATCTTAAACTCTTCGACAGTGGAGGGAGATTGGTTCAAAATAAGGGGAGATGGGAAATCAATGATTGACATGATAGATTTCTTCCCCTTGTCTATAATGAAGAGATGTGGCATCTGCTCTAGCGTGAAAGAATTGAGGGTTTCTATGGTAGGGATGCTCTTGATTTTGATAATCCACCCATTGAATGGAAACTTGAAGCATTGATGGGCGGTGGAAGGGATGCCTAAAGTTTGTTCTAGCTAAGGATGGCCGAGGATAGCCTATAGGCCAAATCGACATCTAGGACTAAGAATTCAGAGGACATAGTAATAGGCCCTATCTCCAATTGAAGAGCAATCTTTCCTTTAGCCACCCTTTTGGAATTGTCATACGCAACGATAGTAGAGCTATTTTTTCCAGACTACCTTCCTCTAAACCAAGTTGCTTGAGAGTTTTCATCGGACAGACATTGACGGATGTTCCAGTGTCGATGAGAGTGGAATCTATTGACACCTCGTTGAGTGTGACAGTTAGACAAAGAGGAAGTGAGTGGCAGTTAGGAGCAGCAAGGGCTTTGTTCGAGAAGGAGATGGAAGGCCCTTGAGTGAGGGAAAGAATACTATTGGTAACTCCACTCGCAGGAAGGTCATCATTGACCATAATCATTTGGAGAAATTGGAGAAGAGAGGACTAGTGAGAGGGTGATTTCTGAATCAACTCTAAGATAGAAACCCGTGTGTGGTTCATGTCCAGATGTTGAAGAATACCATACTCAGTGCCGACAGGCGGCGGGGACCACTATCCTTCTCATCTCGTGATGCCCATGTAGGTGGAGGAACAATGTGGTTCCGGAGGGTGACACTAAGGCTCTCTTGAAACTTAGGGAGGGTGAGCTGGAGGGGTTGGGATCCAACGATGGCTAACTCTTGGATAGGGGGAGTGGGAGTAGACTGAGTATCTTGGTGGGGAAGATGGCATCAATAGTGGTGGAGGGTTCCTGGGACTCAACTGGTGAACATGGGTACCATTGTTTGAAATCTTCTACTCACCAATGTTGTTATCTTCTCACAACCCGAGGTCCTAGATGTGTCATGGTGTTGACCTTCTGTTGAGACTTAGAAGTGGATGGGTTGTTGTTGTTTTGGTGGTTGTGGAGCGGGTTCTTGACTATACCCAAGTCCCTTCTTGACATTCTGGCTTTGGTGATAGCTATTCTGAAATCATCCTAGTTGATCCTGCCCTCATCATTCATATCATACACTCAGTCATGGAAGGTGAAATAGTTGTGGATCTCATGACCAGAGGCCCTATGGCAGGGACAACACTATGGGGTGTCGGCCATAGGATGTGCACCTACCTTCTGTGGTGGAAGTTGGATGGCATCACAATACACGAGGGCAAAGATGATGTCCCCAAGGGATTCAGGGAGAGTAGGATAGTGGGCTCTCTTAGGCCCCGACCGAGTATAGCCAGAAGGTAGAGAAACAACCAAATAGGGCTTAGAGGGAAACGATGGGAATTGATGGGGATTGGGGGTGGTGGAAGACTTGTTAGTAGGCCTTAATGGCTGATTGAAGGCACTGATGGACTCATTGATGTTCACCCCCTTGATGGTAGGTGTCGTGGGAGCCTTGCGTCCCTTAGGCTTCCCTTCAAAGAATGGTGGGAGGGAGGAGTCCCTAATTTGGGTTTGGATCATTCTAGCTCGATTATAGAGATGTGCACAGGAGGGTAACTCGCTAAGCATCAAGATGGATTTGAGTTGGGGAGTGGTATTATTCACAATCATTGTGATGACTAGGGACTCCAGAATAGGGAGCTTGCCCTTGAAGCCATGGCAATCCAGCAGTTGGCAAAGGTGACGAAATCTTCCTTCGATTTGATCATTTCTGAAACCAAGTCACAGAGTGTCTCTATAATGACCCTCCTCATACCGGTATGATTATACCAATCCCCATCGGTATAAAGAGCGTCATCACAGTGGGATAGTAACCCAACACTAAACGATAAGGTTGATATGTCCATGAATGTTAGAAGAGTACAGCGGAATTAGAAGAAATCATTAACTTCATTCCATCATCATCACACATTCCACAATCTATATAGTAAGAGAAAGTGCTAGAGTCCACATTATTACAACTTGGGAAGAACCACATTGTCCATTACATTGTCCGTATGAATAACATTATCCAACTATGAATTAAAGCAACTACAAAAGAAAATCTCCACAACAACTACTCCTTGAATGCGGTGTCAATCTTCACTATCTTCTCCTCAGCTACGGGATAACCTATCACACATGTACGCCAAAGCATGTATTTGTCTTATAAGACTTAGCAAGTAATCTAAAACATCAAACTTACACATATCACATGCTCACTAAGCTACCAACAATAATGAGAACACATGCTATCATTCAAACCCCAATAATTCACACGCCACATGGTTCTTATGGTTATCCACACAATTCACCCAAACATTTTCCTAATTAACACATGCTCATATTATTCATGGAAGATAACATACACCTACACATGTTCTCTACACATGTTATATCCTATGATGCATGGTTCAAATCTTTTTCATATCATTGGACAATTTTTACCAATTTAAAACATAAGGTTGTGTGCAAGATGATGAACACTCCTAGCATGGTATCTAGCCAATTTCTCATGCACTTATATCATTTTATCACACAATTAACCTGTTGTTTTAATGTATAATTTATCATACTCTCTGGACACTTGCACATACTGTTTAATAAACTACATAACATGATACTAAATATTCTATCATAATTAAGCTTAATCATATTAATACATACATGACATGAACATGTGCACTCTTATACACCTAACATGTAACATGATTTATTAATCTAATCATTATCCATGTTATGGAACAAATCTATTGACTAGGACATGGAATTAAACATAAAGTAGATAACAACCTAAATTATATCTATTCACATTTCACATGCACTTTTCTCATTTATTTACACATTTTGTTTGATGTTTTAATATGAATAAATCACAATGATATCACCTTTATTAAACATGGATTGAAGATATAAAATATGTTCAAATCGGTTGGCAATTATATACAATTTAAGCATGGAACTATATACTAAATGAGTAGTAATTCTATCATGGAACTTAAACATTATTTCATGTATTTATTATAATCATAATCTCATTTGCTTGATGTTTTGACATGAATTAAACATAATTACATGGATTTACACTTGTTCACATGCCATCTTATTCATTTGACAATTCTACATGCTCATTTTTCCACATTGCATTCCTTAACATGTTTGCATGCACATATTCATACACACTATCATGTGGAGAATTGTAAACTATATCACATAATATTAACCATGGTATTAAACATGACAATACAATTATGATGTTAACACATGAATGACATGAATATATATACATGTGCATTATTACATTGGTTTTCTCATGCAATTGTACTCTCATTATCATTTACTCTCCCTCACATATCAATTTACACTCCTTCCATTTCATTTACTCTTCCACTCACGTTTATCACATATCACAACAATTGCAGTTACCACGTGCCACATTCATTATCACTTTGCACTTTATTCATATTTAATCTCTTAAGTTGTCGTGACACATAGTCCTAACTACCAAGTAGAGGAAAAATGCTCACTTTAGCACTTAGCACTTCACTTGCACATATTTGTCACCTGCGCAAGCTAGTGACAAATCTTGGATACTTCGCAGAACGGGAGAGTACTCTCCACCCTAACCAGTGGTACTTGTCCACCTCCAGGATTTCATCCTAATGCCCTTAGGATTTAATACACGACGTTGAGCCTTCCTTAGCGACATTTCTATGGTACAACTCTTAGACCCCTATGGTAGCAGTGTCAATCTTGGCCCAATTTTACATTATCCACATTATCATTCTTATTACATTTTTCTCATGCTCATACACATACTTTCATCCCATTTTACATTCACTTTGCATAATTTTCACATTTCCATTTACAAAATTCACCTTACTGTTTAACAGTGATAAACAACTTAAAATAAGACACTAACATGCTACTGACTTTTGATTTATACATAATTAACTTTAACATGCTCAACATGGCCATTTTTACAATTAAAACCATAATAATACCTACTATCATCAAAATATCATGAAATTTGTATCACAAGTTAGGAACAGTAACCATAACACATAGTAAAGTTTTTAGATTTTTCTGAATAGGAAATATATTTATAACAATTAAATCAAATCATAGGTGCATTTTTCACTAATTTCTCTAGTGTAGACATTTCAGTAAAACCGTCAAATCTAACAGTATTAATGCATAGATATAGTCATCACACGATTTTAGAAAATTCATGAAACCCTAACTCACATCTTACCTATTTACACAGATTAAACATGGTCATTTTATGCTCATAATTCAATTTCTAGAATTTTAATAATTAACACAAATCATGCAAATTCATGAAAACATCATGACATGACCTACTGATCACCCTTGAACCCACATAAAATTTACATCATGCACATATACCCAGAAGTCATTTAAAGATATTAAAGAAGATCAAACAGTAGTTTTCAAAACACTAAGGAACTTGACTATACGGTGCTGGCCGCCCACTGGGTTAACTACAACATCCCTTGCCTCCAACCCATGAGCTTGGCAACACAAGATGTTGCCGCCAACCTCCAGACAGTTGGTTGTACAGACAGCACTCACCTGCACGGGGAAATTGGAGGGTCCAGGACTCGGGGAAAAATCTCAAAAAATTCTAGAACCTAGGAGACATCTATAGGATTGATATACATAGGTTACTTGCCTCTAAATAAATCCTATATGATTAAACATTGCCGATGAAGCCCTCCTCCGCTCTGCTAAGAAGGTACATAGAAACTCCTTAGATCCGTTCTCTAGCCGTTGTGGGATGATCCTCAGAGTTGAGGATGCCGCCTTGATGGTTGGACTACGCTCCAGTCATTGTAGATCTCCAAGAAATTCCTCCAGTCACCAAAACAAAGCCTTGGATGTTCAACTTTTCTCACATGGAGTTCTAGGGTTTCTCCAACACCAAAAAGACTTGGCGTGGCAAGAAGATGTGTTTTTATAGAGTTGGACGGGTTGGGTACACTTTAGGGTAGGTTCCCTATGACTTAGGATGGGCTTCCTAAAATGAACCGGCCATAACGCAGGCGTTACCAAATCTGAAAATGTTACGCCGGAAGGATATTGACGTCCACATCCGTTGTAGTCAACTGGGAATTGGCGTTCAGACATGTGGCCGCCAACCCTGTGCTTGGCCTCCATCGATCAGGATGCCAATCACAGGCTTCCAGTCAGCGGCCCAGTGTTGGCCGCCAACTGTCCCACTTGGCCAAAACACAATTATGCATCCAATATAACATACAATTATGCTCCAACAACGTAGTGTGTGCAAAAATAAATATATTTACATTCACTATTTAAACTACATGCATTACATATTATTTATTTAAGTATAACTTGTACTAATCTCAATTAAAGATAATATGCTCAATAACATGCATTTATATACACATATACATACACAC
Source organism: Colocasia esculenta (assembly GCA_014218235.1). Classification (NCBI taxonomy): domain Eukaryota; kingdom Viridiplantae; phylum Streptophyta; class Magnoliopsida; order Alismatales; family Araceae; genus Colocasia; species Colocasia esculenta. The sequence continues at coordinate 65,135,607 of CM024760.1, read as the reverse complement.
TACATAATTACATGCATCATGCTTGAATATATAAATGTAACATGCACATCCTTAGTTAGATACTACATGCACACCTAAACATGAAGAAATAAACTTATATATATCCATAGGATGTATAGCAATAATCTTCCTATTATATGCACCACATTTCTTAAATTCAATATATGTAGGATTTAAATAAACTTTATGATGTACATTATTAGCTAAGCACTTATATCCACAGAGGATAATATATATATATATATATATATATATATACAAACATATACACGTGAGAAATTATAATTATACATGCACAAGGTTAAACATATACATCTATACGTGTACAAAACATAATTACATACAACATGCATGGATTTACATAATTATAGCATGCTTATAATATTTGGATATATTACATATGCACCGTATTATTTAAGTATTATATACACTATAAACAATTTAACCTGCCTAGGTTAGAAAATATCATTTGCACAAGATAAACATATACATATTTACATTTATGCTTCATAGTTACGTAAGATATGCATGGAATTTATAAATACTATATGCATGTACATATAAATACAATATGCATCTCTACCATTAGATAATACATACACATTTAAATATAAGACATGTACAAAAGTAGACTCACATATGCTTACAAGATGTATGGTAGTACTTCATACTATATGCGTAGCATTGCTTAAATACAACATGTTCAGTATTTAAATAATTACATCATATACAAAATTAGCTAATTACTTATGTTCATGAAAAATAAATTATATACACGCATAAGCACATGAACAATTTAATAATTATAGCTTGCAAAGTTTAATACATGCACTATATTTACGACAAATGAATATCGCATGCACAATATAAAATGACAGAAAATGTGGGGTCTCACACTCTCCCCCCCTAGAAAAAGATCTTTGTCCTCGAAGATCGTATCGCGTACCTGTGGTTATGCCATCTAAGCCATCTCCGAAAATAAAATGTAATCCTCTTTCTTCTTAGTTGGTGTTTCTAGCTCCTTTGTTGCAGTTGCTGGGATATCTCGTGGATCGATCTCCTTATGATTCGGACACCCTTTAATCCAATGATACTTGCTGCCACACTTTAGGCATTTTCCTTCTTTTAACCAGCATATATATCCACCGTGACGTTTGCCGCATCGCTCGCACTCAGGCGCCTCTCCCTTGTGCGATTCCACTCTACCCTTTTTCTTGCTTACCATTCCAAGAGCTTCTTCTAGAGTATCAGGGTTAGATTCCAAAAGTCAAGCTCTTAATGATGGTTTGAGCTTGATTATAAGCTTTTCTACCTTGCGACTCTGTGCATACTCCCTAGCCCGACCACCACTCTTACCATGACTTACCATTGTCTGTAAAACATATGAATCAAGCTCTTAATGATGGTTTGAGCTTCGTTACTAAATCCTATCTATTTTCTTAACTATCTTTCGTTCATTATTATTACTTTCTACACATATGAAAAAATTTCTATAAAGACTTTGTAATATTGTGAGATGATGGTTTATTCATGTATAGTCTCAACCTTGGTTGCTCTGGTACCATCTCTGTAATGACCCTCCTCATGCCGGTATGATTATACCAATCTCCATCAGTATAAAGAGCGTCGTCACAGTGGGATAGTAACCCAACAGTATACGATAAGGTTGATATGTCCATGAATATTGTAAGAGTACAGCAGAATTAGAAAAAATAATTAACTTCATTCCATCATCATCACACATTCCACAATCTATAGAGTAAGAGAAAGTGCTAGAGTCCACATTATTACAACTTGGGATGAACCACATTGTCCATTACATTGTCCATATGAATAACATTATCCAACTATGAATTAAAGCAACTACAAAAGAAAATCTCCACAAACAACTACTCCTTCATTGCAGTGTTAATCTTCACTATCTTCTCCTCAGCTATGGGATAACCTGTCACACATGTACGCCAAAGCAAGTATGAGTCTTATAAGACTCAGCAAAGTAATCTAAAACATCAAACCTACACATATCACATGCACACTAAGCTACCAACAATAATGAGAACACATGCTATCATTCTAACCCAATAATTCACACGCCACATGGTTCTTATGGTTATCCACACATAATTCACCCAAACATTTTCCTAATTAACACATACTCATATTATTCATGGAATATAACATACACCTACACATGTTATATCCTATGATGCATGGTTCAAATCTTTATCATATCATTGCATAATTTTTACCTATTTAAAATATAAGGTTGTGTACAAGATGATGAACACTCCTAGCATGGTATATAGCCAATTTCTCATGCACTTATATCATTTTATCACACAATTAACTTGCTGTGTTAATGTATAATTTATCATACTCTCTTGACACTTGCACATACTTTTTAATAAACTACATAACATAATACTAAATATTTTATCATAATTAAGCTTAATCATATTAATACATACATGACATGAACATGTGCATTCTTATACACCTAACATGTAACATGATTTATTAATCTAATCATTATCGCACTGGTGCTAGTGTTTCCTCCGTCATGGGGAGGTGGACGTAGGAGACACAAGTTGTGTTCTCCGAACCACCTTAAAATTCTCTATGCATTCTGGTTTGCTTGTGGTTTGTTGTCTCGTTTCACTCTATACTCACATGGCACAACATGATCTAATTGAATTGTGTGTGTCACTCATTTTAATTGTACTGCCATACACACACAATTGTTATTAACCTTGATTCAATCACCTATCCGATCCCAACAACTGGTATCAGAGCAGGTCAGAGTCTATACTCTGAGGTGCTTTGTGGAATCATCAGTGTTTCTAGTTTTGATTTACTCAATCACTTGCTTAATTTGTGCTACTAGTTTCATCTATTTGACTTGATCATGGATTCCAAAGGTTTCGTTGCAGAAGGTCATTCAATCAATAGACCTCCATTTTTTGATGGTACTGATTACCATTATTGGAAAAACAGAATGATGGTATTTCTTCGAGCGCAGAACTATGAAGTCTAAAGGATTGTTGAGAAAGGACTTGTAGAAGTCATTGGAGATGAAGATAATTGGACAAGGGAGCAAATCAGAAGGGTTACCCTGAACTACAGTGCCATGAACATGCTACAATGTGCCATCCATCCGAAGGAGTACTCCAGAATTTCTATGTGTAAGTCTGCTACGAAGATGGGGATAAATTAGAATTGTTATATGAGGGAACATCTGAAGTTAGGGAAACTAAAGCAAACATGCTAGTTTCTGATTATGAATTGTTTGTCATAAAATCTGATGAAAACATATCTGAGATGTTTTCTAGGTTTATGGTTATCATCAATGGACTTCGAGCTGTGGGTAAGGAATACTCAAATGAAGATTTGGTAACGAAGATCTTGCGTTCTTTATCTCCTGTATGGCACACTAAAGCTACAGTCATTGAGGACTCAAAAGATTTATTCAAAATAACATTGGATAAACTCATTGGATCCTTAATGAATTATGAGCTAAATCTTAAGAGATCTGAAGAACACACGTTGAAAACAAAACCCATTGCTCTTAAAGCTTCCTCAAGTAGTAAAGGAAAATCTAAAGAGATTTCTGAATCTGAAAAAACTGACTTTCAGGATGATAATCTTGCTTTGATAAGTAGAAAATTTAGGGCATTTTTGAAATCCAACAAGAAGAACTTTGGTAATAAGCAAAATGTCATGTCTGGTAAAAGGAAACACTCCTTCTCACATGTTGATCACAAGAAAAATGATGAACTTCTTGTGTGTTACAGGGCAACAAATCTGGACACATGAAGGCTGAATGTCTACAGAATAAGAAGGATAAGCTCAACAGACGCAAGAAGGAGTTTCACAGAAAGAAGAACAAGTCCATGGTAGCTACATGGTCAGATGAGGATCAAAGCTCGGATAGCAATGAAGAATCCTCTAGTTCAGAAGAAAATGAAGTCTGCTTCATGGCTGGAAGTAGTGAAGAACATGTAGATATATCTTTTGAACTATTTACCATTAATGATTAGCAAGAAGCATATGAAAATTTAGTTGAAAATCTTTCTGAAGTAAGAAAAGAAAATAAATATTTGAAAATAAAAATTCACAGTATTCTTTATGACACATCATCATCTGGAAAAACTTCTGAATTGGAAGCTCAGATTTCATACCAAATCAATGAAAATGATGAGTTGTTAATTCTTGTTGATGATCTGAAACTAAGGTTTCAAATTTTGAACAAAGAGATTATGAATTCTGTCAAGAAATTTGATGACAAAGAGAAGAAAAATCAAGAAAATTTGGCTCAAATTGAAAAACTCAATCATTTCCTTAAAGAAAAAGAAGAGATCATCAAGAACTTCACACAAGGCAAACAAAATCTGAATGCTCTACTAGGAATGAAGATGAATTCAAATACATATGGTTTAGGTTTTGAACCACAAAATTTAAAGAAAACTGAATCATCTGAAAAGAAAACAAAATCAGCAAAAATTCCTCTAATAAAATTTGTCAAGGCATGTCTATTTGAAAACAAAGGTAAAATGTTGAAACAAAAAGAGCCTGCGAGGTCGACACACACACTACCCAGGTCGACCTACCCCATTCATAGGTCGACACACAGTCTGCCTAGGTCGACCTACCCCATTCATAGGTCGACACAAACACTGCATAGGTCAACATACTCCTCTTATAAAAATCAGAAAAACTTCAAAGCAATAAAGAATCATTTTTCTCATGGAAATTGGAATGTTTACACATCTTACAATTCAAGATGGAATAATCCTTGGAACTAAATGGACAATGGTAACCAATGGTTCAATCCTTCATTTTATTACTCACATTTTCCTGCTCATCAACAGCATTACATGCCAAGATTTTCACAGTGGAATAAATCAACTAAGAAGTATAATTTTCAGAATTTGAAAAACGAAAAGTTGAATATTTGTTCTGAAGAACACTATGAAGAAAATTGCTCAAATGTTAGTTAGAAAGGATTTTATTTCTCTTTTGACTCAGGATGTTGGTACCAATCACATCTGGGTACCAAAAATGTTTCTTGTCTATTTGTTGGGTGCAGGAAAGTAGTGCATCCAATTCAAACATCTAGATTGTTGACAGTGGATGCTCACGGCACATGACGGGAGACAAAAATAAAATTTCTTGCTTGTTTGAAAGGAAGGTGGATCAGTCTCCTTCGAAGGTAAGAATAAGGGCAAAATAATTGACAAAGGAAAGATTGGTAAGTCTTGCATAACTTAGAGTGATGATGTTTGGTTAGTTGAATGGTTGAATTACAACTTGCTTAGCATTAGTCAATTGTGTGACAATGGTGACAAAATTCTTTTCGAATCTGATTCATGCAAAATAATTGAACTCCACTTCATTGACACAGAAAAACAAATTACAGATATTTTCACAAAGCCTCTTTCTGAAATCAGATTTTCATCTTTAAGGAGAGAGCTTCGGTTGTTCAAACTTCCACATAATTCATTTCTTTTTACAAATAAATTCCTCCTCCTTACATTGCATTGGTAATCTTGGTATATGAAAAAGTGATTTAAAAAAAGGCAAGTCAGGCTTAACTGGACACTTTCACTATGCGTTAGTATATGTCTCCGCCAAGTATCAAGAGCCTTTTATGCAATTATTGAGGGGGAGTCACTGTCTTTCAATAAAACATTCTTCTTAATTCTACTCTCACTTCATTCAATTCCTATTTCTTCAATAATCTTCATGTTCACTTTGTGAGGGGGAGCTAGTTGTCAAGGGAAGTCATTGTCACTTCTTCATTCATTTCTCTTGACAATAGTTGTCTATCTTGAGCCCCAAATTATCAGAATTTTTGAGTCCTTGTGCTATTTTCTTGTGAGAGACTTAAGACATTAAAACTAAACTCATTGTGCATTTATTTTAATTTCAAAGATACATTTTTATTTCAAGGTTGTGCAATCTTAATACTGAATATCTTTAAAATGTTTTGCAAAACACTTGTAGGCACCTGAGTGGCTTTAATGTTTAACATGTGCATGTTTAAGCTTCATTCTTACCACATGTTAAGAATAACAACAATCTGGAAAGATACAAACAGAGCAATGCATATTCTTGAACCACTAAGTAACCGGGCCATCTCACCTACAAAATGATTTATCTCACGTCAAAAAGTGGAAAGTAAATTGTTATCTCTGTATACGATAATGAAAGTTAAACCACTGAGTAATCAGGAGATTTTGCATCTTATAAATGTGATCTCTTGCACTGAAAAGTGAGATTTAACTAATTTATCCTTGTAGTTCTTTTCCAGTAAAAATGAAAAAAAATCCAAAACACAGGATAGAAAAGCTCAAGACCTTAATAAAGTTCATGTATACTGAGTTTAGACCCATTATTCTACATTGTGTTAAAATTAAAGCTCATAACCTCCTTGTTAAATACATCTGCTCACTCATATAGGTCACTTTACCTCACATTTGCATTATTATTTTAACCACATTTAGACTATTATGTCTTGCTATGCTTTATGTTGAGTGGGTCTTTATGATTAAACTTTGTTGGACAATGCCAAAAACACAACAATTTCCCTCATATGTGAATATCACTTTGCCTCACTTATTTTTATTATTCTTGAACCTTCATTTCCACAACTACATTTCTTGATCTCCTAACATTTTTGTTTCTTTTTCATGTCTATCTTTTTGATGTTGTCAAAAAGGGGGAGAAATTGCAGAGAATTAAGGGTGAGAATTTGCAGGGAGAGGGAGAAATTACAGATAGAAGAGAAATTGCATTTATTTTGTCATCATCAAAAAGGGGGAGAATGTTGTTTTAAGTGTGTATTTGAAACCTTTAATGATGATTTTAATTATGACTAATTGACATCACTCATAATTTGATTTTGATGATGAGATTTTGTACATATTATAATGATGACTAAATAACATGTTTTTCACACTTAATATTTCATATTTTGATAATAATGGCATGTTTTGATGGTTCACACTTCATATATACTGGTTCAGATAATTTTGTCAAAGTTTTGTCGACACAAGCACATCATGTGTCGACACATCATCTATTCACAGAAGCCATTCAGAATTGAAGAAGCCAGTGGTGTCGACATAAGTCCATTGTGCGTCGACACATTCATTGTATTCAAAAAGCAGTGAAGTGAAAAGTAGTCAGTGGTGTCGACACAGAACCATCATGTGTCGACACATCCATTGCATCCAGAGAACAGCCAGAAGACAATAAGCCAGTGGTGTCGACAGAGGTTGATCATGTGTCGACACATCATGTACTCCCAAAAAGATGATTTTTGGTCTATGATCTGGTGTGTCGACACAAGTGAAATGTGTGTCGACACAAGTCACCATTTAGTGCTATCAGGACATAATGCAAGGAACATGTGTCGACACACAACTTGATTGTGTCGACACACTTCGAATGATGATTCAGGTCCTGAATTTTCTGAACACATGTTTGCTTGGGATTCAAGGGATCTTACCTAGATTTTTGTGCCCATGCACCTCGAGGTTACACATGGACACATGGGACTATAAATACTCATGATCCTCATACTCTAAAGGAAAGGGAACTCATACAATTCCTAGAAAAAGGTGGAGAGCAGGAAAAGGGAATTTGCATCCAGAAAGGGAGCAGAGCACCGCCGCTAGAAGAAGAAGAACGAGAAGAAGAAGTAGAAGAAGAGGAGGAGTTCGTGAATGGAGGAGTTCGTGATGAAGACAGATCTGAAAAGCATGGAAACATCTCAAAGTCTGTAATTCATCTAGTTAACACATTAATTGGGTGATCTGTGTATGCGTTCTACACCGATCATAAAATTCTGTTTGTCCTAATTTTTTCATTGTACTGAGATAGATCGTACTAGAGGATCTACTCTCTAATCAAGCTTGTTCTAGCAAAGCTTGGATCCATCGTGGTCCAAAGGTTTTGAGTACAGTGTACTTAGGTTCGGAGCTGTAGTGCTCTGGTTTGGAGCTGTAGTGCTCTGGTGTTTGAGCAGTCATGATCAATTGCTTGTGAGTTGTTGAACTCATAAGTGGTCTGTGGAGTAGGTCGTTGTGCCTATCTCTTGGGTTTTCTTTGAGTCGTCGCAGTCAAAGGTGTTGGAGTCATCATGCTCCAGGTTGTTCGCACTGGTGCTAGTGTTTCCTTCGTCGTGGGGAGGTGGACGTAGGAGACACAAGTTGTGATCTCTGAACCACCTTAAACTTCTCTATGCACTGTGGTTTGCTTGTGGTTTGTTGTCTCGTTTCACTCTATACTCACACACCACAACTTGATCTAATTGTATTGTGTGTGTCACTCATTTTAATTCTGCTGCCATACACACACATTCGTAATTAACATTCATTCAATCACCTATCCGATCCCAACACTGAAGGCTTCCCCTTCTAACAATTGTTGGACCCGATTATACAACCATCGATGAGAGTCCATGAGAAAGCCTAAGAGGTGGAAATGAGGGTCGGAGGTCCCGTCATACTTGCGGTACTTTGGGGCCTTGAAACCCAAGGGAAAGTAGGCGGCTGGGAGTTTGCAGTAGTTTTGAAGGGAGTGAGGTTGGGAAAGAGATAGGGATTCAGCCAAAATCTTCCTAACAAAACCCTCCATTTCAGATTTTGAGGTAGATTCCGATTGAGTGGGGGGTGTGGTTAGACATAAGGTGGATAAGCAGGATGAGGAGTTGAAATGGGAGCTGGTGCAAGAGGAGTGGAGGAAAGAGTGGGGATAGGGACCCGAGATTGAGTGACAGGTTTTGAAATAGACTTGGCTTGAGAAGCCTTAAAGAGAGAAGGTGAAGAGGTGGAAGCTCTTACCTAAATCGTATGCTTGGAGAGCATAGAAATGAGGTCCTCGGGCGAGTAGTGGGATAAAAGATGGGCGATTTCAGGGTCATCTTGGGATTCATGTGCATATGTGGGATTGACCCTTAAACTCAACTCTTCATTATCAGGTTGAGAGGATGATTGAATTGACTCTTCTGGCTAAATATTAGAATTAACCATTCTGACAAACTCCTCATTAAGATTATCATCAAATTCATAAGCCGGATTGGTAGACATGCTGACGGAATTCAACCAAGCATCCATTATCACACAACCTACTTATTTTTAAGATGATTAGGCCTATTAACAAGATTGTTATATAAAGAAATGTGGATTTCTACACAAATAATGTTGTCAAACAACGCCTAAAATCTTTCAAATGTTGCGATTGTGTGTTAACTTAACTTTTGAAAGCCGATTCTCTCACCTCTCACTCAAAACAGGTGCATAGGTTAGCTAGCTAGGAGGCTGAAGGTCCTCTTGCCCTGTACCATGAGGGAATCCACAAAATTTACGGGACTTATGGAGTTCTTCTTGAAACCAATCTGATTTACCCGAGAGGGTATCCCCGAGTAAATTATTGTAAACCAAGAAGGGGTTGTCCTAAAATGTGTGGGGAGGCTAGAAAAGATGAGAAATAAGAACCACCTCGCAACTCAAGACCAGCTGGAACCAAAGAGTGAGCAAACAAAAGAGAAGATAAGAGGAAATCAGATAGAAACAACTTCTAGAAAGGAGAACGACAAAGAACATTGTCGTTTTGTTCTACAGAAGCAAGTAAACATCAAGATTGATGGATGTTAAGGAGAAGTTGACAGCAACGGACACTGATGTTAACTTAGAATAAATGACACAGGAGACTGACATTTACCTGTATAGATATCAATAACGATTGACGTCTATATGTTCACAAACAGAAACCTCACCAACTGTAATGAGGAATGTCGGTCCCACCGTGATCGCCAGAAGACTAGAGCTGTGGATGTTTGTTTCCTCCCATCCACGCGGCTGCTTGTGATGGTGCTAGCTAGTTCCTAGATTCATCTCGTACTCCTTCTTAGTGTAGATGCTTATTTGGCAGAGTTGACCACCCGAAAGAATGGAAGAAGAACCAAGAAACCACTAAGAAAAAGAAAGGGAAGTGATCGCCAGGGCCTTACATGTGCCCAAGGAAGTATCCAGATTGTGCCAACGATGCTGCCTCATGAGCAATTGATGGTAGGGATGCTGACTTTCTTCTCTTGGGCCGGCCAAAGAGAAGAAGCTCCACAATGTTGCTGAAGGTTTTCTTGCTACCAAAATCACTCTATAAGACTCTAATGCAGTGTAGTAAAAGCTCATAAGTGGAAATAAAAGACCCAAAAGGAGAGCTTCGTACCAGTTGTGGGCTTCAGAAGAGGGGTGGCCAAATACTATGACCACCCTTATTCCCTCCAATTTTGGGTAAGAAAAACCCATTTTAGGTGTGTTGAAGTGTGCACTACATGCTTGGTGTGTGTGTGATAAGCAACTAGCATGCAAGACTAAATGTCAAAAGAGAAGGGAAGAAAGAAGATGAGGGAGATGATCCTCATTGATGACTATTGTGGCAGCTTGGTGGACTCCATCTGCTCGTGGTGAAACCTCCTGGATGCTCCAAATGGACGGGAACATAAGCTCATCCAACATCCCCCCCCCCCCCTTCTATGAAGGCTAAGGAGATCCATATATAGCTAGTAGGGGTGGAGCTAAGGAGCCTAGGATGCTTAAGTGAGAAAAAACAGTTGATCATGTGGCAATACATGTATAAAGAAAAGGCCAATCACGAGAGGCCACATGGGATTTTTAGTGGGTCAAGGGAGTGCCAACGTGGCCCATTACACTATTAGAAACGGTCCCATGTGTGGCATGGCTGAGGTAGGGGTAAATGTAGGGGAGATACGCAGACAGTTCTGTGGAACAGTAAACCCAAGTTGACGTCAAATTATCTGGCCATCTACTACATGTAGACATCACAGCATGCTGACGTCAACTGGAGTTAATGTCATGGTCGAATTCTGTCAACATGGGGTATACGGCAATCGATGTGAACCTCTATATAGGATTTGAGGAGAATAAACCAGGAGTCAAAAAATTCTTAATGGGCCATTGACCAATGCGAGGATGGTCCAAATTTCACCTCTACATAACTTACCAAGATACTTTTGGTAGAAGTAGTTAACACATCCTGTAATATCATCAACTGGCGCATGATTAGGCAAATACTGAAGAAGCCACCATATAATCTTTACAAGGACAAAAAGCCAAACATCAGTCATCTACGACTATTTGGTTGTAAGTATTTCATTCTAAAGAAATGAAAGGGTAATCTAGAAAAATTACATGTTAAAAGTGATGAAGGATTTTTGTTAAGATATTTATGTTTCAAAACCTATAGGATATAGGGTATTTAACAAAAAAATATTAGTAATTGAACAAACTGTTCACATTTTATTGATGAAACTAACCCCTTTATAAAAGGAAAAGAAGAGGAAGATGTTGTTGATGATTTATGTATGGATCTAGAGCAAACATCACTGGAAGAAGAAGAAGAGAGAAAAAAAAAAGGAAGATCCATACTAGAAGAATTACAACAACAAGAAGAAACGCATGAAGAACTACCAAAGGAGTTAAGGTATCATAAAGATCATACAAAAGAAAACATAATAGGTGATCCTTAAGACAGGGTAAGAATAAGAGGTATGACAATTCCATGTGATTATCTTGCATTTGTTTCTCAAATTGTGCCTAGGACAGTCAAGGATGCACTGGTAGATGAATCTTGGATCCTAGCTTTGTAAGAGGAACTTAATCAGTTCCAATGCAACCAGGTTTGGTCTCTTGTATCTAGATCTTTTGGCCATCCAGTTATTGGAACGAATTGGGTTTTCAGAAATAAGATGGATGAATCATAGGTAATTACTAGAAATAAGAATAAACTAATAGCATAAGGATATTCCCAAGAGGAAGGCATTGATTTCGATAAAATGTATGCTCTGGTTGCTAGACTAGAGGCAATTAGAATTTTGCTAGCATATGCATGACCGTTGAATATTAACTTACATCAAATGGATATGAAAATCACTTTTCCGAATGGCTTTAGTAAAGAGGAAGTTTATGTTGAGTAACCGCTAGGTTTAGAAGATATTAATTATCCAAATCTTGTTTTTTGTTTAAGGAATGCACTATACTGTCTGAAATAAGCTCCAAATGCTTGGTATGAATGACTAATTGCTTATCTTTTATCACATGGTTTTTCAAGAGGTAAAGTAGATAACACTTTATTTATTAAAAATTTTTAGAAGGGATCTTAATTGTTTAAATATATGTTGGCGATATTATCTTTGGTGCTACTAATGAGTTACTTTGCACTTTCTTTGAAAATCTTATGCAAATTGAATTTGAAATGAGCATGATGGGTGAGCTTAATTATTTTCTTGGCTTACAAGTCAAGCAGAAAAAGGAAGGGACTCACATTTGTCAAACGAAGTACATTTCACATTTGCTTAATAAATTTGTGTTTGATAATTGTAAGTCATTAGAAACTCCCATGAGCTCAACCATAAAGTTAGACAGTGATCCAATTGGCAAAAAAGTAGATCAAAAGATCTATGGAGAAATGATTGGTTCACTACTTTATCTAACCTCCAATAGACCAGATATAATGTTTAGTGTATGTTTGTGTGGCATATTTCAAGCTGATCCTAAGAATCCCATTTAAATAATGTTAAAAGAATTTTTAGATATGTTATAAATACAAGTAAACTGGGTTTATGGTATCCTAGATGTTTTGAATTCAACTTGTTTGGATATAGTGATGCTGACTATGCTAGATGCAAAATAGTAGGAAAAGCACCAATGGTACATGCCAATTTTTTGCAGGTTGCTTCATTTCTTAGTCTTTCAGAAAGCAAAATTCAGTGGCATTATCCACAACAGATGCAAAATATATTTGCAGCTAGAAGATATTATACTCAACTGATGTGGATTAATCATCAACTAGAAGACTATGGTGACATGCTGAACTGAATTCCTATACTATGTGACAACACAATTGCAATCAACCTGACCAAGAATCTAATCCAGCATTCTAGAAACAATCACATTGACATTAGACATCATTTGATCAACGACCATGTAAGTAATGGAGAAATTTTACTTGAATTTATTGATAATAATCACCAACTAGCAGATATATTCACTATGCCTGTTCCAGAAGATCAATTTACTTCAATAAGAAGAGAAATATGAATGTGTAATTAATATAACATGATAGACTATTGTTAAAATGCTATGTGTTGAAATCATCCGTAAGCTATCATCACTTCGACGTGTTGTCTCCATATGCATTTATGAGGTTTTGAAGTTGACAAAATGTGAATTAATGAAGCATGTGGCCTATTGTGATTTATGTTAATTTATTGAAGTTTTTCATCTACAAACAACCTTGATCTAAATTCCATGTACAAACAAGTTTTTCAGGGTTTACAGGTAGTGTAGAGTCCATAAACAAGAGGCCAAGGTGAGTGGTCAAGTGTTTGGTACTTTAGATTTTATACTAACTCTTGTTTTGTACTTTTGGAGGAAATCAGACAACTAATCCAAGGGAATCGATCACGACCATTTTTCCTAGGACCACTTGTCAAGGAACAGTCGAAAATCGAACAATCGAATTCTAAGAATCGGTCACCGATAGGCCAATCGATTGGAGAAGGACCTTATGATTGGTGAAGAAGACAAGGCTATCGATTGGTGACAAGGAACCACCAATATATTGATGAATAAAATTTACAAATTGATGAAGAAATCACAAATTAGATGGCTGATTTGGAGAAATCGGACACTGTTTTCCCTGGGACATTTGTTTAAAGATAGTAAAAATCAGACAACTAATTTGGAAGTTCTTGTAGACCGATTACGGGAAATACAATTCCCTATTTGGAGAGGACTCATTTTGTCTTTGGATAATGGATGGATTTCTTAGAGATCCATGGCCAAGATGGATTCTTTGGCATGTGGGTATATGAGGGAAACTCTTTCCATGCTTGTGGCACCATACATGCAAAAGGGAGAACGAGTTCTTGCACTGGCTAGGGCAAACCTGTGAACCGGTGCTTATTCTAGGAGATTTCTTTGGGTTTGCTGCATGAAATCAACACTTTGGATGCTCAGGAGTACATGCTGCCATAGTCCCATGTCCAGGAAGAGTTGTGCAAGAGTCTATACTCGTCTCCATCGTTTCTCAACCGCTTCAAAATAGGAGATTTCTAAGCTACGAGTTTTATCTTTTCTCTCTTGTTCTGGGGTTGGGGAATTATAGTTCAACCCTTTTCATGCATATTTCTTGTGTGTGAGTGTTTGTGCTCGTGTTGTATGAGCGTGTGTAAGGTGTTTTCACAGTGAGCCTATGTCCCTGTTGAGACTTGTATGCATGTGTCTTTCTAAGTCTGTGGTGGAGGTTATACTCTCTACCTCGGGCTAAAATTCCAGAGTAGTGTGTTGCCACTTCACAAAAATGAGGGGTGGACCTAGGCGCACATCTATGTGTGGCCAAACCATCTAAACAACTATGCACTGTGGTTTGGTTCCTTATCTTCTACCACCATCTAAGTGTGCTTTTGGTAACATGTCTCCTTCAATATTAATTTGTTTTGCATATCAAAGTAGTTAAAATTTTATTTCACAGTCAACTAATTCACCCCTCCCCTCTAGGTTGTACGTTGCACACGTGCACTTTAATTGGTATTAGAGTAGATTTTCTTTTCTCAAAGAGAGATCCTTGTGTGCAATGGCAGACAAGGGTTCATGCCTGAAGGCCACTCCATCCATCACCCCCCATACTTCTATGGTAGCAAGTTCACATAGTAGAAAAAATGCATGCACATCTTTCTAAGAGCTTAGGATTACGAGATCTGGAATGTCGTGAGTAATGGTCCTTGTAAGCTACCTATAGATGAGGGAAAGTGGAGGGAGGATGAGATTAAAAAATCTATGATTAACTTTAGTGGCATGAACATCATGCAGTGTGCCATTCACCGTAATGAGTATTCACTTGTCTCCATATGCAGCTTCGCAAAAGAAATCTGGAAAAACTAAAACTCATCTATGAAGGCACATCAGAGGTCAAGAAGATTAAGGTAAATATTCTAGTATCCATATATGTGTTGTTTTAGATGAAGCCAAAAAAATCCATCATTGAGATGTTCGCAAGATTCACCACCATTATAAATGGTTTAAAGGCTCTTTGAAAGGACTACACAAGTTCGGAGCTCGTCAGAAAGGTCCCCATGTCCTTGCCTCCTACATGGCACACCAAGGACACCGTCATGAAGGATTCCAAGAATATGGCAACCCTCTATCTAGAGGAATTAATTGGATCCTTGATGACGTATGAATTGAACATAAAAAAATGAGCCAGAAGTCAAGAAGGGCAAGGAAGTTTCCCTCAAAGTTGCTTTTACCAGTCAGGAGAGCAGTACTAAAGGGGATGGTGATGTGGACGGTGACTAGGAGCTGGCAATGCTGACCAGAAAAATGCAAAAAAAAAATTGCAAAAGGAGGCCATGCCAAAGCTGTTGCAAAAAGTTGAGCAAATAGTCTTTCCCCCTAAAGGTAAGAACATAAAAGAAAAAAGATGTAATCTGCTATGAGTGCAAGAAACAAGGGAACAAGCGTGGAGAATGCCCTGAGTTGCAAAACAAGTTCAAGAAAGGAAGGTTCAGAAAAGTCAAAGCCATGGTGGGCACGTGGAGCCATAAGGACTCAAATAGCTCGTTGTCGAAATTTGAAGAAAAGTCAGAGAATCTATGTCTTATAGCTTGCGACAAGGAGGCCAAAGAGGTAAGTGATGAGTCTGAACACTTCACTTCAGATCAATGGGAAATAGTCTATGCTTCTCTACATGAAAAATTCAAAAGGCTAAGATCTGAAAACAAAAGTTTGAAAAAAAAAATTCAGTCTTTTCTTCTTGATGACATACCATGTTCTATATGCAATGTTCTGAAAAATGAATGTGACATTTTGAAAGAGTCTAATGAAGTTTTCCTTGCTAAAGTGGCTCTTTATGAAGAAGAAATTGAATGCATGTACAATGATAAAGCATGTGAGAAAAAATTTGAACTTGAAAATGAAATTTCTGAATTAAAATTTGAAAATGCTGAAATGAAGTCTAGAGTGAGAATTTTTGAGAAAGAAATCACTAAACAAAAAAGTGTTGTGTCTAGATTAATGAAGGAGAAATATAGCTTAGACGAGGTCCTCCCAACTCCCGTGAATTTTTAGAGAGAGGGACTCGGCTATAACCCCCAGAAGAAGAAATCTTTTTAGTTAAAAACTAAAGCATCCTTCATTCATGCAACAGAAAAAACAAAACCAACATAGCCAAATCATGATAGAAATGCTTAAGTGTAAGGTATCATACAGAGCGCAGCGGAAACGCGATTCCCTCCAGTAGATATCGTTGTGGCGGTCGGAATCGAAGAAAAACTGAAAACCCGCACGTAGGAAGATCCGATCTTTACCTTTGCGGGGTTGCGAAACTCTAGAATCCAGGGAGGAGGTAGCGCTGGAGGCGCTGGTTCTTCAAGCCGTTCAGGTGTCCGGCCTCTAGACGTATCCACGCGAGCTCCGGACGCAGACGGGATCTCCTCGGTCTCTATGCGTCTCCCGGATCTCAACTCCACCATGTGCCAGAGAGAGGAGAGTGAGAAGGTGGGGGCACCCAGGGAGAGAGAGAGGAGGTGGCGGCCAGGGAGAGAGCCTGGAGCTTGGGGCAGGGTTTAACACTCCACGTGAATATATAGACTCTGCATTTTTTCACAAAAACCGAGTTAATGTCTATATCGGTCATCCTGCCTAGTCTGCTCGGAACTCTATTGTGTGTGACTCTCTAGGCCCAAGTGCTAGTCCAATTTTCAGCCCATTAAGCCCAATAACTCTTTATTGACTTACTGCAATTAATCAATATCTCATATTAATTAATTACATAATCAATTATCGTCTCACGATAATTGACTGGGCTTCCAATCAAGTTAAGTGTCAAGCAACACCACTTGATCCAGAAAAGCATTGGGGTTCAGCAACCCATTCAAGGAACCTTTTGTGTCAACAGATAACACGTGACTATCGTCCTTTGCTCATAAAATGCTCCAGAGTGCACTTAGGGTATGGTCAACTGTCAAACCCTAATACGCGCAATCACTTAGATTAGATGCCGCATAACAATATCAGAAAACTCCTTTTCTGATAAGTAGTCTTGCCCTGGCTAGGGACTCTCAGGCATCTTTCCCTAGAGCATTCACTCTCTTATTACCGAGAGCGAGCGATCCCATGTTGACCACACAATCACCTTCGAAGGTATTCCGCTAGATCCGAACACTTAACTGATTAAGACCTCATGGCTAGAGATCTATAAGTTAAGGTCAAAACCTAGAAGTCCACCGACAAGGTGTCCTTGGTGTCTCAGGTCTAAGGACCAATCACGCCACTGTGACAATGAATCTGGCTGGTTGACAGTTAGGTAACATTACCATCCAGCAATTCATTACGGATCAGTTCAGTGAACTCATTCTCCAATGAGCACCTACAGATTCACCTTAGTGTCTCCACACAAGTGACTATGAGACTAGTCACTCTCATCATATGAGCAGGTGCAACCTGTACTAGTCTAACCAGATATTCGATGTCCTTCTCTAATATCCTCCGACTAGGAACAATTAAGAATATATGCTTAAAGGATATTAACCCCATTATTATGATCTCATCGTAATTAGTATCCATTGCGCATATTCATGGACTTCATAATGAAATGATAAACGAATTACACATAATGAATATAAAAGCCTTATTATTATTATTAAAGAACAAGATTGTACAAGTTATGATTGGCTTGAGGACACCCATAACTAACAATCTCCCACTTGGACAAAAGCCAATCACCTTTATGTCTTAAACCAATAGACTCTAGGTGGCGCTCAAACACAATTTGAGTCAGAGGCTTCGTCAGTGGATCTGTAATGTTGTCAACTAAAGGAACTCCTTCAACCAGTACATCTCCTCTAGTGATAATCTCCATGATCAGGTGAAATCGCCTCAGAATGTGCTTCGACTTCTAATGAGACCGCGGCTCTTTCTCTTGCGCAATGGCCCCATTGTTGTCACACAACAATGGGATCGGATCAGAGTC
The DNA here is from genome assembly GCA_014218235.1 of Colocasia esculenta. Classification (NCBI taxonomy): domain Eukaryota; kingdom Viridiplantae; phylum Streptophyta; class Magnoliopsida; order Alismatales; family Araceae; genus Colocasia; species Colocasia esculenta. The sequence goes on along the minus strand of CM024760.1, from coordinate 65,117,550 downwards.
ACCCGGCACCACACCAAGGTCGGTGATGAATTTCTTCATCCACACTGCCTCCTTGGCGGCTTCATCTGCAGCGATGTACTCAGCTTCTGTCGTCGAGTCTGCAGTGGTTTCTTGCTTGGAACTCTTCCAGCTCACTGCACCTCCATTTACGGTGAACACAAACCCAGATGTAGACTTGCTATCATCTGGATCTGACTGGAAACTCGAGTCAGTATATGCCCAAAGTTTCAAGTCTCCTCCTCTATAAACCAGAAATATATCCTTAGTCCTTCTCAAGTACTTAAGGATACATTTCACTGCCATCCAGTGTGTTTCACCTAGATTTGCCTGATATCTGCTCGTAACACTTAGAGCAAATGCAACATCAGGCCTTGTACATTGCATGGCATACATGATAGACCCTATAGCCGAGGCATAGGGGACTCTATCCATGACTGCCCTGTCTTCAGGAGTCTTAGGAGGCTGCTCCTTAGAGAGATTAATCCCATGTCTCATTGGTATGAGACCTCTCTTGGAATTTTCCATGCCAAACCTTTTGACAATGGTATCTATGTACATAGATTGGGTCAAGCCAAGCATCCTCTTAGATCTATCTCAATAGATACGTATTCCTAATACGTAGGATGCTTCTCCCAAATGCTTCATGGAGAAGTTCTTTGACAACCAAACCTTTACTGATGATAACATCCCTACATCATTCCCAATGAGCAAGATGTCATCAACGTAAAGTATGAGAAAAGTGATAGCACTCCCACTGATTTTCTTATACACACATGATTCATCTTCATTCTTAATGAAGTCATAAGATTTGATAGCCTCATCAAACCTTATGTTCCAACTACGAGAAGCTTGCTTCAATCCATAGATGGACCTTTGAAGTTTGCATACTTTATCTGGACACTCTTTGGATGTAAAACCCTCAGGCTGTATCATTTACACTTCTTCCTCAATGTTTCCATTGAGGAAAGCAGTTTTTACATTCATCTGTCAGATCTCATAATCAAAGTATGTAGCAATGGCGAGAAGAATTCTGATCGACTTTATCAAGGCAACTGGTGAGAAAGTTTCGTCATAGTCAATTCATTGCCTTTGACGATACCCCTTTGCCACCAACCTTGCCTTATAAGTGTCGATCTGTCCATCTGCACCGATCTTTCTCTTAAAGATCCACTTGCACCCAATAGGTACAATACCTTCAGGCAAGTCTACCATGTTCCAAACTTGGTTGGTGTACATGGACTGCATCTCAGAATTCATGGCATCTTGCCATTTCCCTGATTGAGGACTATCAACAGCCTCTTGGTAGGTCTTTGGATCATCATCCTCATTATAAGACATGCCTTCACTGATATGTCCAACATATCTTTCAGGCTGTCTAGGTACTCTACCAGACCTACGCTGAATGTGTGTATATTTCTGAACAGGTTCCGGAACCGATGTTTCAACTGGTGGACTTTGCACAGTTTGTGGATGTAGAACCTCTTCTAGATCTACCTTACTCCCACTGTCCTCTTGGGTAAGGAACTCCTCTTCCAAGAAGAAAGCTCTCCTGGCGACAAACACTCTTTGTTCACTAGGATGGTAAAAGTAGTAGCCAAATGTTTCTTTTGGGTATCCAACAAACCTGCACTTATCGGTTCTGGATTCCAGTTTATCTGGGTCGTGTCTCTTCACGTGGGCAGGACAGCCCCGGATTTTAACATGTTTAAAATCGGGCTTTCTACCCTTCCATATCTCATATGGAGTAGAAGACACAGATTTACTGGGAACCCTGTTCAGTAGATATGCCGCTGACTCTAGCGCATATCCCCATAGGGAATCTGGTAACTGCGAACGGCTCATCATGGATCGTACCATGTCCAACAAGGTGCGATTCCTCCTTTCCGATACACCATTCATCTGTGGTGTATAGGGAGGAGTCCATTGAGAAAGGATACCATTATCCTTTAAGAATTGTGTGAACTCTGTACTCAAGTATTCACCTCCTCGGTCTAACCGCAGGATTTTAATGCTTTTTCCAGTTTGCTTCTCAACTTCATTCTTAAATTCTTGGAACTTCCCAGAAGCTTCAGATTTGTACTTCATTAAGTAAACAAATCCGAACCTTGAGTAGTCATCCGTGAATGTAATGAAGTATGAGTAGCCACCCTTGGCTTGGGTAGACATTGAAACACATACATCTGAGTATATTAGTTCCAATATGTCCTTGGCCCTATCCCCATGTCCACTAAATGGAGATTTGGTCAACTTACCCATTAAACATGATTCGCAAGTTGCATATGATTCATAATCAAATGGATCCAAGTATCCATTCTTATGCAACTTTTGAAGCCTATTCTTGCCAATGTGACCAAGCCTACAATGCCACAAGTTGACAGTGTTCATACTATCCTTACTTCTCTTAGGAGAAACATCAACATGGATATTTTCATAAGAAACATCAAATAGATACAAGCCATTTACCAAATTTGCTAAAGCAACTAGTTTATTTCTCAAATAAACTGAACAACTATTGTTCTCAATAGTAAACTTGTATCCAATTCTGTCAAAACAAGAAATAGAAATAATGTTCTTAATAATGCTAGGCACAAAGTAGCAATCATCTAATGAAAGTAAATCTCCTGAGGGTAACCTGAGCTTCACTGTAACGACCCTCTTATATCGGTACGGTTTCACCAACCCACGTCGATATAAAAGGCATCACTACAGTGGGACATTTACCCAACACTAGTACAATAGGCTGAAACATACACAAATATAATATATCTCATGACAGCGGAATTTAAAGAACTGAAAAGAAATCTTATTCTATCATCCACATTCTATTCACAGTCCGTATAGTAGAAAAGAGAGCTAACTGATCATAACTGAAATAAAATAAATACATTGTCCACATGAGACTACGCAGAGTCTTTATTACATACTATGGAGTAATGAAAATTACAATGCTAAATCCACAACAATATCTCCTACTCTCGCTCCGAGTCGCTCCTAACGATCTCCTCGGAAGAAGTAGAAACGTCTGCACCTGTACGCCGAAGCAAGAATGAGTTCAAAAGAACTCAACAAGTAACACCAGCACACTAAACATACATGCATCAAGTAATATCCATAACCTTATGCTACATCATTTACATATAATGCATGGAAGTGACAATTTTTCAATTAGAAGCCTATTCATGATTTCTACACATTTTTCACATGGGATTTGGTTTCATACACAATAACTAATCCTATCACATGCTTTCTACACTTTTCACTATGCTAAACTGATCTCATTCAATCATTCATAAGCCACATGTTGAACATTTTATACAATATTTACACATTTTATAACAACTAATTTAACATGAATTCTAAGACAATTTTACACATGATTAACACATTTATATTAGTGAGAAGTTTGCTGTTTTACTACTATCATGTCACATTTACAAGAAACTTATCATTTTTGCATGCTTTCATAAGAATTTCATGAACACATATTCACTTACACAGGTCCACAATTTACACATTTTCTTTCACTTAAACACATTTTCACTTTTCCTTAATGCTGTGACACATAGCCCAAACCACTTTAGAAGGACACACACTGATCACATCACATATCAATCACCTAGGCATTCTAGTGATTAATCTTAGTTACTGCGCAGAACCGGAGAAGCAATCTCCACCCTAACCAACGATACTTGTTCGCCTCCAGGATTTAATCCCAATGCCCATGGGACATCACACACTTGAACTTTCCCGTGGGGACTTTACCACAGTACAGTTCCACAGCCCTAAGGTAGCAGTGTCACCCATTGGCACATTAATACATTTTCTCAATTTCCACACATTTCTAAATACAACATAATTACGCATTCATCTTATGTTCACATATTTACATTCCTCAGTATTACCTAGCATGGTACTACTGTTTTCAGTATTAATCAATTTTTTACAACAATTCTAATCATGCTGAAATTTTGCAGAATTAAACATTTATCATATTAGCATGTATTAATTATTAATATCTAACATAAAGCATGTTTATATAGCTACTGTCATCTGTTTAGTACAAAATTTAACCAAAATTCATCAAGGTTTAACCATCATGCATACCACAATTTACATTTTTCTGAATTACACATATTTTCTGAAATTCTAACAGTGATGTTATCAACTCTAAAAATAGCCAAACTGACACAAATTTTCATTATTCGGATTCACAATTTATTTCATGCATGAATACTGACAGTACAAATTTTATCACAAATTTTAGGAATTTAACTAGTCTCGCATGAATTCTTAACTTTTATACATTGAGTAGACATATTAACTATTTTTCGGTTCATAAATTTAAATAAACTGTACAGATATTATAAATTGCTCAAATTTTTATATCATGCATCAGATCTTATGAACAATGTACAGAAAATTTATGGTAATTAAATTCTACACAAATTTCATAAACAACATTTTCCAAGATAAAAATTTTGTTGGTAGCACATTCCAAGAATTCTAATAATTAACGAAAATTCCAAAAATGTACAATAACTCCCAGTACAACCAAACATATGTATTTACATATTATATGAAGTTTTTACTGTATATCCTCATGCGGAAAACTCGAAAATTAGTTCATATAAGGACATACTTGCACACTGTTGCAGTCTGAAGAACTAGACGGCATGGGGTAGCCGTCTATTAGTTAACGGCATTATATGATGCCGCCAACACATGATATTAGCGGCAAGGGATCTTGCCGTTAATATCCTGTCTGCACAAACACAGACTGAAAGCCAATAAATCACTTGAAAGGGGGGTTCCAGGACACGAGAAAAATCTGAGAAATTCCTGGGACATACTAGACACATGTAGGGTTAATGTGAATGGGGTACTTGCCTTCTGTAAAATTTACAAACGACGATTTAGGCCGGAGAAGCCCTCCTCGGCCTGTGCCAAAGAGTCTCCAAATCCCTCCTTCTTCGGATCTTCTGTTGATCTCACAGCACACCAGCGTGGGGAGTCGTTCCCGGATGTTCAAGGTTGACACCAGTCGATGTAGATCGCTAGACGAAGCCTCCCGAAGCCGGATCTTTCAAGTTCAAGTTAGGGTTTTGCACAGAAAAGATAGGTTTTTGACCCAAGAGCCAAAAGGGGTGGATCTGGCCGAAATCTGGATATTGTAAAGGGTCGGGGTCGGATAGGTTAAAGGGGCAAGTCTCAGAGCCGTTGGGAAAGGTTTCCAAAACAAGAGGCTCAATTTCCGGAGGCGTTTCCGGATCTGAAAACGTAACAGGTCTGGGATATTGGCGTCCATATCCATGGTCGCCTATCCAAAATGGGCGTCCATCGATATTGCCGCCTACCCCTGGTCAGCGTCAGCCGATGTGGACACCGACTGGCCGACAAAACTCACTTTAATTATGCAGAATTTATAACACTACACACTTAAATATAATATATATATATATATATATATATATATATATATATATATATATACTTGAATACACTATGTACATTTCAATAATACTAATTCATACAATTTATATCAATAAATACTTATACACAATAACCTATACATCAATAGTATGCACTTATACGCACATACACATATTTAAACAAACAAGGTGAAAATCAAGGGCCTTACATTCACTGTCCCCACAGTATGTGCAGCAACACTTGCGCCGTTTCCAAGCCTCAAGTTCACCTCACCCTTGCTCAGCTTCCTTCTACTTGTCAACCACTGCATATCATTGCAGACATGAGAAGCACATCCAGTGTCTAAAAACCAAGATGTGGAATCTCTAAGAGACAAGTGAAGATCTATCATATAGATACATGAAGCTTCGCCAAACTTCTGCTTCTCCTGAGCCTTCATTGCAAGGTAGTCCTTGAATTTCTTTTCCAATGTCCCTTTTTCTTGCAGTGGAAGCACTCACCCTTTTCTTCTCCTTTGCTTATGTCCTTCTTTTGATTTTGCTTGGACTGCTTCTTTGGATTGCCTTTCTTAAAGGCTTGCACTGCTCTCCTCTTCTTGTTGGACTTTCCAACCATGAGAATAGTGGGCTTTTCCTTCTTAAGGTTGCCCTCACCAGTGTTCAGCATGTTCAGCATCTCAGCTAAACTCTCCTTCTAGGACATAGGCAATGCGCTCAGACCTGAGGACAATCTTCAGGTTCCTGAGCCAATCCGAGTAGTTCGGGCCTGTCAATTTGTTGGCATCCAGTATGCCACAGAGTGGGTTACCCGACGACGTTTTTGTCTATAAAGGAAATGTAAACACAACTAGCATATGTTCATAATAATAATTAAATATAGATTAGGACTTTAATCAAGATTAGCTCCCACTATTCTCCGACAGACTGTATAACCCTCAGATATACAGAATGGGAGACTCCGACAGTCTCCTAGTGGGGATCGGAATCTCACAGACTCATAGCATGATCTTGTGGATAGCACAACAAACCATACTATGATCTGAAAGCGGTCAACCCTTGACACTTGCAACTCTTGTAATATCCGATCTTATTTTGGCCCCTGAATTTTAATGACCTTGTGGATAGCACAACAAGTCATTAAATCCAGTTTAAGCAGTACCATCATTATGTAACGAGCATAGATTTGGATGTAGCCCTTGTGGATAGCACAACAAAGCTACACCATTCCTCTACCCCGTTTAAGGCATCACCATGCCATAGTTTTAGTCTGTCATCAGATTTGGCAAGCCTTGTGGATAGCACAACAAACATGCCCGATCTAATAGCAATCCTAAAACTATAATGATGGAGGGCCACGTAATTCATTCTTAATGATTACGCTACGGCTTAAAATTTAAACGAAGAGGGATTTTGACATATTTTATCTTGGTCTCTATATCTGCGTGCTATTGATATATAGAATTTGGAATATCATATATATAATTATATATATCATAGCACATTCCACATATATCATATATATGAAGAAAAACGATGGATGATCATGGACTTTAACGTAGAGTGGCATTGCCAGACCTAGTTGGTAATCCACAAACATGGCAAACATATGGCAGCCCCGCATCGTATGCACTTGCTTGATGTAACTCTATCTCCATGAAGGTCTCGCATGGTACTCTCCTCCATCTCCGCCAATCCGCTTCATAAAATTACAAGTAACATTAAATTGGGCTCCCACGCCCATAAATATACATCAGATAATAATAAGAAACCTTGAACAAGTCAAGGGGAGTACATAACAAGAGGGAGATAGAATGTACAGCCCGGATTTAATAGAGGGAGAGAGGGAGGCACGCAGTCCTCATAAATTACATCACATGCCATAAACCATAAAAATCATCACATGATATCTAGGTCCTTGATCATCCATCCACACATCAACACATCACATGCATCAATAGGCAATTATCACATAATTACTTCTGAAATAACTTTTATTTCAAAAATATAATAATTATATTTTAAAAAACATTTAACTAAACAACTTAGCTAATATGGAAAATATCTAAACAACTTTAGATAAATGTCATTCGTGTTGCTGCATGAATCCACCAAAATTTACTGTTAATTAATTTAACAAGAATCGCATTCTTAAATTAATTAACATGCTTAATTAGATAAGAGGAAATAACTAAAACAATTTTAGAATTCCCTTAAACTAATTAAATATTGGGCCAAGCATCTGAAAATTAATTTAACAGAGAGTTAAAACATTTTAAAACTCTTAAAAATAATTTTCATAATTTTTGGTACTTTTAAAGAATTTTTCTGGCTTTTAAACACTTTAAAAACATTTAAAAATATTAAAAGGGGAAGGGGTTTTGGGTCTGGCGGATCCGGTCAAGTCGAATCCGGTGGGACCTGCAGGGGATCCACCCGCGACTTACCCGCGGGCGGACCCGTACGCTGCCCGTGGGCAACCCGCGCGCGGCCCGCAGGCGCCCCGCGTGGGGTCGCCCCCTCCGCCCGAATGCAGGGGGTGCGCGGCTAGGGTGAAACCCTAGCCACCGCCGCCCTCCGACGGAGGGCGGCCCCGCCGGCCCCCGCGCCGCCACCGGCGGCGGCAGACGGCGCCGGCGGCGCTAGAGGCCGCCTCCCATGGCCCCCAAATGCCCAGAAAATCCCAAAAAAAAACCAAAAATTGCATAAAGTGCCCCTTCCTGGCTGTCCAAGAAGCATGGCGACGACATCTTGCAGGGGGTTGTGTGGCCTCTACAGAGGGCCGAACGATGCCACAAAGGGTTCTTCGCGAAGCCCTTGGTACCAGGAACAACTTCCATGTACCAAACGGGAAGTGCACTTCCCATGTGCGACCCAAGAATGCGGCAAACTTGGCGATTCATGCAGAACACGAATCGACAAAAAAATGGATGAAATGACGTTCACATGGTGCCGATTCTCACTGAACCAGCAACCTATCTCTGATACCACTGTAAGGTATCATACAGAGCGTAGGGAAACGCGATTCCCTCCGGTAGATATCGTTGCCGGCGGTCAGAATCGAACAAAAATAGAGAACCCGCATGTAGGAAGATCCGATCTTTACCTTTGAAACTCCCGAATCGAAGGAGGAGGTATCGCTGGAGGTGCTAGTGCTTCAAGTCGTTCAGGTGTCCAGCCTCTAGACATATCCACACGAGCTCCGGACGCAGACGGGATCTCCTCGGTCTCCACGCGTCTCCCGGATCTGAACTTCACCATGTGTCAGAGAGAGGAGAGAGAGAAGGTGGGGGCGCCCAGGGAGAGAGAGAGGAGGTGGCGGCACCAGGGAGAGAGCCTGGAGCTTGGGCCAGGATTAACTCTCCACGTGTATATATAGACTATGTGATTTTTCACAAAAATGCAGTTAATGTCTATATCGGTCATCCTGCCCAGTCTGCTCGGAACTCTATTGCATGTGACCCTCTAGGCCCAAGTGCTAGTGCAGTATTTAGCCCATTAAGCCCAATAACTCTTTATTGACTTACTGTAATTAATCAATATCTCATATAAATTAATTACACAATCAATTATCGTCTCACGATAATTGACTGGGCTTCCAATCAAGTTGGGTGCCAAGCAACACCACTTGATCCTAAAAAGCATTAGGGTTCAACAACCCATTCAAGGACCCTTTTGTGTCAACAGATACCACGTGACTATAGTCCTTCGCTCGTACAATGCTCCGAGTGCACTTAGGGTATGTTCAACTGTCAAACCCTAATATGCGCACTCACTTGGATTAGATGCCGCATTACAATATCAGAAAACTCCTTTTCTGATAAGTAGTCTTGCCCTGGCCAGGGACTCTCAGGCATCTTTCCCTAGAGCATTCACTCTCTTATTACCGAGAGCGAGCGATCCCATGTTGACCACACAATCACCTTCGAAGGTATTCCTCTAGATCCGAACACTTAACTGATTAAGACCTCATGGCTAGAGATCTATAAGTTAAGGTCAAAACCAAGAAGTCCACCGACAAGGTGTCCTTGGTGTCTCAGGTCTAAGGACCAATCACGCCACTGTGACAATGAATCTAGCTGGTTGACAGTTAGGTAACATTACCATTCAACGATTCATTATGGATCAGTTTAGTGAACTCATTCTCTAATGAGCACCTACAGATTCACCTTATTGTCTCCACACAAGTGACTATGAGACCAGTCACTCTCATCATATAAGCAGATGCAACCTGTACTAGTCTAACTGGATATTCGATGTCATTCTCGAATATCCTCCGACTAGGAACAATTAAGAATATACGCTTAAAGGATATTAATCCCATTGTTATGATCTCATCATAATTAGTATCCATTGCGCATATTCATGGACTTCATAATGAAATGATAAACGAATTACACATAGTGAATATAAAAGCCTTATTATTATTATTAAAGAACCAGATTGTACAAGTTATGATTGGCTTGAGGACACCCATAATTAACATTAAGTTCATAAGAAGGCTAATGTTCAAAAGCCCAAACATGTCATTCACAATCATGCTAATTTTTCAAGGCCAAAACCACAGTTTCTAAAAACACTTGTTTTTATTGTGGTGGTGATGGTCATATCAACGCCATGTGTCCTTTCAAAAGAAATTGAAAAAATGTTAAGTGTGTGTGGATTAGAAAGAATTTACTGCCTTCTTCGACTATCTCTAGTGAACCCAAGAGGATTTGGGTTGCAAAATCCATCTAGAACTTGTTTCACTTGCAGGTATGTCTTGGAGCCCAGGGTGAAAAGTTGTATTTGAATAGTGACTGCTCGAGACATAAGACAAGAGACTAGTCAAAATTTACTAAATTTCAAAAAAATATTCAAGATACAGTCACTTCTAGGCAAAGGTAATATCATTAGAATATGTAAGATTAGAAATCACATTGAAAATGTACTTCTTGTCCAGGAGTTCAACCATAATATGCTTAGCATAGCCAGCTCTATGATAAGGGTACAAAATTTTGTTTGATAAATCTCATTATGTGACAATGACTAAAAAATCTAATGAAATAAAATTCCTAAGACAAAGAGTTGTTAAAGTTTACACAGTTGATATGGACCAAATGAAATATGAGAATGTTTGTCTTGGGACATGTTTTGCTAATGAGACTGAAAAGCATGGTTATGGCACTGTCGCTTGGGACATGATGGTTTGGTGTACTATCCATGTTGTCTAGAATAGACCTAGTAAGCGGTTTACTTAAATTGAAATTTCTTAATGATAAACATGTGAAGCATGTGTCAAAGGTAAGCATACTAGACCTTCATTCAAAAAGAAATTATGAATAGAACACGCCCACTTTAACTCATTTATCTTAAATTTTTTGGCCCAACTAGAACATCCATTTGAGCTAGGAAAACATATAGATTTGTAATTGTGGATGATTTCTCGCATTTTACTTGGGTACTATTTTTGGCCAATAAAAGTGATGCAAAAATGGAGTTTCATGTTTGGTGCAGGAAAGTGTAGAATGACAAAAGATTTTAACCACCACAATTTAAAGTGATCAAGGAGGCGAGTTTGAAAACTCAGAATTCAAATCCTTCTGTGATGAACAAAGGTTTGTCCATAACTTCTCAACACCTAGGACACCGAAGCAGAACGGTGTTGTGAACGAAAGAACCAAACCTTGGCGGAGATGGGACGGACAATGTTGAGCGAGAATGGTCTTCCACAATATTTTTGAACTAAATAGTAAACACAGCTTGCTACATTATTAATTGTGCCATAGTAAGATTAATTCTTAAGAAAACTCCCATATGAGCTGTTCAAAGGTAAGAAACCCAATATCTCTCACTTTAAATCTTTTGGGTGCACATGCTATGTGTTAAATAATGGAAAAATAAATCTAAGAAATTTGTTGTGAAAAGTGACAAGGGGATTTTCCTTGCCTATGCCATGAACTCAAGAGCTTATCGAGTGTTCAATAAGTGAACTCTTGTGGTTGAGGAAACCCCACATGTCATTTTTTATGAATCCAATATGAAACTGACAATTTTACATGTGTCTGATGATGATGTTGGAAACAAGGCAACAAGTGAAGATAAGACACAAGAAAGCATTCCCTAAAAAGAAGACATAAATGAAGATTTCCTTGACCCTTCAAATACTATGGAGAAAAATGAAGATACAACAGTCGAAAAACTTCAAGAGATTTCACCGGACGACTCAGAACTTTCAAAAGAATGGAGATTCATGAAGGTCCATCCTCCAACCAATGTCATTGGAAACCTTGAATACAATATGAGGACAAGATCCTCACTGAGGTAAGTGTTAGATCATGGCTTAAATACATTTATTACTCAAATGGAGCCTAAGAATGTGGACGATGCATTGGGTTTTCAAAAATAAATTGGATGAATCTTGAGTGGTAGTCAAGAACATGACCCGACTTGTTACCAAAGGGTATAGCCAAGAAATGGGCATTCATTTTGATGACTCATTTTCACCAGTGACCTACTTAGAAGTAGTCCAGATTCTTCTCTCAGATGCTTCCTGATTGAATTTTAAGTTATATTAGATGGATGTAAAATTTGCATTTTTATATGGCTACATTAATGAGGATGTGTATATAGAGCAACCCCTAGGTTTTCAGGACGTCAGCAAGACGCACCATGTGTAGAAGCTCCAAAAGGCGTTATTTGAGTTGGAGCAAGCACCACAGACATGATATGAAAGGTTAAGTAATTTCTTTTTAGATATGAATTACAAAAGAGGTCAGGCGGACCAAACTCTATTAACCAAAATTTCTGGTAAAGATGTCATTGTGGTTCAAGTCTATGTTGATGATATCATATTTGGCTCAACTAACTCCAATTTATGTAATCAACTTGCAGATTTGATGCAAGGGGAGTTAAGATGAGCCTCATAGGTGAATTAAATTTTTTCTTTGGTCTGTAAGTCAAACAACTCAAAGAAGGATTGTTCATATGCCAATCCAAATACTCCCTCGAACTACTCAAGAAGTATGTGTTTGCAAATTTCAAATCACTTCCTACCCCCATTTCATCCTCAATTAAAATGGAAAGTGATGAAAAAGGTAAATCAGTGGATTCTACTCATTATATAGGCATGATTGGATCATTACTATATATTGCTGCTTCTAGACTGAACATCCCATTCAACATAGGTCTTTGTGCACATTTTCAATCGTGTCCTAAAGAGTCTCATTTAATGGTTGTTAAATGGATTTTCCGCTATTTTGTAGGCAAAAGAGACATAGGCTTATTGTATCCCATTCGTTGCTTTTTTGAATTAGTTGCATATACCGATGCAGATTATGCTAGATGCAAAATTGATCAGAAAACCACGAGTGGCACGTGCTAGTTTCAAGGAGGTTGCTTGGTAACTTGGGATTCTACGAAGCAACACTTAGTGGCACTTTCAACCGTTGAGGCAGAATATGTTGTTGCCAGTAGTTGTGGTGCTCAGGTGCTTTAGATGAAACAACAACTGCTTGATTACAATATTTCATTGAATTGTGTTTCTATGATGTGTGATAACATGTGAAATTTGAGAGATCATGTTGGGAAAGACAATTTTCAATTAAAATTTATTAAAACAAATGCAAAAATTGTTGATATTTTTACAAAACCCTTGAGTGATGATAGATTCACCACTCTAAGAAGAGAGTTGGGGTTGTGCAAGTTGTAGATGTGCATTTAGTAAGAGGGGTATGCATGTGGGAATATTTCCATGCTTGTATGGTTAATTTCTGCATGTTATGGAAAAAATTTTATAAAATTTTCTTGCATGCTTGTGTATATATTTGTATATCTCAATTTCATTGAATCTTCTATTACTGTAATCCTTGGCAAATAAAGCATGAGTCTAGGCACTTGGCATCCATGGGTAATCATCTAGTTGAAATTGACTTGATAAGGAAGTTGGAGGACCCATAGATAGTTTCTTTCTTTAATTTCTATGTGTCTCCATGAAATTTAGCATTAGAAAATCTTATAGGGCTCAAACCAAGGCACATATGTACTATTGATTGACAAAATCCCTTTGATTTGTCAATACTAGAACCGTTCATGCTAGTTCAATGCTGGCTACACCGGAATCCCCTGAAATCAGGGAAATCAGTCAACCGATTCATAAAAATCAGAAGACCGATACCAATCGTGATTCGACAGGTTAATTCCGGTCGCAATCGATTTGGTCGGGGGTGACCCCAATTGGCTCCTATAAGACTTGGAGTTTCATGGGAATCCTCCCACACTACTTCTTCTCATCTTTCAGCTTCCAATATCTTCCTTCTTCCCTAGAGCTCTTCTCTCCATGTCCTAGAGCTCCTTTCCCTAGAGCATTGGGATATCCACCATCCTTTATGTTCTCTCCACCCATTCTCTTTGGCTTTCCCATTGCAAGTCTTCTCCTTGAGGTTAGATCCTAGAAGAGGGCTATTCTCTCCCCTAGACTCAAGAGGTGTCCCAACCTCTTGCGATCCATCTCCTTTGAAGGCTTTGTGATGGCTTCACGAGTCCACGACAAACATTTGAAACCGAGGGGAACCGTGGAGGTTGGTGAAGGATCCGACATTAGTCATCAAGCCCCAGTGGCACCCGATGAGTTTTTGGTCCAACAACGTAGAAGGATCCTTCCTCCTCACACTGTAGGCTTTGACGATCTTGTAGATAGTGAGCCAATGGTACAACTCCTATTTTAAATGCAAGTGTGGATCCCATTTGTATCACAATATTATGTATTTTATCTAGACCTTGTGCAACAATTTTATGACAATATTTCCACAAGCAACAAAAGACTATGTATTGTTGTGAATGGAATATAAATTCTTATCAAATATTTAGTTTTTGGTCGAGCACTTCAGTTATCCGTAGCAGGTCTGCTAATTCAGCAAGTGCCAATTGATAATTCAAACTTGTGTAGGATTATATTGGAAAAAGAGGCACAACCATTCATGGGTCATCATGCCTTAATCAATGCGAATGATTTCCCTCCACTTTAGTGGATCATCCATCATATGATTATCACCATTTTATATCCCAAAGGGGCAGTAGAGATGATGTAACAAAAATGCACAAGGGAATATTTCATTGTCTGTTTCACAATGTACCTCTGAACTCACCCCACATGATGATTACTTTGGTTGAATTAGTAAAGAATCAACCACGACATTCACTGTCATATGTTGCTCATCTCACGATAATTTTTGACTATGGGCATCAACCTTGCCAATGAAAGAGCTGAAAATATCTCGGATTCTCTTATATACAATGAGACAAATATCCTACGGTTAATGAATTACAAATTTGTACATGGCTGATTTCAAAGAAATCTGGTGGTTCAAAATGTATCATGTTTTGATGATGAAGAAGAAAGTGCAGAAGGCATTGATTGGGAAGCATAAACAAATGAAGAAAACAATGATGATGATAGGGATGCAGAAAAACATCAAGACCCAAAAGCTATATGCATTGTGATCACCCTTTTTCTAGTCCCAGAGGTGATGACTTTGCACAACGGTTCCAAGTGGGTCTGAACAAGTTGGAAAGGGAGATGGTTCCCATTCGAGGGGAAGTCCACCAAGGGGGTGATGCAGTGATGACTCCTTCTAGAGATCTAGCTAATATGAGAGTTAGCCACCAGGGCCAACTAGACTCCCAACCTCAAATCTTAAGGAAAATCCTAGGTTACCTTCGTCCTTCTCATGACCAACCACCTTCTCAGTGATATCATAATTGTCTTGAGTCCTGGATCATTTTGCTATTTCCCATCCACTCCCGCCTTTTTGCTATGTTATGTGTGTGTTGTCAATTTCATATCATTTTTTATGTTTCTTGTATGACTGTGTGATTTCTTGTTGCATTTAGGTTGAGTGAGGTTAGAAATGTGTACGTGAGTGTTGAATCAAACATATCCTATGTAAAAAGAATAAAAAAATAAATATGAATGAAACACAGAGATGGGGAACATTCAAAAGATACAAAAGTTCTCTTTTTATGTGTTGATGCTTCTTCAAGAGTGTTCAATGTCACATATTTTGTCAACATCAAAAAAGGGGATAATGTTGTCTCCATGTGCATTTATGATGTTTTGAAGTTGACAAAATGTGAATTGATGAAGCATGTGGCCTACTATGATTTACATAGTTTATGTGAATTTATTAAAGGTATTTTTCTACAAAGAACCTTGATAGAAATTCTATATATAAATAAATGGAGTGTAGAGTCCACAAACAAGAGGCTAATGTGAGTAGTTAAGTGTTTGGTACTTTAGATTTCGATCTGGCTCTTATTTCCTCACTGTTGCAGAAAATCAGATGACCGATCTAGGGGAATTGGTCACAACCATTTTTCCCAAGACCACTTGTCTGGCAACAGTCGAAAATCGATGACCGAATTCTAAGAATTGGTCGATCGATTATGACAGTCTAATCAATTGGACAATTGGAGGACTTTTCGATTAGTGAAGAAGACAAGGCTATCGATTAGTGAAGACAAAACATCCACCAATCGATTGATGAAGGAAAGTTTTCGATGGATGAAGAAACTGAAAATTGGACGACTGATTTGGAGAAATCGAACGACCGCTTTTCCCAGGGACATTTCTTTGAAGACAGTAAAAATCAGATGACCGATTTGGTAGTTTCGGACGACCGATTATAGCTAACACAGTTTCACTATTTAGAGAGGACTCTTTCTCTTTTTGGATTACAACTAGATTTTTTGGAAATCCATAGCTATGATGAAGCCTTTGGCATGTGGGTATATGAGGGAAGCTCTTTCCACGCTTCTAGCACCACACATGCAAAAGGGAGAACGCATTTTTGCACTGACTAGGGCAAACCTACGAACCTGTGAACCAGTGCTTCATCCAAGATATTTCTTTGGGTTAGCTACATGGAAGTAAGACCTTGGATACTCAGGATTACATGCTGCCATAGTACCATGTCTAGGAAGGCTTGTGCAAGAGTCTGCACCCGTCTGCATCATTTCTCAACCGTTTCAAAACAAGAGATTTATAAACTACGAGTTTTATCTTTTCTATCTTATTCTTTGGTCGGGGAATTGTGCTTCAAACCTTTCCATACATATTTCTTGTGTGTGATAGTTTGTACTCATGTTGTATGAGCGTGTGTAAGGGGTTGATAGTGAGTCCTTGTCACTGTTGAGGCATGTATGTGTGCCTCTTTCTAAGTGTGTGGTGGAGGTTGTATTCTACCTCGGGCCAAAATTCTAGAGTAGTGTGTTGCCACCTAATGAAAGTGAGTGGTGGGGGTAGACTCACATCCTTGTGTGGCTGAACCACCTAAACAACTGTGCACTGTGGTTTGGTTCCTTTTCTTCTACCTCCTCCTACATGCGCTTTTGGTTTGTGGTAACTTGTCTCATTTGATATTAATTTGTTTAGAATATCAAAGTAGTTAAAATTTTATTGGTTGTCAACCAATTCACCCCTCCTCTCTTGGTTGTATGTTGCACACGTGCACTTTCCAACTCATGCATTCACCAGTCGAATTTCTCACAGCTCGAAGTTGATAATTGCAGCTGAAGTGGGAGTCAAAGTTACTCCACTCGAGTCGAGGTTGTGTGTTCAGTCGAAGATGCATAACTACAATCAAAGTTGGAAGTCTAAATTTATGAAGTCGAAGTCATGATAATTTATAGTCAAATTTAATATTAATAAAAAATTATATATAGAATTGTTTATATTCTCTCTCTCTCTCTCATTGTCGTTTTCTGAAGTCCAAGAGTTAATCTTAGCCATTAATCTCAAGACCTCTTCAACTACCAACCCTTCATCTGTGTTATGAAAAAGTTCTCCTTATAAATACAAATGTCCTTTATTTCCATCTACCACACTTATAAACCCTTAAAACTCTTGTCAGCATGCTACTCCCACGCTCCTCTTCAACTTAGAATGATCTCTCACTATTTTCATCCTCATCTTTTCAAACTCTTAAAAAAGGTAGGATCCTCATCCCTGTTTTGAGCATTTAATTCATCCTCTCATGTTTCTCGAAGTCACTTCTATTGTCTTTGTTCTAGATGGCTTTGGACGACTCTTTCTTTACACCCAATCAGTTCAAGAGACTTTCTGCATCAATATGTGTCTGAAAAAATATAGATTTCTCTCATTTAACAGACCAGCTAAGCATAGTGTCAGATATTCTGGAAGCTATGGGGTGGAAGAAGCTTTGCGAAATCAATGAACATACATTCGTAGACATAGCGAAAGCATTCTATATTAGTACAAAAATTTTAGAAGATGAGTTTCTAGAAGGATATGTCAATGACAAAAAGATTAAAGTTTTAGAAGACATTCTTGCAGAAGTTTTGGATGGTCTGAAGAATGGTCATAGACTCAATGAATTTGTGACACTAGAAAGACAACGATTGGGTATTATTGGAGCCAAGGGTGATATTCACAAGAAAGCATTGCTGATCAACAAGCTATCCATAGAGAAAAGGTTGTTACATGCCATTATCACCACTATCATCATGCCAAGGGCAGGTCCTCTCACATCCATCTCCTATAGCGATGGAAATCTACTATTTTGGTGATTCAGAGACATCCAGTCAATCTAGCTTCAGTAATAATAGACAGAATGGTCGGGTTCATGAATTTAAATGAGTCTTTCCATATGGACCCCTATTGACAATCTTATTCAAGAAGAACAATGTTAATTTGGAGACTGATATTGCTACAAAAATAAAGGAGAGCATTGGCCTATCCACACTAAGAAGAAGTCATTATATGTTAGTGGATAAAACTCAAAATTTGTGGACCAAGGATTTGGTACCCTAATGCTCTCATGAGGTATTTGCTGATGTGTGATGGGTACTTTTTCAGTTTCTCCATCAGTCCCAGCAACTGAAATTGAAGCTAAAAGAGTAGAAGCAGGGTAGATGAGCAATAAGTACCTCTAGAAGACACTATTGCTCAAGTTATGCATGATATTAAGGGGAAGCTCATCTTGGAATAGGATATTGCTCCTAAACAGCTAGGTTTGAACATTGAAGAAGATCTGCCACAACATCATCATTCTCCTTCACTTGCTGAGACCATTGCTCCTTCTCATCAACCATTGTCTCAAGAGGAGTCTAGTGGAAGCAAATCTTTGGATGATGTCTTTAATTTGGTTCTCAACCAGCAAGAGATGATCAGCATTCTTCAGATGCAAATTCATCAAGTGGTTATAAAATTTGATTTCATGATAGATGAGCTATAGTAGATGAAAGATATACTTTTCCAGTATGTATGCAATCAAGATAAGGGGAGCTCCCATATGGCAATAGTAGGAGTAGTACCAGCAGAAGTAGAGACAGGACAAGCAGCGGCAATAGAAGCAAATTTGGTTGACTCTTCTCTGAGTACTTTCACTCAGGTATTCAAGTGAAGAGTAAAGAGAAAAGTGGTCAAATCTAGATCCATGGTTTCCCACACTTCTCAAGCCAAACCTTCACTTGCTCTTGACCAATCCACTACACCTACACCTCCACTACCTCAAGCCGAAGCCTCTCATGATCAACCTTCTACATCTCCACCTCCTATGCCACCAAGACCAACTGACAAACCTACTTTCTCCAAACCTATATGTAAATAGTATGTAGAGCCTCGATCCTTTGGTGATGACTAAGTTACTAAACATTATGACCTAGAGACCCAACTTAACATCCAATTCTCTCCACCTACATTCTTCTTCTGTCTACCAATAATTCTAAACCACCTCAGGATCAGACTGAACCATTCATTGCAAAGCTTATATCTAAAGAAGAAATCATTAGTCAACTCAGGTAGAGAAGAAAAAGAGCAGTCAGTGAAAAATAATTTCCTCCTTTTTGTTATGCCTTCATCCATCACTCAAATAAATATTATGAATTTTTTGAAGAATTTTTGAAGTTAAAGGTATTTCTAAAAATTCATGAAATGCCTTGATATAAATTTGATGATTGGCTCCCAATCTTACTAAAGATTAAAAAATACCAACAACTATAATGACCACTATTATTAATACAAGTCTAAGCCTAACAACTAAAGAATTTTGAAGAGCCTAGTCAAGTGAGGCAGCCAAGTTCAAAGCAACAAACAAAGACAAACCAATGCCTCTTAGTGTAAAGAGGTATCTAAATCTTAGATTCTATGATCTGTTTGAAAAAGATATTGAAGAAATATCAAGAGACCTTCACCAGGATGAAAACATTCATTGAAGAAACATACAAATTGGATTTTCCAGAAGTCAGTATGGGGCGATGATTTATGCTACTAGGTGGGAAGCGGCAGATAACTCTATCTATGATAGTTGGATTGTCATCCAATCTATACCCTAGTTTGATCGAGGCAATGGCATTGAGATATGAATTTTCTAGAGTTTCTTTCAATAAACACATTAGAATAGTAGTCAAACATAACATGAAGCATAAGACACATCTGTATTTTCACATATTTGCCCTACTCAAGTCTACAAAATCTAATCAGCTACTCAGATACTTTCAAGATTTCTATGTAGAGTCTGACAGACTGACATATGAGCAATGGGTGCACAAAAATCCTAATGAAGCTAAAGAATTTAAGAAGGGAAAGCTTTAGATTCATCCTTACAAATACATACGTAAAATATATTTTGGCCTGTGTAGATATCTTGAGGTGAAATGGACTGAAAAGTATCATCTCAACTACAAAGCTAAGGAAGAAGCACACTGTGAGACCACGAATTTTTTCGTCATTTTATATTGAGCATGTGATATTTACATGTCATAAATATATTGTACGTATTAAAATTTTTGCATATTATAACTATCAAATTGTTCACGTGTGTATGCGTATATGTATATTATTTTTGTGAATATAAGTAATTAGCCAATTTTGTATATAAGGTATTTATTTAAATATTATGCATGATATATTAAAGTAATGTTACACATATAATGTGAAGTACTATCATGCATCTTGTAAGCATATATGATTTTACTTCTGTACATGTATTATAATTAAATGTGTATATATTATCTAATGGTTGAGATGCATATTATGTTTAATTATTCCATGCATATTATATGTAACTATGATGTGTATATATGTGCACGCATATATTAATCTTGTTCGAATTATATATCTATTTCTAAGCATGATAAATTATTATGATGTGTGAACAATAATGTGAATCGTGTATGTATCTAAACGATGTAGGCATGTATATACATATATGTTTAACCTTATGTATGTTATAAGTATAATTACTCATGAGTATACGCATGTATACATATATTTATACATCCATCCTGTGCAAATGATATTTGTTTATTATTAGCATGCTAAATTGTTTATAGTGTATATCGTACCTAAATAATGCGGTGCATGTAAAATATATCAAAATATTATAAGCAAGCTATATTTATGTAAATTCATGCTTGTTGTAATAAATTATACCTTGTACGCGTATAGATGTATAAATCTAATGTTGTACATATGATATTTACTTATTGCAATAACCATTGACTTGATTATGACATGTATGATATCTAAATAATAGATTGTGTAGTACATATATATATATATATATATATATATTGTGCATAATACATGCAACTATGGTGCATATGTATACATATGTATGTCACTTCATGCATATTATCTTTAATTGAGATTAGTGCAAATTATGCTTATAAATAATGTGTAATGTATATAATTTATGTAATAAGTGTAAAAATATTTAACTATGCTCATACTATATTGTTGGAGCCTAAGTGTGTGTTTAAATTGGACGAAAATAGGTGTTTGGGCTGTCTGGCACAGTTGGCGGCCAACACTGTGCAGCCAACTTGTAGGCCTGATTGGTGTCCACATCCCTGGATGCCAATGGTCAGTGGGAGGCCACCCCCTGGATGCCAACCGCCTGTTGGCAGCCATCCCCTTGACGTCAACTGTGCAATTGACTACAACCGATGTTGACGTATATATCCTCCTGCGTAACGGTTCCATATTTGTTAATGCTCGCATTATGGCCGGTTCCAGTTTAGGAAACCCATCCTAAACCGTAGGAAACCTACCTAGAAGCGTACCCAACCCATCCAACCTTATAAAGACCCATATTCTGGCCGCACCAAGCCTTTTGGTGTTTTGAGAAACCCTAGTATTTCCTGCGAGAAAAGCTGAAGTTGGCTTTGATCCGCGACTGGAGGAGTTTCTGGGAGATCTACAACGACTGGAGTGTAGTCCAACTGTCAAGGAAGCAATCCCAACTCCGAGGGACCGTTTGCATCCATAGAAGAATCAGATCTAAGGCGTTTCTGAACACCTTCTTGGCAGGGCCGAGGAGGGCTTCATCGGCCAAACTTGATCTTCTAGGATTTATTTAGAGGCAAGTAACCTATGTATATCAATCTTAGACATGTCCCTAGGTCCTAGAATTTTTGGATTTTTCCTCGAGTCCTGGACCCTCCATTTTCCCCATGCATGTGAGTGTTGTCTGTGCTGATTGTTGTCTGGAAGTTGATGGCAACATCCCCTACCATCAAGTTCTTGAGTTGATGGCAAGGGATGCCGCAGTTAACTCAGTTGGCAGCCAGGACTATGCACTCAAGTTCCTCCGTGTCTTGAAAACTACTATTTAATCTTCTTAAATGTATTTAATTGATTTCCTGACATGTGTGCATGCTGTAAATTTTTTGTAAGGTCAAAGCTAATTAGTAGGTCTTCTCGTGAGGTTTTCATGAATTTTCATGATTTGTGTTAATTATTAAATTCTGGAAATTGAATTATGAGATAGAATAACCATGTTTAATCTGTGTAAATAGGCCATATGTGAGTTAGGGTTTGGTAAGTTTTCTGTGATGATGTCTTGATTGTATATATGCATTGACACTGTTATATTAGACTATTTTACTAGAATTTTTACTTTAGAAAATTAGTGAAAAATGCACCTGTGATTTGATTTAATTGTTATAAATATATTATCTATTCAGAAAAATCTGTAAAATTTATTATATGTTATGAATAATGTTTTTAGCCTTTGATAAAAATTTCATGGTATTTTGATGACATTAGGCATTATTATGGTTTCAAATGTGAAAATTTCCATGTTGTGCATGTTAGAACTAAATTTGTATAAATTAAAAGTTAGTAGCATGTTAAAAATCTTATTTAAGTTATTTATCACTATTTAACAGTAAGGTGAATTTCTAAAAATGGAAATGTGAATATTATGCAAAGTGTATGTGAAATGGGATAAAAATATGTGTATGAGCATGAGTAAAAGGTGATAAGGATGATAAAGTGATTAATGTAATATTTAGCCATGTGTGACACTGCTACCATAGGGGTCTGAGAGCTGTACTATAGAAAATTCCATATGGATCGCTCAACGTTATGAGATAAATCCTAAGGGCATTAGGATAAAATCCCGGAGGTGGACAAGTACTACTGGTTAGGGTGGAGAGGGCTTCTACTGGTTCTGCATAGTTACCTAGGTTTGTCACCACATTGCCTAGGTGACAAATATGTGAAAGTGAGTGCTAAGTGTTAAGTGATAAGCACTTAGTGCTAAAGTGAGTGTTTTCCTCCACTTGGTAGTTAGGACTATGTGTCACGGTAATTTAAGAGATTAAATGTGAATAGAAGTGCAAAGTGATAAGTGAATGTGGCACGTGATAAGTGCAATTGTTGTGATCAGTGATAAACGTGAACGCATGAGTAAATGAAATGAAAGAAGTGTAAATTTATAGGTAAGGAAGAGTAAAAGATAATGAGAGTGTAATCACATGCGAAAACCAATGTATTAATATGTGCATATTTATTTTGTTGTTCATGCATTAACATCATAATTGTAGAATCATGCTAATATCATGTCTAATATCATGTGATATAGTTTAATAATACCTATATGGTAGTGTGTATAAATAAGTGCATGTATATTAGTAAAGAAACACAATGTAGAAAATTGAGTATGTAGAATTGACAAATTAATGAAATGGCAAGAGAATAAGTGTAAATTCGTGTAATTAAGTTTGATTCATGTCAAAACAGCAAGCTAAATGAGATTATGATTTTGATAAACACATAAAATAATGCCTAAGTCCATGATATAATTGTTATTCATTTAGTATGTAGTTCCATATTCAATTTGTAGATGATTGCCATCCGATTTGCATGTATTTTAAATCTTCAATTTATGTTTAATAAAGGTGATATCATGGTGAATTATTCATATTAAAACAGCAAGTGAAACGTGTAAATAAATAAGGAAAAGTGCATGTGAAATATAAATAGAGATCATGTTAGATTGCTATCTACTTTATGTATAATTGCATGATCTAATTGGTAGAGTTGTTCCACAATAAGAAAAATGTTTAGAGTAATAAATCATGTTATATGTTAGGTGTTTAAGAGTGCATATGTTCATACCATGTATGTATCAACATGATTATGCTAAATTATGTTAGAATGCTTAGTATCGTATTACGTAGATTACTAGAAAGCATGTGCAAGTGTTAAGAGAGTAGGATAAATTATACATTAAAATAGCAAGTTAAATGTGTGATAAAAAGATATAAATGCATGAGAGATTGACTAGATACCATACTAGGAATGTCTATTTTCTTGTGCATAGCCTCATGTTTTAAAATGGTAAAATTGTATAATGATAAGATGAAGATTTGAACCATGCGTCCTAGGATATATCATGTGCGGAAAACATGTGTAGGTGTATGTTATCTTTCATGATTTAACATGAGCATGTGTTAGATAGGAAGGTATTTGGATGACTTATGTATAGTTAGCCATAAGAACCATATGTCATGTGTAATGTTGCGATTAGAGTTATAGAATGTGTTTTTCCTCATTATTAGTGGCTTATTATGTATGTCATATGTGTATGTTTGATATTTTAGATTACTTGCTGAGCCTTGTAAGACTCATACTTGCTTCGGAGTACAGGTGACAGGTGATTTCGTGCCTGAGGAAAGCGTAGTTAAGGTTGACGCTGATACGAGAAGAATAATCAGTAGAGTTCATGTTATAGTTATATTTTTCTTTCATAGTTGAATAAAGTTTATTCATATGGACAATGTGTGGACAAAGTAGTTCTTTTCAAGTTGTAATAATGTGGACTCTAGTACTTTCTTTTACTATATAGACTGTGGAATGTGTGGTGATGATGGAATGAAGTATAACATTTCATTTAATTCTACTGTACTCTTTTTTTATTCATGGACATATCAACCTTATCGTTTAGTGTTGGGTTATTATCCCACTGTAACGACGCTCTTTGTACCGATGGGGATTGGTATAATCATACCGGTATGAGGAGGGTCATTACAGAGATGGTATCAGAGAATCAAGGTTGAGACTGTACATGAATAAACCATCATCTCACAATATGGCAAAGTCTTTATAGAAAATTTGTCCATATGTGTAGAAAGTAATAATAATGAATGAAAGATAGTAAGAAAGGTAGATAGGATTTAATAAGTTAGACTTTAACTATATTGAATTGTTTTGCATGCAATGGTGAGTCAAGGAAAGCGTGAGGCTAGGGTTAGGGAGCATGAAGAGAAACAGAAGGTGAGAAACTTCATAATGAGACTCAGACCAACAGTGAGAGCGAGACTTTTGGAATGCGATCCCCGCACTCTTGATGAGCTTCTTAGCACGGCAAGGTTTGCGGCCTCTACAGCTAGCGGGAAACCCATGTGTATGCACTGCAATAAACACCATGGTGGGAATCGGTGTTGGGAAAAGGAAGGAAGGTGCCTCAAATGCGACAACAATGACCATCGGATTAAAGAATGTCAGAGGTTGAAGATGTTTGATCCCCGAAGTGCTACAACATCGACATCAAAGGAGCCAGCAGCAGAACTTCAAGCACCAGCCAAAGAGAAGGAGGATTTCATTCTTTTTCCGGAGATGGCACTGATGGCGTCACCAGAGGTACTCGAATCGATCTTCGAGGATGAAGATCTTTTTCTAGGGGGGAGAGTGTGAGACCCCGAATTTTTCTGTCATTTTATATTGAGGATGGAATATTTACATGTCATAAATATACTGTACGTATTAAATTTTTGCATATTATACCTATCAAATTGTTCACGTGTATATGCGTATATGTATATTATTTTTGTGAATATAAGTAATTAGCCAATTTTGTATATAAGGTATTTATTTAAATATTATGCATGATATATTAAAGTAATGTTACACATATAATGTGAAGTACTATCATGCATCTTGTAAGCATATATGATTTTTCTTCTGTACATGTATTATAATTAAATGTGTATATATTATCTAATGGTTGAGATGCATATTGTGTTTAATTATTCCATGCATATTATATGTAACTATGATGTCTATATATGTGCACGCATATATTAATCTTGTTCGAATTATATATCTATTTCTAAGCATGATAAATTGTTATGATGTGTGAACAATAATGTGAATCGTGTATGTATCTAAACGATGTAGGCATGTATATACATATATGTTTAACCTTATGTATGTTATAAGTTTAATTACTCATGAGTATACGCATGCATACATATATCTATACGTCCATCCTGTGCAAATGATATTTGTTTATTATTAGCATGCTAAATTGTTTATAGTGTATATGGTACTTAAATAATACGGTGCATGTAAAATATATCAAAATATTATAAGCAAGCTATATTTATACAATTCATGGATGTTGTACTAAATTATACCTTGTACGCGTATAGATGTATAAATCTAATGTTGTACATATGATATTTACTTATTGCAATAACCATTGACTTGATTATGACATGTATGATATCTAAATAATAGAGTGTGTATTACATATCTATATATATATATATATATATTCGTGCATAATACATGCAACTATGGTGCATATGTATACGTATCTATGTCACTTCGTGCATATTATCTTTAATTGAGATTAGTGCAAATTATACTTATAAAAAATGTGTAATGTATATAATTTATGTAATAAGTTTAAAAATATTTAATTATGCTCATACTATTCTGTTGGAGCCTAAGTGTGTGTTTAAATTGGACGAAAATAGGTGTTTGGGCTGTCTGGCACAGTTGGCGGCCAACACTGTGCCGCCAACTTGCAGGCTTGATTGGCGTCCACATCCCTGGATGCCAAGGGATAGTGTGCGGCCACCCCCTGTTGGCGGCCATCCCCTTGACGTCAACTGTGCAGTTGACTACAACCGATGTTGACGTCTATATCCTCCTACGTAACGGTTCCAGATTTGTTAATGCTCGCATTATGGCTGATTCCAGTTTAGGAAACCCATCCTAAATTGTAGGAAACCTACCTAGAAGCGTACCCAACCCATCCAACATTATAAAGACCCATCTTCTGGTCGCACCAAGCCTTTTGGTGTTTTGAGAAACCGTAGTATTTCCTGTGAGAAAAGCTGAAGTTCCAAGACTTTGATCTGGCAACTGGAGGAGTTTCTAGGAGATCTACAATGACTGGAGTGTAGTCCAACTATCAAGGAAGCAATCCCAACTCCGAGGGACCGTTTGCAATCATAGAAGAACCAGATCTAAGGTGTTTCTGAACACCTTCTTGGCAGGGCCGAGGAGGGCTTCATTGACTAAATTTGATCTTCTAGGATTTATTTAGAGGCAAGTAACCTATGTATATCAATCTTAGACATGTCCCCTAGGTCCTAGAATTTTTATGGATTTTTCCTCGAGTCCTGGACCCTCCATTTTCCCCATGCATGTGAGTGTTGTCTATGCTGATTGTTGTATGTAAGTTGGCGGCAACATCCCCTGCAGTCAAGTTCTTGAGTTGACGGCAATGGATGTCGTAGTTAACTCAGTTGGCGGCCAGGACTATGCAGTCAAGTTCCTCCATGTCGTGAACACTACTATTTAATCTGCTTAAATGAATTTAATTGATTTCCTGATATGTGTGAATCCTGTAAATTTTTTGTAAGGTCAAAGTTAATTAGTAGGTCTTCTCATGAGGTTTTCAGGAATTTTCATGATTTGTGTTAATTATTAAATTTTGGAAATTGAATTATGAGCATAGAATAACCATGTTTAATTTGTGTAAATAGGTCAGATACGAGTTAGGGTTTGGTAACTTTTCTGTGATGATATCTTGATTGTATATATATGCATTGACACTATTATATTAGACTGTTTTACTAGAATTTTTACTTTAGAGAAATTAGTGAAAAATGCACCTGTGATTTGATTTATATGTTATAATATATTATCTATTCAGAAAAAACCTGTAAAATTTATTATATCTTATGAATAATGTTTTTAGCCTTTGATAAAAATTTCATGGTATTTTGATGACAGTAGGCATTATTATGGTTTTAAATGTGAAAATTTCCATGTTGTGCATGATAGAACTAAATTTGTATAAATTAAAAGTTAGCAGCATGTTAAAAATATTATTTTAAGTTATTTATCACTGTTTAACAGTAAGGTGAATTTTTGAAAATGGAAATGTGAATATTATGCAAAGTGTATGTGAAATGGGATAAAAATATGTGTATGAGCATGAGTAAAAGGTGATAAGGATGATAAAGTGATTAATGTAATATTTAGCCATGTGTGACACTCCTACCATAGGGGTCAGAGTGTTGTACCATAGAAAAGTCCATATAGAAGGCTCAACGTTATGAGATAAATGGTAAGGGCATTAGGATAAAATTCTGGAGGTGGACAAGTACCGCTGGTTAGGGTGGAGAGGGCTTCTACTGGTTCTGCATAGTTACTTACATTTGTCATCGCATTGCCTAGGTGACAAATATGTGAAAGTGAGTGCTAAGTGTTAAGTGATAAGCACTTAGTGCTAAAGTGAGTGTTTTCCTCTATTTGGTAGTTAGGACTATGTGTCACGGCAATTTAAGAGATTAAATGTGAATAGAAGTGCAAAGTGATAAGTGAATGTGGCACGTGATAAGTGCAATTGTTGTGATCAGTGATAAATGTGAACGCATGAGTAAATGAAATGAAAGAAGTGTAAATTTATAGGTAAGGAAGAGTAAAAGATAATGAGAGTGTAATCACATGCGAAAACCAATGTATTAATACGTGAAGATTTTTTTATTGTTCATGCATTAACATCATAATTGTAGAATCATGCTAATATCATGTGATATAGTTTAACAATACCTATATGGTTGTGTGTATGAATAAATTCATGTAAATAGTAAAGAAATGCAATGTAGAAAATTGAGTATGTAGAATTGACGAATTAATGAAATGGCATGAGAATAAGTGTAAATTCATGTAATTAAGTTTGATTCATGTCAAAATAGCAAGCTAAATGAGATTATGATTTTGATAAACACATAAAATAATGCCTAAGTCCATGATAGAATTGTTATTCATTTAGTATGTAGTTCCATATTCAATTTGTAGATGATTGCCATCCGATTTGAATGTATTTTAAATCTTCAATTTATGTTTAATAAAGGTGATATCATGGTGAATGATTCATATTAAAACAGCAAGTGAAATGTGTAAATAAATAAGTAAAAGTGCATGTGAAATATAAATAGAGATCATGTTAGATTGCTATCTACTTTATGTATAATTGCATAATCTAATTGGTAGAGTTGTTCCACAATAAGAAAAATGTTTAGAGTAATAAATCATGTTATATGTTAGGTGTTTAAAAGTGCATATGTTCATACCATGTATGTATCAACATGATTATGCTAAATTATGTTAGAATGCTTAGTATCGTTTTACGTAGATTAATAGAAAGCATGCGCAAGTGTTAAGAGAGTAGGATAAATTATACATTAAAATAGCAAGTTAAATGTGTGATAAAAAGATATAAATGCATGTGAGATTGACTAGATACCATGCTGGGAATGTCTATTATCTTATGCATAGCCTCATGTTTTAAAATGGTAAAATTGTATAATGATATGATGAAGATTTGAACCATGCGTCCTAGGATATATCATGTGTGGAAAACATGTGTAGGTGTATGTTATCTTTCATGATTTAACATGAGCATGTGTTAGATAGAAGGTATTTGGATGACTTATGTATTGTTAACCATAAGAACCATATGTCATGTGTAATGTTGCGATTAGAGTGATAGCATGTGTTTTTCCTCATTGTTAGTGGCTTATTATGTATGTCATATGTGTATGTTTGATATTTTAGATTACTTGCTGAGTCTTGTAAGACTCATACTTGCTTCGGCATACAAGTGACAGGTGATTTCGTGCCTGAGAGAAGCGTATTGAAGGTTGACGCTGCATACGAGAAGGAATAATCAGTAAAGTTCATGTTATAGTTATATTTTTCTTTCATAGTTGAATAAAGTTTATTCATATAGACAATGTATGGACAGTGTACTTATTTTCAAGTTGTAATAATATGGACTCTAGTACTTTCTTTTACTATATAGATTGTGGAATGTGTGGTGATGATGGAATGAAGTATAACATTTCTTTTAATTCCTCTGTACTCTTTTATTATTCATGGACACATCAACTTTATCGTTTAGTGTTGGGTTACTATCCCACTGCAACGGCGCTCTTTGTACCGATGGGGATTAGTATAATCGTACTGGTATGAGGAGGGTCGTTACACACACTCCAAAGGTATCATCTCTACTACGAAGCTAATACTATCAATGATTTTATGAAGAAGGCAGATGTAACGACCCACTTCCACTCGGTACGGTTATACCAACCCACATCAGATGAAGGCAAGCCGCTACAGGGGAGAAAACCACAACAAGTAACACATGGGCTGAGATATACAAAAATAGAGAACAATATTGCAATGGAAAGTAAACAATTTCTTATTCCATCAACTTTGCCAACCACATTCCACAGTCCATATAGTCCAAGATAGAAAATGACATAACATAATAAACATTTACATGTAGCCAGTTCCAATTACATATCCCAACTTCAAATTAAATTTTTACATCACATACTAGCAAACAAAATACAATCTTCAATTTATCCTTCGCACTCCTCTTCAGATTTAGCCCAGTCCTCAGCTACTAATCTCCTGAAATGTTTAGAAAGGGTGAGTCTACTTAATAGACTGAGCAAGTAACTTAAAATTCAAACTACATACTTATCATGCATGCTTTCTAACAATTTAACACTAAAAAATTCAGCAAATTAAAGTCATTCATGCTCAAGCTATAACATAAATAAATTAACATGAAATCGTATTAAACAACTATTCTAACACATGTAGAACAATAATCTAAACATGTATACTAATAACATGGTATTATTAACTTGAGTGCAAACATACAATCACATGCTTGCATACTTTGTTCTAATCATTTTGCAGTTCTACACATTTAATCATGGAGACATGTACAATCTAAGTAACACTTCTATCATGATCTCTAACTCACTTCACATGCAATTATAACATTTTACTCTACATTTAGCTTGCTGTTTTTATAGAAAATTTATTACATTCTCATGACACTTGCATATAGATCACATTAACTACACAGCATAATACTAAACACATGTACTTCAAGTAGTTATAATTCATGAATATGAAAGCATGCACCTACACTTGGTACTAAACATAATATCACTTTTATCATTTGACGAGTATCATATAAACACATGCACACCAAGAAATGATCTAATTCATGGGTACAATAACACACATTTATACATGATACTAGATAGGATATCGAATTACAATATTAACATTTACACTTGTACTATTTTCTCATGACATGCACACATATACTTACTTTCACACTTTAGCACTTTCATTTACACATGATTTCCCATCGTTTTCATTTCCATATTCACACATTTCTTATCATTTCACTTTGCACATAACATGTGCCACATTCATATATATTTGCACATACCTTGTGCCACAATCATATGTCATTTTCCACATTGTATTTATGTTCATTTATCTTAGACAATGCCAAGACACAGCCCAAACCACCACTAAACGATCATGTATCACATATACTTTCACATTCATGTACTTAATCACCAGGCATAGTGATCAAGTATTGGTTTCTGCAAGAAACCGGGGAAAGCCCTTCCCACCATTACCAGTGGAACCTATCTACCTCCAGGATTTCACAAGACCCTTTCCCAGGGTATCACAATTTATCAAGCCCCTTATTCAGGGTATCACATAATTTATCAAGCCCCTTATCCAGGGTATCACATAACATGTTTGAGCCTTCCCGTAGGTGCACTACTATGGTACAGCTCCAAGCATCTAGGGTGGTAGTGTCTTATGGGCACATGCATTTTACGTATATACATGAGTACTCATCTACAATTTTTAAACCTTATAGTTTCAATTGACAAGTAATCATAATAAGAATCTAAACATACTGAAATTTAATAAATTACACCGTATCACATTAAACATGCTCACATGGTCATCTTCCTGTGTTAATTTACAAACAGTACTTATTGTTGTCCAAACGGTATAAAATTTTTACCACTGACTGTGCACAGGTTAAACATGACATATACAAATTTTCAGATTTTTTGGAAACATATATAAGTTATAGAAATTAAAACAAGCATTCTGCAGATTTATTAAGAAATCCAATTAACCATGGATCACAATGTACGATGTATTTAGCAGTTCTAGAACCTGTGTTCAGGAGTCATAATTTCAATCAAGATTTCTGATATATTAATATGCGCAATACATTTTACTTGGAATTTAAAAACAGACAATTCATGCATACTACGCTATTTCTAGAAAATTTAATAATTTACATAGTAAATAGAAATTTACTCTAATTTCATGATGTGACCTGACACATGCATATGACCTAGAGAAAATTTATGAAAGCCTAATTCTCCACTGACCTATTTACACAGATTAAACATGGTCATTTTATGCTCATAGTCCAATTATCTGAATTTTAGTAATTAGCACAAATCACGAAAGTTCACTAAAACCTCATGACATGACCTACTGATCACCTTTGACCCGACATAAAATCCACAACATGCACACATACCCGAAAGTCTGTCAAATGTCTTAAAGAATATCAAACAACAGTTTTCAGAACACTGAAGAACTTAACTACAAGGGATGCTGCCGTGTACAGGTAATTGCACACTTTGGTGCCGCCAACGCAGGATATTGACTGCAGCAGATGCTGCCGCCAACTTCCTCCCAACAACTATGCAGACAACACTCAATGCAAAGGGGAATTTGGAGGTTTCAGGACGCGAGGAAAAATCCGGAAAAATGTGCAAACCCTAAAGGACAAGTCTATAGAGTGAATCTATAAGTTACTTGCCTCCAATAAAATCCTAAATGATCAAACTTTTTCGGTGAAGCCGTCCTCGGCCTTGCCAAGTAGGTGCTCGAAATCTCCTTAGATCTGGTTCTTCTGTTGATGAAGATGACTCCTCAGAGTGGGGACTTCTTCTTCTATGTATAGGCTATCTCCCAGTTGTTGTAGATCCCTGAGAGACACCTCTAGTCACCAGATCCGGCCCTCCAAAGATCAGCACTTCTCCTCTACGGATGTTAGGGTTTCACAAGAGCAAAAGACTTCCCTTCGCCCTAACATGAGTGTTTTATAGAGTTGGTGGGTTGGGGTATGCGTTAGGGTAGGTTTCCCACGGTTATTCAAGACATTCCTAAACTGAAACCGGCCAAAACGCGGGTTTAACAATTCTGGAACCATTACACAGGAAGGATATTGATGTCAATATCGGTTGTAGTCAACCTGGGGTTGATGTCAACATCGGTTGTAGTCAACCTGGGTTGGCGTCCACAGATGTTGCCGCAACACAGTGCTTGGCCAAAACTCAATTATAGATCAAAATAAACGTACAATTACGCTCCAACAATATAGTATATGCAGAAATAAATATATATGCATTCATCATATAAACTGCATGCATTACATATTAATTATTTAATTATAACTTGTACTAATCTCAATTAAAGATAACATGCATGGATGCTCAAGGATATACATGTTAAGAATAACATACATATACATATATATGTACATACACACTACATAATTATATGCATTATGCATGAACATATAAATATAATACACACACTATTATTTAGGTATCATACATGTCATAAATAGTTTAACATGCCTAGAATTAGATAATTATCATTTACATAAGATAACCATATATATTTTTACATTTATGCATCATAGTTACGTAAAATATGCATGGAATATATAAATACAATGTGCACCTCAACCATTAGATAATACATACACATTTAAATATAATACCTGTACAAAAGTAAACTCACATATACTTACAGATGCATGGTAGTACTTCATGTTATATGCGCAGCATTACTTAATTACAACATGCATAGTATTTAAATAAGTACATCATATACAAAATTAGCTAATTACTTATGTTCACGAAAGTAATATATAGATATACACATATGCACATGGACAATTTAATAATTATATTATGCAAAATTTATATACACGCACTACATTTATAACATGTAAATATCTCATGCACAATATAAAATGAAAGAAAATTCCGGGTATCACAGCAGAGCACAGAAAATTCACCCCACTTAGGAAGGCTATGATCAGTGGAGACAATCATGAGAAGATCAGTTGGTATCATCGCTTGTGCATAGCTTCCTACAGAAAGCTTCCCTCCATAGGATCATCCTACAATATAGATAGCTCCCTTTTCGAACACAACTTTTCTGATTATGAGAAGAAGTTGTGAGAACTACTCTAAACTTTCTTTGATCAAATCCTATCTTACTAACACATCTTGTAATTATATATTATACACATCTTTGTGTTAAATAAAATTAATAATTTCCCTCATTTATGGGCATTTCTTACTCTTCGAATCTCTCTTCACTTTCTCTCTTCTATATCCTTTCTGTTAATGACACAAAGGGGAAGAAATATATCATACTATAACGCATTAAGGGTGATGAGATTAAGGGGGCGATAAGAAGATATAGATTGTAAATCAATTAATTTATTTTCTTATTGATCTATAATGAACTTCATGCACAAGTGTTGTCTTCCTTCTGAAGGTGTGTCGACCTGTGACAACTCCATGTCAACACATGTATTCTATCTATCAACATACGTATTCTATCTATTCACACATGATTCATTAACTATAGTATATGTATCATGGGCGGCACTTCATGCACAAGTGTTGTCTTCCTTCAGAAGGTGTGTCGACCTGTGACAACTCCATGTCAACACATGTATTCTATCTGTCAACATACGTATTCTATCTATTCACACATGATTCATTAACTATAGTATATGTATCATGGGCGACCAAAGTGTGATATCGATGGGTGAATAAGTCAGAACAGTCGAAGTCTATCTCTGACTTCTGGCCATACGAAGTGAGATCGATTGGTGACCAAGTCACACCAGTCGAAGTTCAACTCCGACTTGTTGCTAGTCGAAGTATTAATATATCAATTACTTTGAACTTCATATCAATTACTTTGAACATATCAATTGTTGTAGTTTTTGTTCCAATTGATGATCAAGTATTGATTGTTGTTATGTTTTATTCCAATTAATCAATAATTTGTTGGTTTCTGATATAATTGGTCTAATTAGTAAACATAGATTAAGATTACACTTCGACTACACAACAAATGATTTATAGTATTCTGATTAGCTTCATTATTATTTCTTTTTTACTTTGATTAAGTCAAATAGCACAATATCTATAGTCTAAATGTTCAGTATGAGCTGAAGGTTAAATATTTCTGATTTATATTCTTGTTGTCTATAATGTTAAATTTATTGTATTCTAAAGGGACCATATTCTATTTTCTATGTTTAAAATAATCTTTGTCAGTTAGAATCCTAGCTATTTGATTGAAACAAAATCTGCAAAATGTCTTATTTTATCTAAAATTGATTTTTAGCGGTCTGTAGCCTCTTTGGGCGCCAAGCAATTCATTATGTCATCTTAAATGTGTATATACTTTTTGCATGATTTAAGGAAAACTACTTCTCTTAAATAGAAAGTGTACATCAAGTCTTACTTTTTATTCCTTCTTTCCAATGTGCTATTTACCTTACTCTAAACTCAGACAAGAGAAAGTCCTTTGTACGTGTTTGTTATGTGCAAGCATTCAATGTCTTAGGCTACTAACGCATGCAAACTATCCAAAATAGCAATCAAGTTGTTCAAAAGATAGAAGACTTAAGGACATTTCTCCCAGACGGTCTCCTTCAGTCACAACATTCACAATTCAAATAGCTAAATACAAATAGATAGCTGAAGACTCTGAAGGCTATACAAAAGCATTTGAAGCTAAAGAAAGGATATTCTGATATACACAAGGTGGATATATAAAAGAGAGAAGTTTGCTGATGATTAGAGATATGAAAATTTGAAAACAAGTGTCATTTTCCAAGCGATCTACTCGAAGCATTCAAGCTCTCAAGCCTTTAAGAAGTTTGTAGTTCTGTGGACTAGAATCCTTAGATTATTCTTCCTAGTCCACCTAGAGTTAGAAAGAGGGAGTGCTTCCATTCTTCATCTGTGTAGATCCCTTTCTATCTCTGCTTCTTATTTCCTGAGAAACACAACTTTTGTAATCAAGAGTGTTGTAACCATAAGAGGTTTGTTCCCTATGTTTCCCTTTGGTAGAAGGGTGGGCCTACTACAGTAGCAAGTTTTATACCTCTTTGGTGAAGGGAGGACTTGTGAAGCAAGTGGTGTAATACCCCACTTTGAAGGGAAGACCAAGTTGGCTTGGTCGTTAGTGGAAATCCCAAGGTATTGTCCGGGGACTAGACGTAGGACTCTTATTGGAGAGGAGATCCGGATCGGGATAATCCTTTATCCCATGTGTGTGATTGCTTCTGCTTGTCTCTATCTTTATATCACACATTGCACTAACGATTAACACTATCTTTACTGATTTTCAAATCGAACTCCTCTTAGCAGGAATTTCAAAAGTCCTATTCACCCCCTCTAGGACATCTATGCTCCATCTTGTCCCAACAAGTGATATGAAAGCGGGTTCTTCTCCAATGAATCAAATGATTCGAGAAGAGATGCCAGCTAAAATACACAACCTTGAAGGGAAATCCGTAACAAGGCCGCCATTCTTTGATGGTGAGGACTATCAGTACTGGAAGATGAGAATGGAATGATTCAGCTGTAGTACATACTTTGATCTGTGGCATGTAATACAACAAGGTGATTATACTATTCTAGCTAAAAGTTCATATCAATGGTCATTAACTGATAAGAGGCATGTGACCATAAATTCTAAAGCTAAAAATTATATTTACTATGCACTGTCTAAGAAGGAATTTAATAAATTGTCACCATGCAAAATTGCTAACGAAATGAGGGATAAACTAAAAATAACTTACGAAAGTGTAGATAACGTAAAACAAATTAGGACAGACATTCTTGAGTCACAATATTAACAATTTAAAATGTTACCTAATGAAAACACAACTCAAATGTATTATAGATTTACTGATATAACAAATGGTTTAAGCTTATTAGGAAGGAATTATACTAATGAACAAATAGTTAGGAAAATTCTAAAATCTTTGACTCATGTATGGACTCCTAAAGTAATAGGCATAAAAGAAGCCAATGATTTAACTGAATTATCTTTTGATAAATTAATCAGTTCTCTCATGGCACATGAAATTAACATAGAAAGATTTTTTGAAGGCTCTTCGTAAAAGAAAATGATAATGCCTTGAAGACTATAGTTTCTCCTCTTCCTCTTGTTCTGAAGATTCAAAAGAAGACTCTGAAGAAAGTGATGATGAAGCCATGATGTCCAGAAAATTTTAGAGAATTCTAGCCAAGAAGAAGAAGTTCAGATAAAAAAGATACTTCAGGAAAGATAATAAGAGCAAGGAGCCTACTTGCAATTAGTGTATGAAGCCAGGACACCTCAAATCAGAGTGTCCTAAGCTCAATAAGAAAGATCCTACTAAAAAGTTTAAGTAAAAAAAGGGCAAAGAAAAGAAGGATAGAAAATATAAGAAGAAAGCCATGGCAGTAGTTTAGGATAATGAAGATGTATCAAGTTCAGGTTCTTCATGTTCATAATCTAAACATGAAGAAGCCAATGTAGCCCTCATGGCAGGTCTATATTAGGTAAATTCTAAAACTTCATTCACTTCTTGTTCTAATTCAGATTCTGATAGTTTAGAAGATGCTTTCAATGAATTATATGATAAATAAAAAAATGTTGTAAAAAAAACTAAAAACCGTTAAACTAAACCTTGTTAACGAAAGGAAAGCTAACACAATTCTAAAATCAGATGTAGAAAAATTAAAAGATCAGTTAAATGAAACTGAAAGATCAAGTAGCTTATTATGTGAAGATTTAAAGGCTAAAAGTTGTAAGATCACAGAACTAGAGAATTAACAAAATGAACTTAAGAATGAAGAAAAAGGAATAAATGATTATTTAAGAGCTTCAATAAATAAATACTATTGCAAACATTTTAGTAGTAAGATAAAAGTGCTAGAATAGGTAAGAGAAATATGGAGTAGGATATAAACCACCAGTAAACGAAAAAAGAAATGTTTATCCTAAACAATATCCAACCCTAAGTTTGTAAAAGAGAAACTAATTGGAAAATCAAGAAAAGTAAACCAACATGAATAAAAATAAAAAAATAAAAATAATAGGAGTACACAAACAAAGCATGGTAATAACTTATGTTGTTCTCACTGTAACCAGCTAGAACGCACTATAAGTACATGCACTAGTAGACACTTGCACTGGATTCCAAAAACTAACCATTAAGGACCTAAGAAAATTTGGGTATACAACTTGATCTTGGGTGCAGGACCACATGAAAGCATCCATATAGTACTTAGATAGTGAGTGCTTAAGGCAAATGATAGGAGATAGAAGATTATTTACAAGTTTTAGAAGTCAAGATGGTCATGTAACATATGGAGATATTGGAAAAGGAAAAGTCATTGGATGTGGAACAGTAGGAACAAAAGTTAAGAATCTAATGGAAGATGTGTCATGTGTAGAGGGGTTCAAGCACAACCTTATAAGTATCAGTTAATTTTTGTGATAGAGGCCACTTGGTAGAATTTCATAATGATAAGTGTAAAATTGTTAAGGATAAGAAAGTGATTTTTTAGGCACATAGAATAAAGAATCTATATATATTTCCATTGCAGAAGTAAAATACGTCAACTAGTGTTTGCAACTAAGAAGGAAGAGAATTCTGATCTTTGGCACAGAAGACTAGGGCATGCCAATACTTTAGTGATCAAGAAATTAACTAAGCATGATCTAGTTGAAGGTCTTCTAAAGCTCAAACTGAAGAAATCCAAAATCTGTATAGCTTGTGCAAAAGGGAAGCAAACCAAGATATCTTTTTAGTTCAAAATAGTGGTTACAACCTCAAAACTATTAAAACTCATTCACATGGATTTATTTGGACATATGAGATCTACAAGTCTTGAAGGAAAATACTATTATGTAATTGTAGATGATTACACAAGATTTACTTGGATATCATTGTTAGAAGCTAAATAAAAAATATTCTCATCTTTCCTAAAGTTCAGCAAGGTAGTAAAGAAGTGCCAAAAACATGAAATCATTAGTATTCGATCAGAACATGGTAGATAATTCAAGAATGAAAAATTTGTCAAATTCTATGAAATAAATGGCATTGCAAATAATTTTTCTGCACCAAGAACACCTCAACAGTATGGAATAGTAGAAAGGAAGAACAAAACACTGTCAAACATTGCCAGAAATATGCTTATGGAGTACAACTTACCAATATACTTCTAGGCAGAAGCAATCAACACAACCTGCCACATCATCAACGAGTGCATGATTAGACAAATAATGAAGAAGATACCATATGAACTTTACAAGGACAAAAGGCCAACTCAGCCATCTACAACCATTTGTTTGTTTGTGTTTCATTTTGAATAATGGAAAGGATAATCTAGAAAAATTAGATGCTAAAAGTGATGAAGGATTTTTGTTAGGATATTTATGTTTCAAAACCTAGAGGATATAAAGTGTTTTACAGAAAAACATTAGTAATTGAACAAATTATCCATATTTTATTTAATGAAATAACCCCTTTATAATAAGAAAAGAAGAAGAAGATGTTGTTGATGATTTATACAGGAATCTAGAGCAAACTTCACTGGAAGAAGAAGAAGAAGAGAAAAAGGAAAATCCTTCACTAGAAGAATTATAACAAGAAGAAGAAACACATGAAGAACTACCAAAGGAGTTGAGGTATCACATAGATCATACAAAGAAAAACATAATAGGTGATTCTCAGGATAGGGTAAGAACAAGAAGTATGACAATTCCATGTGATTATCTTGCATTTGTTTCCCAGATTGAGCCTAGGACAGTCAAGGTTGCACTAGCAGATTAATCGTGAATCCTAGCTATGTAGGAGGAACTAAATCACTTCCAATGCAACTAGGTTTGGTCTCTTATATCTTGACCTTTTGGCCATCTAGTTATTGGAACCAGATGGGTTTTTAAAAATAAGATGGATGAATCATGGGTAATTACTAGAAACAAGACTAGGACTGGTAGCACAAGGATATTTCCAGTAGGAAGGCATTTATTTTGATAAAACATATGTTCCGGTTGCTAGACTAGAGACAACCAATATTTTGCTACCATATGCAAGATCATTGAATATTAATTTATATCAAATGGATGTGAAAAGTACTTTTCTGAATGGCTTTATTAAAGAGAAAGTTTATGTTGAGCAACCACTGGGTTTTGAAGGTATTAATTATCTAAATCATGTTTTTCATTTAAGAAGAGCATTGTATGTCTGAAACAAGCTCCATGGAGTTGGTATGAATGACTAAGTGCTTATCTTTTATCATATGATGTTTCAAGAGTTAAAGTAGATAACACTTTATTTATTAAGAAATTTTTAGAAGGGATCTTAATTGTTCAAATATGTGTTAATGATATTATCTTTGCTGCCACTAATGAGTCACTTTGCACTCAATTTGAAAATCTTATGCAAAGTGAATTTGAAATGAGCATGATGGGTGAGCTTAATTATTTCGTTGGCACACAAATCAAGTAGACAAACATTTCTCAAATGAACTACATTTCAGATTTGCTTAATAAATTTAAGTTTGATAAGTGTAAGCCATTAGACACTCCCATGAGTTCAAGGATAATGTTAAATAATGATCTTATTGGGAAAAAGGTAGATCAAAAGATCTATAGAGGAATGATTGGTTCACTGCTTTATCTAACCTCCAGTAGACCAGATATGATGTTCAATGTATGTTTGTGTGTCAGATTTCAAGTTGATCATAAGAATCCCTTTTAAATGATGTTAAAAGAATTTTTAGATATCTTATAAATATAAGTAAACTAGGTTTATTGTATCCTAGATGTTCTAAATTCAACTTGCTTGGATATAGGGATGCTGACTATGCTAGATACCAAAAAGACAAAAAAAGCACCAATAGTACATGTCAATTTCTTATAGGTTGCTTAAATTTTTAGACTTCACAAAAGTAAAATTCATTGGCAATATCCACAATAGAAGCAGAATATATTTATAGCTGGAAGATATTTGTACTCAACTATTGTGGATCAAATATCAATTGGAATACTATGGTCACACACTGAATGAAATTCCTATGCTTTGTGACAACACAAGTGCAATAGACTTGACCAATAATCTAATCCAACATTCAAGAAGCAAGCATATTGATATTAGACACCATTTCATAAGTGACCATGTAAGTAATGGAGAAATTTTACTTGAATTTGTTGATAATAATCACCAATTAGTAGATATATTCACTAAGCCTGTCACGCCCCCAATTTTATTTTAGCAGGGAAATAAATTGGGAGACGCGACGAATAAGCAAGCACTCAAAGCTATATACCAATAGCTTTTACAAATAGGGCCCATAATGCAATAATCAAAATTTCTTCCTTTATTTATCAAAACGAATATTACAACCTCCAATGTCAAATGAAACACTCCTTGCTCACCAATCTATCTATCTCTCAAAGAAAAGGGAAATTACATTCATGACCAATCTAAATAAAAATAAGAATGGACTTTGTAAGTGTACTCCACGCTCGACGCACGAGTCCCATCATTTAGCTTTACCTTCACTACCTTAAATGTTAAAGAGAGCAGGTATGAGCGCACTCGCCTAGTAGGATTTACATCTTCTAGCAATGATATAAGTATTTACTTTTTGAAAGGTAGAAGGTATGAGCATGATATGTACAATGCAATTAAAACGTTGGTAGTAACACGTGTACAGTGTATCATGCAAGATAGTATGATCAAGAGATTGTAATGATCAATCTAGCAATAAGGTTGTATTAAAGAGTTCAAGATATTACGAACAATGATCTAGCAAGATGGTAACTTCATGACCAAGAGCAAGATAGCATGTAACAAGATGGCCATTTCACTAGCAAGTATTTTGAGTAACCCACTGGAGCACTCCACAAAAATATCATGCAAGATCTACTAGTGCCTCATGCAAGTACGTCCTTCGGCCACTCGGGTTAAGGACCAGCACACAGTACCAGGTAACAAGCAAGTAAGTTTATCACGTGTAACAAGTACATGCCATGCCAAGCACAAATCATGATTTTGCACCACGCCAGGCACAAGACTTTCTTAGGGGATCAACCTAACAATCAACTCCTGGGGTAACGAACATCTTTGGGAAAATTGGGCAATCAACACCTTGGGGTAAACAAGACTTTGTCGAGGGTGAATCTGAAAATCACACCCATAGGTAACAAGACTTTGCCAGAATCTCCAGGACAAAATACGGGCTCTCAGTCAGGCTCGCATTGCGCAACAGTGGCATGTGTCCCAATGAGCCCGTCGACTCATTGGTGACAAGAACGAGTTTTGAGTCCATGATTCCAATATCATGAATGTACTTCAACAACGTATCACAAGAAGGCAATGTGTGTCAATAAGGATAGACTGGTCAAGAAAGTT
Organism: Colocasia esculenta; assembly: GCA_014218235.1. Classification (NCBI taxonomy): domain Eukaryota; kingdom Viridiplantae; phylum Streptophyta; class Magnoliopsida; order Alismatales; family Araceae; genus Colocasia; species Colocasia esculenta. Next base: position 65,075,162 of record CM024760.1, on the reverse strand, counting down.
TAGGACTACCATGTCAATAGTAATGATTATCGAGAGTGTCATGTCAATAATGATATAGAGTTCAAGGGTATGTTAGGAATATCAAGTCAAGAGTTCAATCCGGAAGCATAACGACACATTTACATAGATTTTATCATTAATAACCTAGTTTCATGTGTTATACTCGATCGATCACTCCGAGAAAGTCAAGATGAGAAGGGAAGGATCTCGTCAAGAATGCCAAAAGAAAAGAGATACGTGCACACTAACTTCCAAGTACTTCATTGGTACAACCTGCTTGTCGGCTATATGGGAATCCATGGTCAGAGGAGACTTACGGAGGCCTTGGTCAAGGGGTCACTAGTTCGGCAGAAGGAATATCTGACGGAGAGTTCACCACAAGCCAAGAAGGGGCTTTCCTATCGTGCTAGAGTTTATGCGCAGCTGCGCATGAGAATCGCTCCAGTGCGTATGTGAATCCGATTATGGAAACTCTAGTTATAGAAACTTCATTTATGGAAACTCCATTCTTGGAAAGTATCATGAGTGCTAAATCAGGAAACACTAATCATGAATGACCAATTTTAGCAAGTATCATTGTATGTTTAGCAAGTTCAATAACAAGGCAAAAATGTCAATAATCGATAGGTAGAGAGCATGATCATGAACTTAAGATAAATTAAAAATCATGTGAACATGTTTTAACATTCATATGGGTTGTTAAATGCATGATAATACTTTCTATAGCCTTCCTATAATAGATCAAACTCACACATGCAAGGAACGACACAAAACGTCGAAAACCGAGATGTTTGCCCCTTAGAAGGATAATGCAGTCCCATCCCTTCACTTCCTTAGGTCATAACTCATTGATTTTTTATTCAAATCACACATGAATATACCATATTTAAGCCCATAGAATTAGGAATCCAGCAAAGAAACGACTCATCAATCCGAGGTCTATAGAAAAGTTATGGCCAATTAAGTGGACATAGGCAGAAGGCGACACATTGCTTGTCGCCTTCAAAACATAAGGCGGCTATCATCTTGTCGCCTTCTGATGAAGACCACGAAACTGTTTAATTTTTGGTATGGGTCGTGACCATGATGTTGTCGCGTTCTGGTAGTGACGTGTCGACCTGTCGCCACCTGAATATGATGTTTGGGTTACTTTTTCAACCTATTTCCAACTCCGACTGGATTGGATTTGACACCTGTGAGTTTGAATAATCAAAACAAATGCTAGGGTGACCCAAATGGGGTGAAACTACCTTTGTTAGTTAGATTACTTCTAATACTTTATACAGTAGAAAATAATCGAAAACAAGGTTGTTTGACTGGGTAATAAATATATTGTGACTGACTATGTGATTCTAACATAGTGTTCATGTTTGGGCTCATACCTCAGTACGGTCAACGCAAATTGGAGAACTAGCACCAAATGAAAGTAGATTCATAGGGTAACAAGTTCTATGTTGAACACTCAGTCCAAAAATGACTCCAAAGAGGTAGGAACTCGTAAGATAAGTAAAGGTTAAATCACGACAATACAATATCAAGATCATGCAAGATTTAATTGTGAAACTCTCAAGATAAAAATTGGGGAAAGCAGTAGAGCAAGATCTATACATATGGATGCAAGCAGGATGAGTTAATTAGAGTTTGGCATGGATAGATACATTATACAGTAGAAAAATAATCGAGAAACAAAGGTTGTTGACTGGGTAATAAAATATATTGTGACTGACTATGTGATTCTAACATAGTGTTCATGTTTGGGCTCACACCCTCAGTACGGTCAACGCAAATTGGAGAACCTAGCACCAAATGAAAGTAGATTCATAGGGTAACAAGTTCTATGTTGAACACTCAGTCCAAAAATGACTCCCAAAGAGGTATGGAACTCGTAAGATAAGTAAAGGTTAAATCACGACAGTACAATGTCAAGATCATGCAAGATTTAATTTGTGAAACTCTCAAGATAAAAATTGGGGAAAGCAGTAAGAGCAAGATCTATACATATGGATGCAAGCATGGATGAGTTTAATTAGAGTTTGGCATGGAGATGACCTACCTTTTAGGTGAATGAAAGTCGTGCTCCCCGAAAACCCTAGTTTTGGCAGTAGTGCAAAGATCTTCTTAATACATCCAGCACACTGCGTTCAAATTGGGCAAAATAGTTTCTTCTAAAAGAAGACTTGAAGAGCTTTCTATGGGTATATTACTAGTCTCGTGGCCCCTCTGATCATGCTCCTCTTTTACTTAACATGTTGAATTCCAACCCCAAGCCTTCTCGGTTTATCTTTCAGAATATGTTGTCTACCCATGACACTTTTCTACATTGTGTTAGTACAGCTTGGGCGGCTCAGGATTTAGCTCCTAATCCTTTTTACAAGCTTCAGGTGAAACTTAAGGCTATGAAGACATCGCTGAAACTCTGGAATAAGACTGAGTTTGGTCACCTTTAGGACAACATTCACTACTAGAAAAAGCGGTTTTACCGACGGATATTTCCGACGGAATTTGTCCGTCGGAATATCCGTCGAAAATACCGATTTCCGACTGATTTCTGATTGATTTCCGACGCAATAATCGGAGTTTCTGACCGATTTCCGACGAAATTCTTTTCCGTCGGTAGTTTTCTGACCAACTATTTCCGACGGCTATTTCCGACAAGTTTCTGACGGAAAGCTGTAGGAAACGGATTTTCCGACGGATTACCGACGGATTTTTGACGGAAAGCATCCGTCAGAAATGCCACATTTTCTGTGGTGATTAAAAAGGCTGAGCAGGAAATGTTTTGATGCAAGGAAAATTTGACTCATCCCCTACTATGGAGCATCACACCAACCTAAATAAAGCTAATGCTGATCTTCGGCGAATTCTCCATTGCCAAAAAATCTTTTGGTATCAAAAATCTAGAGTTAAATGGTTGGAAGAGGGTGATCGCAACACAACATTCTGTCATGCTGCTGTCCAGGGCCGGCGCTCTAGGAAATTTATTTCCAGGCTTCAAATTAACGGTGTACGGTGTGATGACCAAAAATTGCTTATGGAGGAGGCTGAGCGGTTTTTTCAGAATTTGCTGACTTCTGAGTCTCATGATATGGATACTAATTTGTTAAACACTTTTCCCAGTCTTATCACTGCTGAAGACAATCATATGCTTAATGCCATGCCTTCCCCTGAGGAGGTCAAATCTACCGTTTGGAGTTTAAATGGAGACAGCGCTCCTAGTCCGGATGGATTTCAAGGGAAATTTTATACTATTTGCTAGGATATTATTGGCCAGGATGTCATTGATGTTGTTTGTGGCTTCTTTGCTGGCTTTCCTCTACCTAAAGAAGTCTCCTCTTCCATCATAGCTCTCATTCCAAAAGTTGATAACCCTTCTACCTATAGCCACTACCGACCGATTAGTCTTTGCAATTTATGTTATAAGATTGACTCTTCTATCCTTTGCACTAGACTGCCAAGAGTTTTGCCTTCTATTATTTCAATGGAGCAGGGCGCCTTTGTTAAAGGGAGGAATATTATGGATAATGTTTATCTGGCTCGTCATTTGGTATCTGATCTTGGCAGGAAAGTTCGTGGTCACAATGTCATTCTCAAATTAGATATGATGAAAGCATATGACAGGGTGGAATGGGACTTCCTCCGAGCGGTTCTTCTCATGTTCGGTTTCTCTACTAGATTCACTTCATATGTGGTTATGCTTCTCTCTAATTGTTGGTTCTCTGTTTTTTTAATAGTTTTCTTGCTAGGTTTTTCATGTCCTCCAGAGGTCTTCGTCAAGGAGACCCGTTAGCTCCGACTCTTTTATCATCATGGAAGAAACCCTCAGTAGGGGAATCTGTCACTTGCTAGATAGCCGCTTCCTCCTCCCTTACTCTGGTCCTCAGAATTTCATGAACATTTCTCATTTTTTATATGCTGATGATACTCCCATTTTTCTCAATGGTCAGGCTAATAACATCCACCGTTTCATGCACTTCATTAAGAGGTATGAGGAATCATCTAGTCAAATAGTTAATCAAGGTAAAAGTAGCTTTCTTACCTCCAACTCAGCTCCTCAATGTGTTGCTTCTAAGATCACCAGGATCACTGGGTTTTACCACCAAAAAGGGGCCATGCTTTACCTGGGTGTGCCGATCAAACAAGGTAGAAATATGGTGGCTGATTATAAGACTTTGATAGACAGAATCATAGCCCATATTAGCAACTAGAAATCTAGATTTCTTTCCAAAGCCGGTAGAATCACTCTCATAAATTCAGTTCTTAATTCTATGCCTATGTATCTTGCGTTTGCCTCATGAATTCCAAAATCTATCCTTTCTTTCATTGAGCGCCTCTGTGCTACCTTCTTCTGGGCTGGCTCTCCTAATAACGCACGCAGGCACTGGGTTTCTTGGTCTACTATCCAAAAGACAATTCTTGAAGGTGGTCTTGGTGTGCGAGGGTTATGGCACGTTCAGTTATATATGGTCATCAAGCTGATTTGGAACATTTGCCATGGTTCTTCTATATGGGTCACTTATGCCAAAGAGAGACATTTTAAATCGGGTCAGTTAGTTACACATCCTCATGGCGTTTCCAGGAATCTTTTTAATGCAGCACATGAAATTGTTAATCAGAATTCTAGATGGATATTGGGTAATGGGAATGCTATAAGGTTTCTGGATGATTCATGGACCGGTCAGAGGCCCCTTAGAAATAATTTACAAACTCCATTTTTAAGTCATTCTCCCTCAGTCCGTGAGGTCCTCCAAGATGACAACCACCACTTGCGCTCCTTCATTGATGCTAATCTGAGTCACTTACAGATGACCGCTGCTGCAGATGTCTGCGTCTGGGTTCCATCTTTGAATGGTGCTTTCTCCACCAAGAGCGCCTATAACTTATGTTGCACCAATGGAGTTAAACGCATGCCACTTCTTCGCATTTGGCATCCTCTTTTCAATAGGCGCGCATCTTTGTTTTACTGGCAAATGCTTTACAGAGCAGTCCCCGTTGATTCTCGTATTGTTGAGTGTGGTATTCCTTTACCCTCCCATTGTTGTTTTTGTAGTGCTCCGTAGGTTGAGGATATGAATCACCTCTTTCTCAAAAGTGATCTTGCCACTTTCTCCTCTTCTTGTTGCTGGTCATGGTATTCATGACAATATTTCTCTATGTTTATGGGATATCCTAAAGTTTTGCAATCCTTCTGACCCTCATGGTTTTGTTACTATCTACTGTTCTATTCTTCTTGTTTGGGAGCTTTGGAAAACCAGGTGTAAACTTAAGTTTGAGCAGGTCCGAAGTAGCCCAGCATCTTTGCGCTATAATATTCAAGAATGCATCTCTCTCGCCCTAGGAAGGATGGCATTTAAATGCAGCTCCACTCCTCAGCAATTGGATGCCATCTGCCATCTTGGTTTCCTAGTTAATGTTCCCTCAAAATGACTAAGTTTGTGATATGTATACCTCCTCTCCATGGTTTGATGCTCAATGTTGATGGTGCAAGTAAAGGCAACCCTGGACCTTGTGGTGGTGGTGGAAATTTTAGAGATTCAAATGGTAATGTCTCTATGGCTTATTCTCATTACTATGGCGCTGGTTCTTCCATTACTACTGAGGTTCGTGCTATGCATGATGGTGTGCTTTTGGCTGTTGAGAAAGGTTTCGCTCTTACCAATATTTGCTAAGATTCCTTGACTCTAGTGAACTCTTTACGCACTGGTGTTGTCCCCTCTTGGGATTGCTATAGATGGTGGAGGACTGTAATGGATTTTATGCAACATCAAGGGGTTCCAGTCAATCATGTTTTTAGGGAGGCCAATCAAGTGGCTGATGCTTTAGCAAATTTTGCTTGTTCTATGCACTGTAATGAGGTCTTCTGCTCTGCTAAGCAGCTGCCTCGCCTTTGTCTTCCTGCTTTTCTTGGGGATCAGATGGGTCTTGGGAACTTTAGGCAGACATATATGTTCTTGTTGTTTAGGGGTATGCCCCGATGTCTATGTAACTTTACCTTATTCATATATAAAATTTGCATAGTAGGTTGATCGCCTGGGGGAGTGGTTTAACTTCGCCCTGCTGGGGTGGAGTTCACTCGACCAGTCGCTGACCCTGTTGTGCCTTCTTTTTAAAAGATATATATATATTTGATTGAGATTTCACTAACCTTTGGTGATGATCAATCTGACTCTTGTGCGCAGGTCGCTGTAGATCCGAGTTGGGAAGAGCATGAGGTTCTCCTTGCTCAAGCCTTCTCCTCGAGATCTCCAGCCACCATAGCCTCCATGCACGCCTCCAATAACCCTAGTGGTCGTCCCATAGGATAGAGAGGCTTTATTTATAGAGAGAGAGATCTTTAGTTGCCTAATTAGATTAGGAAACTTTTAGGGACGAATTTGGGTGTATCCTTCCTCAAATTGGAGATTTCTCTCCCTAATTCATGATGGAATTGATATAGAAACTTATTTTAGGTTGTAACCACGAATTGGGCTCAATTTGAAGCCCAATAAGTATGTGTTGGATGTGTATTTAAACTTTTAATCTTGATTAGTTAAGATTTTCAAATTTCGGGGTTATTTTTCTACTTGAATTTATTTGAGGCCCAAAATATATATTCTAGCCTGATTCTTTCATTGGTTACTCAATACCCAATGTTTGAAGTCAATCCATATATTTTTTTTAATTTATGACCCCTTTATGTATATGTGATAATGGTTTTTTGACTTATTCCTTAATTAAGATAATAAGTCACAATAATTCTTAAACTCAATCCAAAAGGTTTTTATGGCCCAAATTTCTTTATGGTCACTAGAGAATAATATTTAAAGTGTAATTATGATTTTTACAAAAATTTTAGAAGTGTTTTTACATCTGAGATAATGGTGCGTACGTATTTAACTAGTTTTAAATTATTAAGTAGTCATATTTTCTATTTATCTCCAATTTCAATTACTGAAATTCTCGGGGTGCTAAAAAGCCTCTTCTGGGAGATAGATTTACTTCAATAAGAAGAGAAATAAAAATGAGTAATTAAGAATTAAATACCAGCCTATCTCTAAAATGCTAAGTGTTGAAATCATCTGTAAGCTTTCATCACTTCAACTTGTTGTCTCTATATGCTATTATGATGTTTTGAAGTTGACAAAATGTGAATTAATAAAGCATGTGGCATATTCTGATTATGTGATTTATGTGAATTTATGTGAATTAAATACATGCAGTGTAGAGTCCATAAAAAAGAGGCCAAGGTGAGTTGTCAAGTGTATGGTACTTTAGATTTCAGATTGACTCTTGTTTCTACACTTTTGTAGGAAATTGAACGACCGATCTAGAGGAATCAATCACGACCAGTTTTCTCAGGACCACTTGTCCATGAATAGTAAAAAATCAGACGACCGAATTCTAAGAATCAATTGACCCATTATGATAGACCAATCGATTGGAGTAGGTCCTTCCGATTGGTGTAGAAGACAAGGATATAGATCGATGAAGACAAAGCATCATCGATTGATGAATAAAAGTTTTTAATTGATGAAGAAATTGAAAATCGGATGGCCAATTTGGAGAAATTGGACGACCACTTTTGCCAGGGACATTTGCTTGAAGATAGTAAAAATCGGACGGCTGATTTAGCAGTTCCAGTCGATCGATTACGGAAAATGCAGTTTCCTTATTTGGAGAGGACTCTTTCTCTCTTGGATTTCAGCGAGATTTCATAGAGATCCACGGCTATGATGGAGTCTCTGGCATGTGGGTATATGAGGAAACACTTTCCATGTTTGTGGCACCACACATGCGAAAAGGGAGAACGATTTTTTTTATTGGCTAGGGAAAACCTGTGAACCTGTGAACATGTGCTTCATCCAAGAGATTTCTTTGGGTTTTTCTACATGAAATCAGGATATTGGATGCCTAAGAGTACGTGCTGCTATAGTACCACGTCCAGGAAGGCTTGTGCAAGATTCTATATGTCACGTCTCGAGAATTATGAATCAGATATTTAATGCGGAAAAAATCGAGTCGATATCTCGAGACGTGAACAGTCGGCAAATAAGCCTCTAGCTAGCACGCATTAATGTATAACAACATACATCATCATAGTAAGGCCCAAATGTTGAACTCAATATAAATTGTATTCAAATCTCAACTTATTGTATGGAAACTATTACAGGACTAAGTCTCAAATAAAGGGAAATTACACTTTTATTCCTCACTTCCTACTACATGAATCTAACACTCAAGAAAACTACTATTACTAGACTCACAGTTGGAACGCTCATCACTCGGACGCATTCCCATTCTCGACTTGATCTTCCTCTTGAACTTCATAGTCACCTAGATTGGGTAAAAGTAGGGGATGAGCAAACTAGCCCAGTAGGATTTATATCTCAATGTGCGGGCAATGATATAAGTGATTAGAAATTTAGAACTAGGTAAGAATGATGAATGTCATGATATGCATGTACGAATAAAACTCGCTAAAACATGATACATGAAACAAACTAGATAGAGTGATCGTGATAGAACAAGATTTTAGAACAAGATGACAAGATAGAACTAGCAATTGGACACTTTTTACAAGAACGCAAGATTTCACTTGATGTCAAGAACGCAAGATATCACTAATTACATTAAATGTTGGATGGCCATATCACGCAAGAAAGCAAGCAAGCAAGAACGCACGAGCACGATCATGTAACACTAATCAGGCATGTAGACACTAATGTATACCAAGAAAAGGTCCATCAAGAATGTCACCAGGACATGTGTATGTGGTTATTGTATCTATCATTCAATAAGCAAGCAAGACTCCCAGCGTAGATGCAACGCCAGTAATCATTATAGCCCATGGTTAACAGTGTATTTATGACTCTCCATCGTTGGGGCTAGACTGGAGCCCTTGGACACTCGCCGTGCCCGGTCAGCATCTCATGTAAGGTTTTAAATGTAGATACCCACAGTCATTATAATGGCCAGTGAGAGTTTGAATAAGTAAGCATGTGTAATGTCATGTTCATGACTATGATGGGAATAAGTAACAAGTAATTGAACATGATTTCATGATAACAATGGTCAAGAGATAAATTCGGCAGCATAACAGTACGATTTATACTTTAGTTTAATCTTTATATTAATGGCTTTAGGCTAGATTGTAAATCACACTCACGAGAACAAGATGAGAAAGGAAGTGCACGCTATCTCCAGGGAACTTGAATGGTACAACCAACTCGTCGGCCATGTGGGAATCCATGGTCAGAGGAGATTTACGGAGGCCTTAGAGAAAAGGTCGTTAGTCTACCGATTCGGAATAACCGGTAGAGAGTTTCCAATTTCCCAAGAAAGGGCTGCCTAGATGTGCAAGTGTGTAGTGATGTACGGGTCTCAATTCACGGTCTCAAACTTGCAAAAAACACTTAACATGATGGCACACAATGGACAATTCATTTAACTACACATGGGTTTACAAGATTTTAAGATAATAATTATCATTTAAATCAAGCTAGAACGGTAACAAGAGTAAATCACAAGTTTCAAGAATTATCATATCATAAGAAAGTAATTAGAATAATATTCATGTAATTAAGGCTTTTTAAATGGGTTAATCACTTTTAGGCCATTAAATAAACCATCATGCAATGATCAGACCTAAGACATAGAATTACACACTAAATATCATATTTAAACAGACCTCAGGTAGCAGTATGTTTTGTAAAAGAAATAGGTGGGGTTTCGTGAAAAATCCTGCGGGCGCGACGGACCCTTGTAAGGATCGCGACGGGGTCAGATCAAAACGTGACAATGCCTTGTAAGGATCGCGACAGGCTTATCTGATCAGGTAGGTAGTTGCGACGTGTTCATATGAAGAAGGCGACAAGGGTATGTGCAGAACGCGACAAGGGGGTCAGAACAGGCAGCAGAGATAGCGACAGGGCGCTCGTCGCGTCAGAACGTGACGGGTTTGTTGTCTCGACAGACCTCAGAACGCGGCCTACGTGCATGCTTCTATCCCAATTCACTCAAATTGCCTCCTTCTAATTTCAGCATATTTAGAGTTACGAATTTCCATGCATTTTCTAGCTTTATTTGATTTTTGGGTCAAATGTTGTACATTGGCCAAATTATGATAATGGGTCATCAATATATAATGTTGGAAGTCTCCACAACATTTTTATTTAATTTATTGTTGCATCGTATTTTCGTGTTAACGGTTTTCCAACTTGTTTCCTAATTTGGATAATCGGTCACAATAACTCTTAAACCTAGTTCAAATGATTTTTATTGACCCAAATTTCATTATGTGTCATTAGAGGATATTATTTGAAGTCCGTATATAGTTTTTATTTAATTTTCTGACTCATCCAAGTACGCGTGATAATGATTTTTCGACTTATTCATGAATTACGATAATAAGTCGTGAAACACTTTAAACTTGGCTAATTGATTTTTCTTGGCACAAATTTGTTTGTGAAACATTTAGTAATAATGTTTAGGGTTGATTTATAATTTTTACAGAATTGCCCGATGTGTTTTAACATATACGTTAATGATACGTATGTTTTAAATACTCCGATATTATGGAAATTATTTATTTCCATTTATTTGAGTTTTTATGTAATTAAAATTTTCGCGGTGCTACACCCTCCCCCACTTAAGAGAATTTGGTCCCTAAATTCATTGATCATTAATTGGCTTTTGAATGTTATGATCCTTGAGGTCGTTTCGTATTTAATTCCTCTAACTTGTTTCAACATCGTGGATGCTGATAAATGGATAATTATTGATGATAATCATGATGATTTATTATCTACTGATCTTTAATTTTATATTAATCCATTATTATTTTGTTACAAAAAGGATAATTTGATTAAATCTTTGTATGTGCTTTGTTTGCAGGATAATGGGCCACTCAACGAGAATTTACTAATGGACCAGGATGGATAAGAGACAATGAGGAGAGATTCTAATTTTAAAACATATTTTCTCTTTCTCTCTCTTTCTTTCTAATTTTCAAAACTCTCTCATTTTAATCTCTCTCTATTTTTAAAACCCTTCCTCTCTTTTCTCTAACACTTTATAAAACTCTCTCTCCCTCTCTCTCATTCCATTATTATTCTTTCCCTCTTCTCTCCCCCCCTCTCTCCATCTCCGATCTCTTCTTCCTGTGCTTCTCCTTCTTTCCCTTTTCCTCTTCTTCCTCCTCTCCTTCCTCTTCTCCTTCTTCTTCCCGGTCTCTCTCTCTCTCTCTCGGTTCACATGCAGAGCAGTGCAGCCAGACCCGCTTGCTGCACCCGCCTGCTGCCCCGCGCCCAGCCCCGCAAGGCACACCAGCCCGCGCGCGCCACGCCAGCGCTGCCTGCGCGCCCAGCCGCCTGCAGCCGCCTGGCTGCGCGCCCACGTCCGCCACCAGCACGCGTCCTGCCGCCCGCGCGACCCCGCCCGCGCCAGCCTGCCGCTGCCCCACGTACCCCGCCCGCTGCTGCCACGCGCCTGCTCGCCCGCTCCCCCTCTCCTCTCTACGTGCATGCATGCACGTAGAGAGGCGCGTCTCTCGTGTCTCTCTCTTTCTCCCGTATCTCTCTCTCTCTTTTCTCTCCCTCTCACGCGCCGCTCCTCTCTCTCTTCTCTCTCCTCTATCCCCTCTCTCCCTTTCATCTCTATCTTCTCTCTCATATCTCCCGCTCCTCTCTCTCTTCTCTCTCCTCTATTTCTCGCGCTCTCTCTCCTCTCTCTCTTGTATCTCGTCTCTCTTTTCTCTCTTACTCATCTCTCTTTTCTATTTCTGATATTTTATTAGTATAGTTGTTGATGTATTTTGTTTAGGATAAAATATTTTGTTGTTAATCCTCTTTTAGTATTTAGTGGATTGTGATTTTTGGAACTTGTTACTCTTTATCTCTCTCTCTATTTACTTAGTTCAATTAGTTTAGTTTTATTTAATGCAACTTAGTTTAAATATCACCACATTATTTTTCTAAATAAAAATCTAAAGTTTTCAACTCTAAAATCTAGTTACCCGTGGATTCGACTCCGCTCTCACCACTTAACTATTGTCAAAATATTTAATGTAGGCCGATAATTTTGAGATTGTTAGTCACGTGTTTAACGACGCATTCGTGGGCTATCAATTTTTTGCGCCGTTACCGGGGAAATTAGATTTTTAATTTTGATAATCTTGGTTTTTTTTGTATATATTTAGGCTAACATTTTCTTTCTTTTTGTAGGTATC